>JARBXR010000170.1:0-47671 GCA_029100535.1 Stemphylium beticola | reverse complement strand
CCAACCCATTACTAGCGTGAAAAAAATGGGTTGGGGTCGGGTTGGGTTTGGGTTGGATTATGTAAGACCCTAACCCAACCCGACCCAACCCATTCGCCACCCTAGGGCTAAGTGTGTTAGTCAAATCCACTAGCGCGCTGCAAACAAGTCATTACTTACAACGTTGTTTCTGACTGAAGACGCAATAGAGATCGCAAGTTTGTCATCTTGGGAACCCTGATAGGTGTGCAAGATATTGAAAATGGTCTCGTTTTTCTCTGGGTCAAAGACGAGGTCGGCGTTGTACACCATGCCGTTGTTTAGTGTATCGTAGACCCGGTATGTTGCCGATGTGACAATACCGAAGTTGGCTCCAGCCCCTCTCATGCCCCAAAATAGGTCGGAGTTCTCAGTAGCAGACGCCGTTAGAATCTTGCCAGAGCCAGTCACCATTTCAACGGAGAGCAATGAGTCGATTAGTAACCCATATTCACCAGTCAATGGCCCTATGCCCCCACCCAGTGTGACACCTATGATACTAGGCGATGATGATCCACCAGATGCTGTAGATCGTGTCAATGTATGATCGCCAAGGGAAGCTGGAGGGACATACGCATTTGTTTTCCCGCCACATATAACGGGTCGTACATATCAGCAAAGATAGTAGCAGCTCCAATAGTCATGGTATTGGCAGCTACGTCAACAGTCGCTTTTCTGAAATTGCTCAGATCGATGTTGAGCGCATCTCGCAGTCCAGACAGAGAAGTTGTGTAACCGTGTCCGCCTCCCGTCGCTAGGAACGGGACCTTGTTCTTGCCTGCATACTGGACGATCTTTTGGACATCCTTCACAGTGGCGGGTTTCGCCGCCACTGTATAAGTTGGGTCGGCTTTGGAGTAGATAGTCCAGCGTTGGGTGAAGTCAGTTGGATAGGAAGGGTAAGAGGTTAATATGACTTCGGATCCAGAGGATAGGGACTTGGCCAAGTCTGCATGCATCTGCTGCGAGGTAACCGCAAGCACGTGTCGTGCAAGGGTAGATGCGATAAGAACGAGAGATGCCAAGGGAGCCATAACGACGGAATGGTAACACTTGAGCACTAAAGATGCAATGCGTGCACAACAGGGATGAGGGATGGATATGAAGATGATGCCTTCCCTTAAAAGCGTACTTATACTCTTTTACAACACTTCAAATAACCACAGCTCGAGGTACCTCTCGGGTCTTATTCACGCTCGGCCGTCATAGGGTCCAGTAGGCTGTAGAATCGAACTCACAGCCACGACGCCTCGTCGAAGCCAACCCACCAAATTGCACCGATGGATTGCCGTACTTGCTATGTCGAACCGTGCTTTTCTGACAGAACGGAGCTAAGTCTGATGTTTCGACACCATATCATAGATCAACGGTTCCATTGGCACTGGAATCCTTGCAGTCAACAATTCGTATTACCGGGAGCGGCGCCGTTCATTCAGCCACTCGACAGTAGGTTGCGTCCATTGGTACAATGTAGATAACTCAGCAGACACCCCACGTGCTAGCAATGTATGCCGGCACCAGCTATGCAGCGAGCTGAACAAGGTGGCTGTATAGGATTGACATTACTGCGGATGTCCGGTGTTCTCGGGCTATCTGTTTCCCCACGCTTACTACGGGATGTTGCCGACTGGAAAGCGGACCTCCGCGATTTGAATGGGCTGCATCAGATCTTGACTGGCGCGATGCGCACTAGGAGATTGCTAGGAGAATTGAGAACCGAGAAGTATGCTATTAATGGATTGACGCATGCAGGGCACCCCACAGTGCGGGCGGCAGAACTTTGGTGTTCGCCAAGATTACTGTTAGTGGCTCACGTGATGACGCGTCAAGCCTTGCCGTTGCGATTCGCCACAGGAGATGATGCTATTCCCAGTCTATTCCATCAAACGGCTCGACTCATCGGAGATAGATTATTCTTTCACCTAGATCCCACATCTGACATGATCCGGCTCTCCATCCTCCCTATATCCCCTCCGACCGACTAACCGGTGGTCGCAGTACCGACTCAGGGTGACTCCCGAGGTGTCTAGACAAGTGCCCGGACCTCGCGAAGATGCATTCGAGCCAAGCTTCATCTGGAAGATACCAGCATACTATAGACGAAGTGTACTGTTAGGTTGTCCGGCAACGGTCCGAGTTGAGAGTGCCCTGCACACGTATGATCGCGGAAGACGGGCTGAGGACGAGGTGAACAGCGGACTGGGCGATGGGAAGGGTTATAAGGCACCAGAGACTGCCTGGGAAATACCATAACTTCAGTTCTCAACATCCAGCTTCTTTCATCGTTAGTCGCCATGGCACACGGTATCATCCAATCTGCATCGCAGTCTCTGCTTTCCATATTCGCGCCAGTCATTGCCTTCAGTGTGATTAGCGCTGTTCTTTGGGCCTTTGTTCGTGTCATCAAAAACGATCCCAAGAAACCAAAATACAAACAGCTTCCCGGCCCTAAAGGTGAGCGAGGCTAAGAGTTCACTCTTGATCTTCGCTAACACAATTGTAAAGGCATACCATGGATTGGTCCTATTCATCTTCTACCTTCTGTGCATGTGTACAAAAAGTTCAAAGATTGGGTACCGTTCTCTCAACTAAGGCTATTAGCATAACTGATTGATCTCCAGCACGATGAATACGGTCCTGTCTACCAATTGACGCTTTTCGGTACCAAGCATGTCCGTATCAACAGTGAAAAGATCGCCCAAGAGATCCTCGCCAAACGTGGGGCTATTTATTCAAACCGAGCACCTACACCAAACATTCCCGGTTCAAAGACAGATGCCGAGTACCTTCCCTTATTGGACAACAATGGTGAGTGGCATTCATCTCGTTACGTCGCTATTACCACATGTAGCACTGCTAACTACGTGGAAACAGACGCGCTTACAAGACACCGGAAATTCGCACATGAGTGCCTTGCAAAGACTTACAACTTCGACATGTATGGCTTTACGCATCTTGAAATCAAAAGGATGATGTACCTACTGAAGAAGGACAACCGTAACTATCCTGAACTGGCCGAGGAGTTCACACACCGGGTGAGCGCCCGTCTTGCGTGGGAAGACCCGACCCTCAGCCGTGGCCTGAACAAAAGCTCCGCTGGCCTCCTCTCCGCCATTTCGCCCAGCGGTCAACTACCAAACAAGCTTCCCATCATTATGTTGCTGCCGAATGTTCTCAATCCTTGGTACTGGAAAGAGAAGAAGCGCCACGATACACAGAGTGAGTTTTGGGTTGGCGCGATGCAGGCAGTCAAGTCCAAGATGAACTCTGGCATCGACGGTCATTCCTGGGCCCGCACGTTTCTCAAGGAGCAGGATCGCCTCAAGTTCCCCAGTGGAGTCAAAGACGACAAGGAGGGAGCTTTCGCAGTGGGTATGCTTGCCATTACAGCATCTCTTCCAATGTCTTCGCCCATTCAAACATACTTCCTCGCCATGTGTCACTACCCGAGATGGCAGAAGCGACTCCAGGAAGAAATTGATGAAGTCTGCGGCCCTAATCGTCTTCCCACCTGGGCGGATGCACCGAAGCTTCCTGTTCTCAGAGCGATTGGAAAGGAGCTGATCCGCTGGAGGCCACCAGTCCCTACCGGTGTACCTCACGAGGCTGAGAAGGATGATGTCTACGATGGCTACCTAATTAAGAAGGGTACACTGGTCCATCCTACCGAATGGGCGCGCCGCAGCGACGAGGCCATGTACCCCAACCCCGAGGAGTTCAATCCAGATCGCTACTTGAACCCCAAATACCCAACTTACAAGGAACCGCTTACCAAGTATCCTAACGTCATCAACCACCACGTTTTCGGCTATGGTCGTCGCAATTGCATGGGTATGGAGATTGTCGACTACCAGCTAGTCACCATTATGGGGTCTCTGGCTTGGGCGTTTGATGTAACCAAGAAGAAGAACAAGATCGGTATCGGTACGTATCCTAGAAGCTTCTCACTGCCGGGAACAACCCCACTAACTCACAAGTAGATATTCCGGTCCACACTTTCGACTGGACGGACCTGCTCATCACGAGACCGGAAGTGTTTGTGTTCGACATCAAGCCTAGGGACGCCTATAAGGCGAAGCTGATCGACACCATGTACGAGGAGGGCCTATTGGAGAGCCCTGATCTTGCTGTCTGAAATGGTCCACACGCATCATCTCTTCATTGGTAATTTCGCCTCCGAAGTCCATTACCGCCAGCTTCTCTCTTCCTTTGTTTCAGTAGTTTTAGATAGCGGCGCTCCATTCCGTACACAATACAATTTACTTGTTTCGTATACATACACCATGTGCGCCACTACAGATCTCATTGGTGTAGTCATCGATCGTGCTCCACGATATTCATCCGTATGATAGTGGGTGATGGTACTTTCGGACGTGACATCACTTCGTTCCTACTATTCAATGACGGTAGAGCTTTTTTTTTTTTAAAAAAAAAAAAGAAAGAAAACAGTGTTTTAGGCTTCCTAGTGTCTCAACTTGCGAAAGTCACTACTCACAAGTAGACTTGGTCACATGAGACAACGTTTTCGAAATCCCGTGCATAAATATGTGCAAATCATCGCTTCACATATTTGACGTTCTCTTCATGATCTTTCGCATTGTTACTTGCTTAGTGTTTAGGGGTTCTAATCAAAAGTGCAATAGATCTGCAAAAAGGCTTAAAGTCTAGATACACGCTAGCACCGACACCTTCATCACACTCCTGTTTTAGTTTCCATCGACCATCCCGTACTACCTAAAGAATAATATGAGTCCATTAAAAAACAGCTCCTCAGCTTTCGTCTCTCCCTCCTTTGCATGATGGGGATAATTTCGTTGTTAGTGGACTACTTCAGCTAGCTACGAAAACCACTATTGTACTCCTCTCATCCTCATCAACGTGGCTGCAAATCATGAGATCAAAATATGAAACTTGGTTTCTCTAGTCCCATCCACCAACGCCACAAGTAGGTAACATAACGCGTGGGCCATACATTATACCATCACCCATGCTCCGACCCCAAACCGGTCACCAACCTTGTGTACAGGATGTCCGCCCAACATGGACGCCACCTCTATATTAGCATCAGGACTTGTGCAAACTATAAACATGAATAATTGAACGCCCCAGACATGTTGACAAAGATGACCGTCTTGCTTTGGCCTCATCGCATGCGCGCCACGGACATCCGCCTTGGCACCTGGACCTCCGTGCAGAGCCTTTTCCTTCGCAACCACTACCGCAACCAACGACAAAGTTCGAGCGTTTTCCGTCCGTCTCGCATTCCGGAAGAGATTGCATTAGTAATAAGAAAAGGTGTGGGTGATGGAGAGCCGATATTGATGTTTTCTTTCGCGACTGTCTGGTTTCTTTATACTGCGGCTTGAGAGACGTGTTTTTTTCCTTATCTGCCCGCTATCATCAGCATTAACATTAACAGATTTCTTCTCTTAATAGCGGGCTGGGCAGTCTGCGGTACTCTTTGACGATATGAAGGACGGGATTTCCACGCCGGTAGATTCGGAGAAGGATTTGCAGTCGAGCGAGCGGTCGATGGACTTGCAAGAAGATCCGCACATTCAGCTGTCGAAAGCGCGGTTTATACTTGTTCTCGTGGGCCTGGTACTGGCCATCTTTCTTGTAAGCTGAATCTAATCGTGCTGATCCTTGTGGTATACTAACCATCGCGTGGGTAGGCCTCTCTTGATTTCGTAAGTAATCATAACAGAAACATCGCTGTTATTCAGCGGAGTACTGATCAAGGCTGTAGACTATCATATCTACCGCCATCCCTGAAATTACCGATGAGTTCTCCAGCCTCCAAGACATCGGTTGGTATGGCTCCGCGTTCTTCGTTACGACCGCTGCGACGCAGGCGCTGTGGGGGAGACTGTACACGTTCTTTCCGCTGAAATGGACGTATCTTATATCGATTGGCTTCTTCGAATTGGGCAGTGTGGTATGCGGTAAGTCTTCTCTTTCGACTATCCTAACCTGATGCTTTTTCGCAGTGCTGACTTGTTATCAGGCGCCGCACCTAGCTCCGTTGCGCTCATCATTGGTCGTGCGATATGCGGTATTGGTGCCGCCGGTCTCTTCGCGGGCTCATACACGATCATTGCGGTTCTAGTGTCGCCAGCTGATCGTCCAAAGTACAGCGGCTTGATGGGAGCTGCGTACGGCTTCGCGAGTGTCGTCGGTCCGTTGATTGGAGGCGCTTTCACAAGCCATGTTTCTTGGCGATGGTGGTAAGTAACTTCTTTTCAGATCACTACCCCGAATACAGTTGCTAATGGCACTACAGTTTTTACATCAACCTTCCCGTAGGCGGTGTATCATGCCTCTTCATCCTCTTCTTCTTCGCCAACGAACCGCCCAAGGCTCGTCCTAATTGGCGCGGCATGCTTCGTCAATTGGACATCATCGGCCTCGCGTTCGTCGTCGGTGCTGTTGTTTGTTTCATTCTCGCCATGCAATGGGGCGGAATCTCCAAGGCCTGGGATAGTGCGGATGTGATTGGCACACTCGTGGGTTTTGTGATATTCGTCATACTGTTCATTGTGGCGCAGTGGTGGCAGGGCGAGAATGCTATGGTGCATAGTCGCATCATCAAAAGGCGAACCGTGGCTGCCGGGTCGCTTTTCGCTTTCTTGTAAGTCGGATGCTAAAGGGGTGGATTATAAGAGCTTTTTGCTGACTTTGCACAGGATCAACTCTGTGTTCACGATCACGTTTTACTACATACCAATTTTCTTCCGTATGTCCTCCCCGATACTAGAGATATTATCGGAAACAAGGTTAACACCCTGTAGAATCCGTTCAAGGTGTATCGGCATCAACCAGTGGCGTCCGTACGGTGCCGTACATCCTGGCAGTTAGTAAGTACACCAAAGCCAGCACCTACGAGGCTCTCGCTAATCCTGCCATCAGCCTTCTGCGTCGTGATCGTTGGTCAGGTCATCTCAAAGACCGGTTACGCCTACCCATGGATGATCATCGGAGCTGGTATTGCGACAATCGGCTCTGGCTTGATCTACACGTTCGACATTGACTCCTCAACCGGAACGTGGATTGGTTATCAGGTAGATTAATCCAATCGATGCAGTGTACAGTTTCGCTGACTCTCAATTGACAGATTGTCGGAGGACTGGGAGTTGGTGTCAGTTTCCAAGTCCCTGTCATGCTCATCCAAGCCACAACGAAAGAAGCCGATGTGCCTCTCACGACAGCCACGCTCTTATGTATGTCCGCACGCGCCATTACTCCTTTTCCGTGCATTTCTGACCTTTCGAAAGTTATACAAACCCTTGGAGGCGCTTTCGGTGTCTCGGCCGCCCAGACTGCCTTTCAGAACATCCTTGTCAAGCGTCTCACCGTCACCGCCGCCGGCCTAGACCCTGCGATCGTGCTACACGCCGGAGCCACCGAGATCAGGAAGAGTATTCCTGCGGAATATGTCGAGGGTGTGCTAAAGGCGTATGTGTCAGGCTTCAGGGGCTGCCTGATTGTCGCAATTGCGTTTGGTGGCGCAGCGTTCTTTGCTGCATTCGGATTCCGTTTCACGACTATCAAGAAGACAACAGCTTTGGAAGGCTAGAAGTGGTCTAGCCCTTCGATGAAATGGCGAGACAGCTCCCGCACAGGGCGGGTAAAGCAGTAGATTCTGAGTAGTATTAGCCTAGATTGTGATATTAGCGAATCGACCACTCGTAGAGCTCTACGCTGGTCCACCCCAAGCATTCCATTGTCCGAGTGCGCCCCAATCGACACAAGCATCAGCACCATTCCCATTTACTCCAAGACTCCCACCTAGACCAGGAAAGTCCATTCCTTCAAAGCCATCCAATCCCGAACCAGAGAATAGATTGAGGCCAAGATCCAATCCCAATTGATCACTCGCTGGTGTGATTTCTTCCACGGTTTTTGGATCCAGAACTGTATCGATGACCTTTGTGAAAACTTTGCTCGCTTTGCGACATAGGTTGTAGTTCGCTTCGCCATGCCCTGCTCCCGAGTTCTCCATGTGTGCAGCAGCATCAAGATGCGAGATAAGCACACTAAGCATGCGGATAATCTCTGATCTGGATACTCCAGCCGGAAAATGCTGGCCTGTTTGATGTTGCTCGCGAAGGGCGGTGGCCAAAACTGAAGCTGCTGGGACTGCGTAAAGTAATACGCAATGTAGCATGTCGCGATGAACATCGTACGACCGATCCCGTATTGTACCCAAAGCAAGTGTATTGGAAAGAAGATCGACCGAAACGCGCAACAACGCAGTATTGAGCGTCAGAGGGCTATAGTCAAGCAATTTCTGAATCATGAACTCATTGTACCAATGTGTTAAGTGGACGACGCATAGCATTAGACAAACCACCGTGGAGATGTTTTCTTCCCAACATGTCTTTCGATAGCGCATGTGCTGTGGTAACGTTTCCCAGGATGTGCGTATACGCTCGGATATATCCCTGTAACTATATTAGCGAAAACAAAGAATTGCTAGTATGAGATACGTACAGAAGTTGGGCCTCCGCATTCGTGTCAATCTTGACCAGGGAGAACTCGAGAATTTCTTCACGGAACCGGAGGGAGATGTGGCGTAGGCGCTATCACCACGTTAGCCTGCTACTACAATTGTAACGTGGTGAATATACATACCACCCACGATGCTCGAAGCCACCTTCCTTTGGTATTCCAGCCGTCAACGTCTAATGCTTGTATGGCAGTGCTGAGCGCTTCTTCATCTCCCGTCACTTCATTATCTGCCAGATCAAGGGGGAGTAAAATATCCGTATGTCTTTTGCTAATCCGTATTGGACGACCAAGAAATGTGGAAATGGACTTGTCTTGATTGTAGGAAGAACAGAAAATTCTTCGACGTGTCTCTACCAGCCAAGTTGGTGCGTGAGCGCATTTCTTTTCTTGGTGTATTCCGAGTGCGTATATTTGCGTTGATAGTTCTCCAATACGTCTCCATGCGGGTGGACCTACGGGAAATGATATCAGTCACGTTCGACACAGAGATTTTGATCACTACTGACCAGCATAACCGCACATCATGATCGTGAATAGGTAGTTCTCGTAGTACATCCACACCGTAAGATCGTTGACCGTAGCAAGCATCGTTGTTAGGAACAAGCAGGTCGTACTTGCGCGAAGCAACTCGTCCGTAAAGCGCAACTTCATATCCTTGTTACTAACATCACTGAAAACGTCAGGCACGAAGCCGAACGTGAGCGAGCGGCCAGCGGTGGCCAGTAGAAAGCCAATGACTTCGAAGCGTAGATTTTCGCCAGAACAGAGTATGTGGAAATCGCGAGCTTCGAGAGATTGGGATATGGTGAATGGCCGTGCCGTCGACTCCAGTACCTGGGCTATAAGCTCTGGGCTGGGCGGTTTCCGTCGGAGATCATGCTTGTCAACAACAGACTCGAGCGCATTGACAATGTCTACCTCAAGCTGTGCTGGAATCACGCCTGCTTCGTTGGATGCGCTATACCAAAGTACGAGTTCTTTAATCGAATTGTAGTGGCGAAATGTGCTCAAAACATCATGCGCCATCTGATACCGCATAGATTTCGACAAGGTGTGCTGATGCGTAAGTTCTCGGTCTGATCTCTCCGACGCGACGGATTCTTCGCGTTCGCGCAGTTGACCCGGCTCTTCGTCCTGAGCGAGTAAAACTGCGTAAGATCCAGGACCGAGAAACCCTGGATGATATACATCAGCTGCAACAGCATCCGCAAGTTTGTCTCCCTGTGACGGAGAAGGCGGCGGAAAGACAGCAGCCGACTCATTGTTCGTCTTCGATGGTCGTCTACACTGTTTAGCTGTTGACGTGAAGTTGATTCAGAAAGTGTTTCCGTACTTTCTTTTGGGGGGACGTGATTCGCCTGTTCCTGAGTCATCGGCAATAGGTCGTGGCCTAGTAAGAGGCGCAGGATGATAAAAGCAACGACTTTCGATTCCACGCTGTCGACATCGATCGCATTTAGGATGTCCATGATCGCATTTCGTCTTGTTCAGCCTGCAAGGCTCACAAGATGCTGGCTTGCCGTTGCGCCTGCTACTGTTGGCGTCCCTATCGGTGTGTCAGTAAGTGAGATTGAAGGCCGAATACTTGCAGACCTCGTTACATTTTGAGGGACACGCTGAACTATATGTATGCACTGTAGCTGCAGACCAACGAACTTTAGGAAGCATACTAATATGTATCAGTGTCAGTGTGCTTGGCATCTTGTATGGTTGGGTGGTGTTGGAGACCTGTGACGCGGATGACCTGGAAGGTGTCTTATCGATAAGTAATCAGTCTAGGCCCAGAAGAGCTCTCCCGTGCTGTCCTGGCTGTCACAACTCCGGTGCACCATCTATCGTCGCGTCAAATCGACTTGAGCCAGGTCGACATGTTCTCATTCACCTTTACATGTCTTCTTATTAACGTATTCATTCGAGCTTGTGTAGGGTTGAGTATTGATGGAAACCCTAGAAACTGCTTACCCATGATGTCCTTCGACTCGATGGCGCGCATTTTCGACGCGTTCCCTACGATCCGATCAACACCATCGCCGAACCGTACCTAGAAAACCTCACAAACCGATGCATGAATGGGCGCACCCTTGAATCCTATTGCCGACGTTTTCTGGAAGCGAATAGATACAGCGGTCGCTCAAGACATTCATATACGAAGAAGAGTAGTCAAACGCTGCCAAACGTCGCACCCACCTCGGGGCGTGCGCAAATAACGGATGAAGACGTTGTATATGCAGTTTTTTGAGCTTCTGCCATACAATCGACGGTCGTCGTAAGGTTATGGTTATCCACAACTTGGACGCATATTGAATTCCGCAGCGAAGCCAGTCCTGCCGGCAGGACCTGGTGCTGGTCGCGAATCTTCGCGAAGCTGTGTCTCTAGGCCTTTATACACAATCCTGATCCTCTGGAACCGCTCTAAAACGACTCAGCCGAAAGCCTACAAATCGAATGTCCTCCAAGCGATAGAAATCCATGGGGTCATAACGTTTCCTAGCACATGCTACTATCGCAACACGATAGCCCCCGTGCCCTCGAGATCTTCGCGTAACGAACACGACCTCCTGTTGCATATCTTGATAGACAAGGGCGCGTTTGAACGAATTCCGGTTATGTTCCATAATCGTCAATATTGTATCACGGCTTTGGCAGGTCATCACGAAAAGCGAAGTTCGTGAGTACGTGGAATCAGGTTTGTGTGCAGAGACACGGCGCAATTTCGGATGTTCATGTAGGTCGCTCGACGGTAACTTCTAACAGGAATTAGTCGCACGCAGCTTTCCCGGTATTGCTCAATGTCAGCGACAATACATGCCATCTTAAATGTCGTGCATGTTGTTGGATCTTTCACGTAACGGGGTTCAAGGAAGACCGCACAGTGGGAGGCGCGGACACGGCAACATGTTGTGTGACCTTTCTCCAAGCCCACTCGCTTATACGCCCTTGTGAGTGGTTGTGACGAAGACTACCATCAGCGCGCATCGTGTCCTTCAGCCTCGCTCCGCCCCCTGCAGGTCAGCAGATAGGCAGCTGCCTACACTTCAAGTCTGGTCGACACCATGACCTAGAACGCGACATCATACACTCCAAAGACCGCTACCTAGATACTGCGACACTTGTCTAGCATGCACATTTCTCTTGGAGCTGAGTGCTATCGCCAGAACATCATTAATTATGCGAGTCGTTCGTATACTCGAACAATCTTCTCGGGCTATCATTACAGGTTTCTCGCGGAAATAGTAGGAGCTGATGAGACGTACCTGCCAAAGCAACACCATGACCTTGACCTATACTATCTGGCACATATTACCGTGTACGGTTCACCTCCGGCCGGTGTTTCCCATGAACAGCTTCGCTGCACGTATTCGCAAATACAAGACCTTGTCGCCTTCCAGTTGCCAAAGAAAGGGCAAGGGCAAGTCATTTTCCTGAAAGGTCACCTTCCTGGTTCCTGGATATGCGAAGTAGGCGCCAAATACAATATCGCCCCTGAGTTCTTTCGGCAACACACCCATCTTTGGCGCTCAACTGAAGGTCCCGTTTTACATGCCATTACAAGAATGCCCTCGGCCACATACAACAAAGGACTTGTTTTGCGTATCAACACTCTAGGGTTTTCCACCAAAGAGAGCACCGCGCTGAATCCCTTTAGCAGCTTGATATTAGACGCACGGCGCAGACATCTGCCAGACAACGTCGAGTGGATGCCCGCGCGTTTGGCAGCAGCGCCTGGTGGCTCCTATGTTCGAGGACATGCGTACCTCAGCAATCTTCATTTCCTTGTCGAGCAAAACGTCTCTATCACCATCGAAGCAAGTGGAGATGGCTGGGCAGGTGAGAACATGAATAGTCCTTAATTACGCCCATCGTTCGCTTACAAATGCGTAACAGCGATCTTGTGGACTGATGTCGGAAGCAGAGATCTCTCAATGAGTCGGGAATACCACCGCTTCATCGAACACATGACTGCAGCCACGGAGACCGGGCATCGAGACATCCGTCTATCACCCTCGCGAATATTAGGGAATGAGTCCGAGATCAAGCACCCTTGGCCGCTACCTCTAGTCGACACCAACAACATCCTCGAAAATGACGGCACGCTCGCTCAGACGGCGGCTCATCTTCCGTCAGAGCTACACATCATGCTCGATGATCATGTCATTGCGGGCTTGGATCCACTGTATGCCCTAGCACCCGTATTGTTGTTCGCAGCTGCTTCGGAGAATCAGTTGCTGTCAACCCTACAGCGATGGTACGATATCATCTCGGCGACCAAATGGGACCCAAAGCACTCGAGCGAACATCTGGAGCAACTGATCCTACACAAACACCTCTTGGACGACCACGCTGGGAGGCACGAAGAAGTTTTGCGATTCATGGATTCTCCCTTGCTAGCTCAGTGGGCAAAGCAACTCTCGCACGACCAGAGTGTGGTAGCTGGCAAATCCAAAGATGCAGCAAGAGCAGATTACGAATTCCTCCTAGCGAGATTCCGCCAACTCTCGCTGCACTATCAGGAAGCGATATCGGTGCTCGTTAGTGCTACGTCGCTCGCAGAGTCGCAGAAGCAAATCACCCTTGCCACGCAAGTGACGAAGCTGACTATACTGGCCACAGTTTTTCTCCCGCTCTCATACTGTACTTCCATCTTCGGCATGAACTTTGTTGAGTTGGAGCAATTAAGCATATGGATATGGGCGGTTGTCACTATTGCTGTAGGACTTTCCACCTTCATTTTGTATCACTGCGACGAGTCAATACGATTTTCGGAGTTCATGAGAATGATTGTTGGAATGTTTGGAAAGAAGTGCAGAATATCCGGGAACTCTGGAGCCGTCTGAGGATGGGAAGCTCTATTTGTGCTATCGTACTTTGCGCCATCCTAGCCTCAGGCTCTTTAACAGGTTCATCGTCCTACTCTTTTCTTTTTGGGAGGCATCTAGAGCTTTAAAGTCCTTCGACTTTGGCCTTTACATTTGCTACGTATTGGTCATGCAAATCGTTCTCTGAAAAGGATCTGAGATTCTCTCCATCTGCACCCGGCCTTATCCAACTAACCATTCTGCGCGTGAAAGCCGTAGATCCGTCCGCCTCCGGTGTAACGTTATACGTAATGACAATCTCGTGGAACGGACCGTGTGTGAAACTGGAGGGGAACTGGAACTGGAAAAAGTCGTCCTTGATGGAGCGAGTGACTATCCAGGCCGCGTCGAAAATGTTTCCATTCTCATCGTTAATAACCTCGACGAAATGTGTGCCGACTGCTGCAGAGCTCGTGACGCCTTCGCCCCTGATTTCTATGCTGCCTGGATGGAGACCCGCCCAGTTTGAGGGAGAGGATATGAAGGCGAAGACAGCCGATGGGGACTTTTTAATGTTGATGTGGGATTCCACTGTAAGGAGAGACATGGTGCGCGACGATGGTAATTGGGTACGATGGAGTCTGAGAGGATTGATGGCGACTGTTCTTCGTGACATCAGGTGTTGACTTTGGTATATACCTGTATTTATAAGTGTGTACACAAGGCGGATAGTCGGGCTGTCCCTCGGCCGAGGAGCCTGAGTACACTTGCCTCAATGACGATTACATTCATCGCTCGCTCGTGTCTCCAGGGCATTCAAAGCTTCTACATGCAACGTGGCTTCGATGTTGCTTTCCACTTCTTCTGTGTGGTTGGGGGATTGTGCTTGCCTCACGTGTTGGTGTGTGCATTACTACTAATCCTCGGCCGAGTGACTTGACCCCGCTTGCGGTAAATGTCTATAGACTTCATAAACTAAACTTTAATAGTTTAACTTCGCTAATTTAACTTTACCAGAGCGACTACCGTGTTTCTGCAGTCCTTCTGTATTCCCGGGCGAACTTTCTATGAATCTTGGCATCCCATTATCCCATCAATGCAGCCAAGTGTCTATATAAATTCCGTTATACCTGTGCTCCTTCCTTCCTTCCTTTATCCATCACCTCATTTTCCAAAACTTCCACCCTGCCATCAAATGGCGGTGCGTCCCGTCCCATCTTTTGCCTCCATCTAATATTGTAAGAAAGATGTCGCGACTCTTCCGATGCCTTCTTTCCTGCACCTCTGCTCCTTTCTAAAGTTTTCGCTATGTCTAAAAGGCAGAATCAAAATTGCGGATGTCATTTCTATGTCCAGTGCTGCTTTCCTGCTTTTTGCATAAAACTACATGTTTTTCCAGGGGCGTGTCTATCCTTGATGGAAAGTGCGGAAACAGATACCAGAAACTTGAAGTAAGGCCTCGTTTCTTCTTTCGAAATTCTATCCATCTTTGGAATGTGCACATGAAATCAAAACCCTCACGATAAGCTGGGATGAGAGAGGGGGAGCAGTTCGATCTTCCTACCCCCACTTTTGAGGGCCAAAAAATACCTGGGGCAGACGTGCGATGCCCGCTGTCTTCGTTCCTGGGCTATAAAACTGCATAATGGTACGATTATGTGTTGTGGGACTCCCGAAAACACACCTTGACTGCATCATGTCTTGGGGATTTTTTATCCACAATGAAGAAAAATCCCTTCATAGTGTTCTCGATGCTGTGTGTCGGCATCCAAAAAGGACCCATCAAACCCACCATGTCCGGAGCACTAAAATTTCGACTACATGCCTAAACCCGTGGCCACTTTGCTATCCCCATCATCTTATCACTCTTCTGGTACGACCATGTAAAATTTGGTTGAAGCTCGCTACATGTGTGGATGAGCTTCGTGGTGTGCCAAAACATATGTCGATGGAGACTATGGGTCAAAATATCAACCCCGTAAGATCTCAAAGAAGTGTAGCTCTCAGCTACAAAGCAAAAAGAAAAACTCCAAAGTCTCTCCCCATGGCGGAGATAGAGCTGTGAGCTTAAAAAAGCCATGCGCGTTCCCAGAGATTTGGCTACATGAATCCTCTTCTCATCCTTCTCCTCCTTCCTTCCCTGAATCTGTCGCCCCAGACCTCGCGTGCAGCTATTATAAAGGCGATGTCAGAAATTGATCATGGACTTTTTTCGTCTCTGCACATGCTCTTCAGAATTGAAATGACATGGAAAATGTTGTACCAAGAGCTACTTTACGTTGATACCTCACAGTAAAAACACAGAATCACAGCTCAGGTATGTGCTTTTCCTCCGATTCTGGGACTAAAAAAAGCCTTCGTCCGTTTCGCATGGAGTAAGAGGCGCCTTTCCATGTTTGCGCGGCGGTGCTAAGCAATTGAAAATACCTGCGGAGGAATACATGTTCTATCTGCGAACAAAATGATATGGAAGAGTGAAAACATGTCAGAATGCGGAAGAAGAAACCCACATAGACTTGCTTCTCTATGGTCTTGGGGCTTTCGCACAATAACACTTTGCCTTCGCATGGCATACAGAAGGCCCCTTCCCCTCCCGCTCTTCTCTTCCCGCACCAGAAGCAAAAGCATACTTCATGGAATAAGATGAAACTGCAACTGGCACATGTGTGCCAGTCTGCTTCTCTCTCTATAAAAATGACTAAAAGTTCTACATTATCCTAACATGTTTTCCTGCTCCTGTCTGTCTTTCCTGCAACTTGCGAATAACAGCATTGAGATGTAAGATTTTGAGTAAATATGGTATGCATCATTCGATTCCAGGCTTTCCGTATCAAGAAGAAAAGAGAGTCTCTCTGCGAATGAAGGGCGCAAAGGTACATTGTGATGGGCGTCGGTCACATTTCCAACGCAGACTTAATTTTGATACACCTAACAGTCTCGTCATGGAGCTTCTCTACTGTTGCCAGCCCAGAAACGAAGAAGTTAAAAAAAATTTAATATGCGAAATCTTGTTTGTAGAAAATGCCGAGAATGCAATTGCTGCCTTTGACGTTGACTCGTCCGAGACGTTATCTGTAGCTCTGCCTATATCTCCAGAACTGCGACCGGTCGTAATCATATGTTCATCCTCATAAAGATTGGCGGGAGGGTGCTATTTAGTATGCAGGCATTTTACACAGCTACTCGCACGTGCCGATCCTTTCTCATCTGAGGTGAAATGTTGTGACATCGGCGCCTGCCCGCTCTCCATTCATCATGCCATCCACGTAAGCGAACCCTCGAATCGCATGCTGCTTGACATCCCCCAAACTACTTGGACGCATTACCATTAGTTACGTACTACCCATCGCAACGAAAATCTCATCATCAGGTTGTGTTCTCGCAATTGCGCACCCAACCAGTCTGTTCTTGGTGACGAAGATGCTAGACTCGGGGTACTGGAAGTCCCACACTGGCCTGCCAAAGGCGCGACCATCGGCACTACGTGAATCGTCTAGTACATCCTGGGGTATGTATGTTGCTAGCGTTGTTGGGTCGTCAACAAAGACAATGCCGAGATATGCGACGAAATTGTGAAGTAGTTCGAGTTGCTCGGACGGACTGATTCTGTGGTTGAGACCAAAGAATATTGATGTCGCTATACTTTTGAGACATGATTCAGTCAGTGGCAGCGCATTGTTGATACCGTTGCCTAATGACTTGAGAGCATGCGTCCATTGAATCTTCAGTTTGGCTTTACCTGTTTCGGAATCAGTGGTGCTGTTTGCGAAGTTCAACTGGTTGTATGGATCAGCATGCGTGATAGTGTCGAAGATAAAGCCGTAAATAGATAGCATATTGTTGCTTTTATCGATCTTCCAGGTCGGCGTGGTACTGCCGGCGGACTTCCATGGCATCGGTTTGCCAAAGCGGAATGGGTTGGATTGAGATTGAGATTCGTACTGATCTCCTGGATGGCCCACACGCGTGTGAAATAAGGGTGCGAATAGAGCCACACCAGTGACCTCCAGCCTACATCCGTGACTATGTCGATCTGGTTGGTAGAGGTACCTCAGCCCGATGCTTGAACAGGTACTCTTGATAGGTCTCATCGTCAATTGTGTGCTCTTCGATGGAAATACTGGCTTATCGCAAAGGAAGTCCGAGACCTTCTGAACCGCTTCGACTGCGGCCGCAGCCTTGTGGTCTTCTGTATCGACCCCGAGCCAAACTTGGACATGTCGCACGTCCTCGTAGATGTGTATCATCTGTTTGACTTGGAGGCCGCGCTCGTGTATGTCTTTCTGATTGATGCTATGTATCCGTCAGCAGGACCATTTCAATGAAGTTGGAAGGGCATTTCTCGAGAGCCTGTACTTACCATAGTGCATCAGCCCACAAGAAGCGCGACCTGTCATCATGTCTGAAATGCAACAAAGCCGCATGGAGGTTTCTAGTGACCTCGATGACATTGCCTTCGCAAAATACCGGCGCCTTCACCGTGGGATCGCCTCAGGCGTATGAGATGGCCTCATAATGCGGCAGGTCCTCCCATTCGACAATGTGAAGTGTGCAGAAGATATCGTCACCAGGATTCCCAGGGAGCAATTCGGCTACCCTGAATGACGTCGCGCTAGAAAGCCCACTGTAATTGTAACTGTCCCTCGAGTCGGCCCGATTGTCGCTGGACAGCGCGGCGGCAGCCATGGTGTAGGAGTGGGGTATGGCATTGAGTGGGGCACGCCGCGGCAGCTTATGCACTACTAGAAACGCCTTCTTTGGCCAGCCGACATCTTCGTCCAATTGAGCAATGCCCAAGGGCCTTGCGCATGCGGGACCTTCGATCTCTGTGGTGAAGATATCGTACTGTGCCGCAAGGGTGCGCCTGCACTCAACCCAGGTGACGATTAAGATTTGAAACGACGAAAGAATGCACTTTGTTACGTGTAAAGGATCAGCCCTATGAGACGGAGATAGTTCAACCGTGTTGGTTGGCCTTTGAATGACTTTGACGAGGGGGGTTGTGGATAAGTCGTATGTTTGACGACGTGCATCTGTATCTTCTTGCGCGAGGCAGTCTATGCGAGCTCTGTTCAATCTCGCGCACGCGCAAAACTCAGCCAGTGCCCATATCTCAGCTCAAATCCATATCCTAGTCCGCAACTGATGCTTCTTGGACTGAGCGGCCCCATGATTCCATTATCAGAGCTGGTTTTGCCAGAGCAAAAGAAATGACCAATGAAAGATCGGCCAGGACATAGATGCTCTAGATAAAAGTCTTCTGCGGGCATATTAAATCGATTATCCAGCACTCGCTATGTCGGGGAGATGATTCGCTACACGTTCCGGTCAACATAATGTTTCTTGTGACTCCCCAAGCCTCCGCATTGATGAGTAGATGCCTAAACTCTGAGTCAACCTTGCTTCTTTTTGCATACGTCATCGATTTGAATGCAGAGGCCGCCCACATCGAAATGTTGCAGCCTCACCTCTACGCTTACAACTCGTATTCCCGGCGGTCGCATAATTCGATATTAGCTTGCCTTGGGTGTAGAGCGCAGCCAAGTCGACAGAATCGATTGATTAAGCGCCAGGAACCATTTCCGGCAACGGGTGGGGGCCGCACGGCAAACCTCTCTCCATCCACACCGCGCGTTCGCGCCCCCCGAACGTTGCCGTGCCAGCCTTCCAGCAGCGTTGTGCGCTACATCTGTCTGCCTGCTGCAGGTCCGAGGCAGTGCAGGATGCCCGCTTAATCGCTAGCTGGAAATATCGTTCAACGAAACTTCCACCAACATGATTGGCCACCTGGCCGTTGAGCTGAGGCTGAGATACGGTCAGCCATTTCCCCAATGAAACCATCCCGCGGACTAGCCCGAGATGCAGGAGAAGGTGCAGCAGGAGGACCTCGACTTATTTTCACCATCAGCTTGTGGCTGTACGGCCCTGTGCTTATAATGAGGTCGTCCCTGGCCAGGTGTTCTCCCACAACACCCACATTACTCAAGACGTCATTTCGCTGGAACTTTACAGCGGATCATTGGAAGAACAAAAATTACATATTTCATCTTGGATAGCATCCGTCGAACCGTCATCAGGCTGGTCATTGGGATGTCATTCATTGAGCGGCAGCCGTTATTGGACGATAAAATTGCCCACGTGCACTACAGGCAGATCAGTGACGAAGGAGTAGGATACACAGGCAGAGCCGAGAGAAAAGGTTGGAGCAATGGTTTTCGTAAGGCCGTACTGCTCTCGCTAGCTTGTGGACTCGCTGTATACGGATCATATACCTTTTGCCGGCAACATCTCCCTCAGGACGCATCATCAAAGCCAACGCCCAATCGCTTCGATTCCTCGAATTACACATGCCTGCCTGGACAGCCATGCTGGCCATCTACGGAAGATTGGAGCGCCTTCAACCAAAGCATCAGCGGGCGCCTTCGACTGACCGTCCCCTGGGCTGCGCCATGCTACACTAATTCGGCTAGCGAAGAATGTCACAAAGTCGCTATGAAGTACGGCGATGGGGTATCTCGAACTAGCCAGTACGGTTCGGTGGAGTTTCTCGACTGGGAGAGATGCGGCAACTCGCACTGCGCCCTAAATTCCTTCAACACTTCCGACCCCGTTTCCGGGACCTGTTCGCTCGGGCGCCTCTCCGCATACCACGTCGAAGCGAAAACTGGAAGTGATATCAGCAGGGCACTGGAGTTTGTCCGCAAACATGACATCCGTGTCTCGATCAAGAATACGGGGCATGACTATTTCGGCCGGTCCACAGCCCCGAACTCCCTGGCAATATGGACACACAACATGAAAGATACAACATTCCATACAAGCTTCCAGCCTCAAGGTTGCAACACTCGTTATGAGAACATTGGTGAGATTGGCGCTGGCATACAGGCTCAGGAAGCATGGGAAGCTTTCGAGCCGCATGGAATGCTTGTCACAGTAGGTGCTGTTGCTTCGGTTGGCATCGCAGGGGGTTACGGTCAAGGCGGCGGTCATGGACCGCTGGGACCCAAGTTCGGGCTCATGGTTGACCAAGCTGTGGAGTTCGATGTTATCACCGCCGACGGCCAGCAACACACCATCAACGAGTGCAGTGATCCCGACCTGTTCTGGGCTATGCGTGGAGGTGGAGGTGGAAGCTATGCAGTGCTCACATCATACAAGTTTCAGCTTCACCCTGCCGAACCCATCAATGTTTACAGCTTCCAGGCCCACTTCCCACCGCCCACGGATATCACAGAATCGAAAATCCATCGCGAAATTCTTACTGGGCTTGCCTCTAACCAAACCCTTTTCGCCACTCATGGGATCGCTGGATACAACTTCGTATTACCGGATCAAGTAATATTTCTGCAAGTCATGCCTTCCAGGGATACCAGTACGATAAGAACTGTCACTTCCCAATGGCGCGATCTACTAGTCAACCTCCCTGGTATCAACATCACCGAGGATGAGTACCATTCTTTCGAGAAGTTCTCACAGTGGCATGAGTTCACCGAAAGGCCCAAGATTTCCCGCAACGGGGCGGTCGGCCTAGGCTTCAACGGCGCCGGGCGCTTCATACCTCGAGACCTCTTCAACTCCTCTCACAGTGTTGAAAAACTAGTGGATGCCATCCTCACTGCAATGCAATTTTCTTACGCTAGGCATGGCGGAGGAGGCGCGCAGCTGTACGCCACTGGGCCCGACAACTTTCACGATAATGGCAAGACCAGCGTGAATCCGATTTGGAGAAACTCGCTCTGGGAAGTGGTTATGGGCCAATTCTGGACGACAGCCACTCCACCCGACATCAGATCGCCCATGCAGAAGACCGTCTCCGAAACTATCGAGCCTTTGAAGGCTTTGACACCGGAGGGTGGGTGCTACATGAATGAGGGTGATTGGACCGAGAAGAACTGGAAGCAGACGTTCTTCGGTGAGCATTACGACAGACTACTTGCCGTTAAGAAGCGATACGATCCAACGGGCTTGTTCAACTGTTGGAAATGCGTGGGTTGGACGGGATACGATGAGTAAGCACAACAGACGTGACGCTGTAATCAACAACTAACTTGTGACAGCCCGATGTACTCTTGCTACGCCCAGACCCATCAAGCGCCGCAGCCATCTGTGCCACTGGGGCCACTTAACTAAGATATACAGATTCTACGTAGCTTCGGTGCTTATCTTTTTGGCCCCCGGTGACTCAAAGGATGGAACGGTTTCTTGGCGCATTTCGGCCTCTAATGATCTCATTCCCAATTTACGTTGTCGCTGTTAGCATCCTGCACGTTTCCATAGCCTTTCTTATCCCAGTCATTATTAGCGTCTCTGGTTGTCCTTTATGCAAGTCTACGGCAGGCTGCCAATAGGTCCCGGTGTTGGTGTGCGGGTTGACGCCGCATTCGGAGGATCAACCGGTGGATCCCATCACTCTGGTGAAGTACTACGAGCATTGCATGGCCGCTCTCTCCGTTTGTGCTCATCTCCCCTCTCACCGTTGGCTATCATCTGATTGGCCGACAACTTTAGCGTCACAGACAGCCAACAGCAACGCTTCACCAGCACTATATATAACTCACGTTCACCCCCATAGTGAGATACCTGAGTGGCGCGCGCAATCATAACAACAATAAAACTTCACCCAGCGACTTTCGCTCACACATTCCTTTGATACAATTGCACACCACAACCGCTCAGCCTGAGATTATTGAACTGTACGGCAACAGCTCGCACTACCAACATCAGCGAGATATCACCGAATATTTTCAAGTCCTACAGTTCAGAATGCGCGCCGCTTCCGCTACTTTCATGGCGTTTCCGCTGCTCGCCGTCGGTGCGCACCTCAAACATGGCCACGAGCATGTTCACGCAAATCTTCATCGCCGTGCTTTCGTCACTGAAGTTGTAGTCGTCACCAAGACGATCTTTACAACCCTCAATGTTGATCAGCCTTCTATCACTTCATCATCCACCGCTTCGTCTGCAACACTCTCTGCGACATATTCCCAGTCGATCACGATCAAGCTCCCGGAGAAAGACGCGTCAAACAGTGTTTCCTCCACTACTTCACCTTCCACCGTTCCTTCGAAGACCCCAGCCAAGATCCCCGACAACCCCTACGCCGCACTGATTGCTGAAGCCAACAATGCTATCATAGTCAACTCTTGCGACTATGATGTCTATGTGTCGTCCATCGGCGATGAGAGCTGCGGCCCAGGCAACATCTGCAAGCTCGTCCCCGCCAACAGTACCTACGCAGAGCCAATCCGCAGCTGCTACAAGTCCGGCATCTCGCTCAAGGTCGCCAAGACTAAAGCTCTTGCCAATCCAATGCAGTTCGAGTACACTGTCTGGGACGACAAGACAACCGTATCCTACGACATCTCTTACCTCGACTGCATGGTTGAGAGCAACGATGGCAAGGACTTCTCTGCCTGCGTTGGCCACGAGCAGGGGATTCAGGCTACGGCTGGAGAGGACTGCCCCGTCTTCCACTGCCTCGCTGACGTGGAGTGCGGCCAGCATGCTTACACGGTCCCGGAGTTTGGATATCTGCCCGGCGCGCCAGTCGGGGCTTGTTCTGTCGACAAGGGCGTCGCCTTCGAGCTCTGCGCTGAGAACAGGGCATGAACAGCCATCACATGAAAGAAAAGTATAGCGCGCGATGAGAATTTATTGTCAAGCGTTGTCTTTTGGCGTTTTTTGCTTCTTTTTCGGAAGATGATGGGTATGGAGGAATGGGAGTTGACTAACAATTCCTTCCAAGCTTCTCTAACACATTCACAAGCAGGCTCTGGATACTCCAGGTGAAGGGCACATGGTCTCTTGTTTCTTTTCCTATTTCATGCTTCTCTTGTATACTCTCCTTCCTTGAGAGGTATCTCCTTCGATGGAATAAGGACATACGTGAAGGGAGAATGTAACAGGGGGGAGACTGGCGTTGGGCGTTTCATGGATGCTTCAGTAACAAAGATACGAGCCACAATAACAATGAAATAACGCACAGATTCTCGTTGCCTTGTCCATCCCGATAAGATCGAATACCTCACTCAAGACATCGCTGGCTCTAACCTATCTCCATCACTTCCATTTCCCATCTACTCACCTCAGCAGTCATAACTTCATCAATTGCTCATCTTCTTCCTCGTGTAAACATGTGCACTTCACTCTTTCAATACTTCCTCACTTTCTCACTCCCAGAATCCTCAACCGCAAAAACTGAATCTAGCATCATTTTGCGCTTTATCTTACGACCAACCAACATCTCCTCTTAACGGGAAACGCACACACATCTACCTGAACCCTACTCGAGCCGCAGCCTTGCGTTATCTGTCACACAACGCAACACCAACGCCAACACTGTGCCACGCCGCGCGCCTCTTCGACCATGTTATATCTGCTGTCTTTACTAGTCGCCTCGTCGCTAGTCGCCGCAGTGCCGCACCACCGCGCACTGAAGCACCGGCACAACAGCGAAAGAGCCAACGTAGTAGCATCAAACCATGAGTCACTCTCCCAGCGCAACACACCCTTAGACATAGGCACCATCCCACGCATGGATGACGAAGAACTCGACAAAACCGCACACAAATGTCCCGTAGGCCCCGAACAACCCCCGCTCAACCCGGGTGTACCCAACCCCATTGTGTCGCGGGCATTCGAGCAGCTCCACCTCTTCACCTTGCCAATACAGGCCAACAACGTACCGCAAAACTTGACGATTTATAGTTACTGCAGTTATGACCTTTACATGACTCACATGGGGTCTTAGGAACAAGGCCTCGTCCTGCAGGCAGGAGGAACGCATTCCACGGCTCTGAGTGGCTCTAACATGAAAGTGTCGAGAGACGCGTAGGGGACGCGGCCAAATCAGATCGAGTACAATGTAAACGGGGCCAAATTAATGTATAATTGGAGCTTGATCGATTGCCTGGGCAGGAACAATGGGAAGATTAATACGGATCTGAGTGGATGTGCGGGACATGAGGAGGGACTTCAGTCGGGTCAGGCTGGTGGGGAGTTGTTTCAGTGTAAAGCTGGCGCTTGGTGTGATGATCAGGCGTACTTTTATGGGGTGAGTCATTTCATTCGTTGCTGGCGTGTTGGTCAGTGTGTGAATGAAGGAAGCTGGTGCTGACGAGGGAATCTTGTAAGAGAATCTTTGCGCAGACGAGAATCCGATTCTGATGGGCGATGTTGAGAAGGGGCTTGTTGCGGAGTTTTGCGCTGCAAGAGGTTTCTCTAGTGGGTCTTGATTTGGCGGTTTCTGGTTATCGGCTCTGGAGCGTCGCTCAGCTTCTTGCGCTCGTTCTTATATGTCGCTGCAGTTATGTGATCAAGCCGTCATCTCTCTCCTCAAGTAAGTATAGTGTATATCATATCCCCAACTGACTGATAGGACATTAACGACCAAATTCATGTCTGCCTCTCCGCAGCACTGACTTATGACAAGCGGCTGGCCAGGAAATTGCGCAACTTCCCAATCACCTTATCGTCCAGGGTCTGTCCATACGCCGATGACTCAACATGCTGGAATAGGCTCGATAGTTTAGGCAACGCGGTATCGCAAGTCGGACACACGAACCGATTCGCTTTACCCTTTATATCGCCTTAATCCAGCAGATCGTCACGAAAGCCTTCATAGGTGAAGTAATCCCACCTGCGGCACTTGGCGGCGAGCTGATTCAGATCCGTATTGTCAATGTCACTGCAGTTGCCGTACTCGAGGTGTATGATCTAGTTGCGCGAGTAAGATAAAGCGAATCAGACTTATTACATACCATGCCGCCGTAGGTCTTGCACCTTCTCGTGCACTTATAGCATTCATATGTAGCCGCCCGATGGGATATGCAGTGCTGGAACTCCTTATTTCAGAAGCATCGTGAATCCCTAGAAAGGAGATACCTGGTGGAGATTGCTAGGCGAAGAAAATTGTCTCTCACACTCAGTGCATACATTCTCATCATTCACATGCTGCCAGTAAGCATCGGACCGCGAGGTCCAGTGAGCTCCGCCGCCATCATTGCAACCTCGACATGCAGTGCGACATCCCTGATCGCGAAAATGCTGGAGCAGTTGATTTCACGTCCAGCCATCGAAGTCGCATTCGGGACATGCATAATGATCTCGGGAGTCGCGCAGATGTTGTTGGTAGGCCTGTGTGCTGCCGTATGACCTATAGCAGCGGTTGCACCAGCTGTTGCTTGTTAGCCTGGGATAGCAGCACGGCCACACTAGAACTACCTACATTGCCATAGCTGCAGGTCTGAAGTATGTACTAATTATGAAGACGCGTTCTTGTATTGACGGTAAAGATACATAAGAACTGCAAACAAAAAGTGCGTGAGGAATGTCCGCGACCTGCAGGGACCCGGCCACGTTTGGGGCAATGCGGATGACCGCGGTTGCATCCGCCAAATGCCTCGCTCCCTCAGTAAACTTTACTTGCACCCTTCTTTTCGCTTCAAGATGTATCGGCCCTACGATAACCTTCTTTTGACGCTATTTCTGTTCGATCGTGTCCGACTTTGTTCGGTTTAATGGAACGCGCACGTTTGTACGCCACTGTCCAAACAACAACATGTCCCTCGGGAGCCCATCACTCACTTCCTCTTCCTCATGCAGGTCTTAGCGAACCGCAATCTTATAAGTAACCTTATAATCCTCGGTCTTTGCAAGTTTCTGGAAATCATTAAGCAACTTCAAATAGTCCGCTTTGGTGTGCCCCAATTGCCCTTCAAAGGTGGCGCAGCTCAAATGAACACTCCTCAGATTGCGCCTCTTAGACAGTACAAACATCAACTCAAAACGCCTCTGCAGCGGATCGATAAAGTCCATGTAAAGATAACGATTCAGCCTGCATAGTTCTTCCAAGAGAGGCAAAACCGGGGTGGTGAGGGTAATATTTCGTATCTGATCCAGACGATGCGGCAGCACTAGCTCTTGGAATGAGGCCAGAGGAGGAAAGGAGTTGAATGCAAAGTTTTTGCCAGAGTATAGAGTGGCGATGGCTTCGCGATATCTGTGAGAGGAACAATGAGCGGAAGGCGTACGTACAGAGTTTGTGCTGGTAGTACTGGGAGAGCTTACATTGTTTTGCAGGTTTGTAATGAAGAGATATGCTGCACATGCGAAGCGACGATCCTCAGTTTATCGTTCGGGCATGCTGATCGATGTACGTCGACCCGGTCCATCTCACAAAGACAAGATTCATAGATAAGTAGTCTCAGCTCCAGAGGTAGCCGTGAGAACAACAGACTCTGTTGCTGTTCCTTGGGCTCGGCCTTCTTCTTCCATCTTCCTTCTGCTTCCGGATCTGCAGCTGTTGGATGCGCCGGCTCTGCCTGATCTGACTCATTCTATCCTCTCGTTTCTTCTGTTTCGCTTTCCTCATGCTCAACCTGTTAGATAAGGTATGCCATTTGAGAAGGATTCTTTCTTTGATACGAGTAAGAAATGTCATTTTGGGGATTGAAATGTTAAGATGAGAAAAGGACAGGATGCAGAAACTTAGAATGCTATTCCAGCATGGCACAGCGCTTGCAAGATGGGGTGTCCTGCAGTGTGAATGATTATCACTATACTGCAGCCTGGCGCTTTATTAGCAGTGCGAATTCTCACCGGTATGCACGGCATAATGGAGCCCAATGATGAAGAGTTGAAGAGGCCTATCAATGAATGTGTAAGGCTGGGTCATGTTTGAGGGAAGGTGGCCCGCCTTGTCGTTAGACTAAACGGACTCAGGGAATGCTAATGAATAATACGGTGTACAACATGAATTGGCTTCTTCGAGCAGCTGGCCCACTATCGGGAGAGTGCTTTGGTACGGCGTCTCTCCCTGCGTCGAGTGAAAGTAGTCAGGGTTGCATATGACGCAAATTGGCTATCGATAACCCACTTGCCGAGCCTAAACGCGCATCCCCGTCTAGCACCCTTCGCGCCCGCATTATATATTTCGCGACGAGGCGGCCCTTCTTTCACCGGCATCAAGGGGCGAGGAAAGCCTAACGCGTTGTATACAACACTCGCCACAGCATGCGATTACACTTTGCATGATTCTCCAAATATGTCTGTCTCCGAGTCGGAAATACTAAAGCCCCTCGACGCCTCCCATACCAATTCCGATGATTGGGAGATCTTCGTCTTGAATGATGCGCGCATCGTGTACGAGAGCAATGGCAAGCCTGCAAGCCTGCTCGCCGCATATGCGGATACCCCGCTGAAAGTGAAGGGTCGATTGGAGACTCCCGGACGTAGCCAGCTAAAGTACCGTACGTAGAAGCGCCCTACCAAGTGCATGGATGGGGATATGCAGTCGATTGACACGGTCGCAGTCCTGAAGAAACCATACAAGCCCATGGACATCGAGATACGAAACGTGACGCGCTTCTCTTACGGCGAAATGACCGACGGCGCATACGTGATATGGGCGCAAGGCAAGGCAGGCTGGTTCGAGATCCGGCCGACGGCGCAATACAAACCGATATATGATGATATGGTTCGGGCTGTGGAACTCCTATATTTCGTTACGGATATCTATAGCGAAGCACGGAAGAAGGGCGGAGGGCCTAGCGCTGAGCTCGTCTTTCAAGAGGTGAGTATGACACCAGGGCCTGTGGTTCTGCTGGCGTACCCGCGAGAAACCAGGCCCATGGGGCTCTAGGAACTAACATGTTACAGTACGCGGAAGACGAGCGCTTTCCTTGCAACGATATAGCAATGGCAGAGAATCTCTTTGACCACCACCACATATTCCTCATGATGTGCTTTCTAAATAAAGCGCAAGGCTTGAGTTGGAGTAACACGTCCTTGTACCAGCGATTCAGGAGGAAATTTCCAGTAAGCGATATACAAGGGAAATCTCGCGCTCAGTCTGACCTGTGGATAGAAAGACTTTGAAAACTGTAAAGCACGTATCGAGGGGCGCTATTCCGAAATCCAACCCGAACACCCAGTGAAACCCTCCGGGTCTTCTGCGTCGGCACCCGCCGCGAATCAAACCTCTGCATCCGCGACTTTGAAAAAGGCTCACGGGAAGACTCCGGGGTCAACAATAACAGAAGCGCCAAAGAAGGATGACAATTGGTGGGAAGCCGCTGCCCTCTTTGAATTCATGCAAAAAGCAGTGAATCAACGGGTCATGCGCGCGGGGAGGAATCAAATCACCTTGGATCGAGTTGCGGAGCTGGTGGTCAGACGATACGAGATCGAAGAGGTGGAAACTGCGAAGAACGTGCTGTTAGTACATGCGCAGAATATCTGCTACATGATGGATCATCCGCGACGCAAGGCCATACAGTTCTTCGCGGCAGAACCAATACACCAGGAACTAGCAGCCGTGCACACTCTTTCCGCAGCCGAACAAAGAAGAGCAGAAGGCGTTGAACTAAAACCACGGAGAGATCACGCAACACTCAGAGACGGGCAGAGCGATTCGTCAGATACATCCGACGAAGAAGAGAGCGATGCGTTAAGAACGCCCGTACGCCGACCACCAGGCAGACGGAAGAAAGGGCGTCTATCAATTCTTCGACCAAAATCCGGCAATTTCTCCGGCAAGAGTAAAAGCGTGAGCATCAAGCCAGGCGAACAAAGAGGCGGCAAAGGCAAAGCACCCGTACCCGCCAGCACCTCCTCGTCCGCCTCACAAAGCGAAAAAGAAGCGAGCAGCGACTCGGATTCCGAGATGGAAAACACGCCAACCCAAGCGCCTTCAATCCACCGCGAGAAGCGAAAACTAGACGAAACAGACACAGAACACGAAGGAAACGGGCGTCAAAAACGCACAGCCAGCGCATCCCTAGCTCCTTCCTCTCCACCCACAACAAACGATTCCGATTCCACAGAAGCAACAGCCGTCCCCCCTCTTCCCCTCCGCCACCGCCCTTCTTCCTCGGCAGCAGCAGCAGCGAACGAAAACAACAATCGTAAAGCCACAGTATCAACTGCCCTCATCTCAACCCCTTTGCCAACCTACGAAGCCAACGGGCCCCGCGACGCCTGGCTCTGCAGTTTTGACGGCTGCACGCAGCGCATCTACGGGTGCAGTAAGGAACTAGGGCGACAGTTAATCACGGAGCATCTTGAAGATCATAGCCGGGGGCGGGAGAAGGTCGTGGGGATATTGTGGAAAGAGCAGAGTAGGCTGCATTTACCTGTCGAGTAAGTCTTCCCAATAAATAAAATGATGATGAGGTGTGGGGAGGAATGAAGACGAATGGAGCTAACGTGTGAATTGTAGTAATTTGATCAAGAAGATTAGGGAGATGAGTGAGGCGAGTAGTCCGTTGTTTCCCGGGACAGGGAAAGAGGTTAAACCTATTAAAAGGCCGGTATGAGGTCAGGGAAGAAGGAAAGGGGGGGAGAAGGAGTTTATACATTCTTACTTCGTTGGGACCGGAAGGTTGTACTAAACCCACATCTTCGCTATCGCAAGAGTAAATCATCCTTATTCATCCAATTTTCCACCCCATCTTCACTTTCTTCCTCTCCACCCCCCTTTCTTCGGTACCTTCTTCACTGCTTTCTTCGCAATCGCTATCCCACCTCCTCTTCCCACTACTCACAACATCCTCCCTCCTTTCAATACTCTCTCTCACATCTAAACACCTCAGTCCCTCCTCATACTGATTCTCAACCATCAAGCTCAAATCCTCATATGCCATTCCGCTGCGTGGATCTACGCACCATTTCGGATGCGGGAAGGGGAGTGCGTGTAGAGGGGTGCGGAGGTAACTTTCTTGATACGTCGAGTCGATTACATGGATGAGCAGGGATGAGGTGTTGCGTTGGTGAGTTGGGGTCGGTGCTGATGCTGATGCTGGTGCTGGAGAAGAAGAAGAAGAGGTGGGGTGCCGAGATGATGTAGCGGGAGAGGTTCGTGATGAAGGAATCGGATTAGCGTACTGATACATATTGTCGGATGGCGGGTTGGCCGTGCTTTGTTGGGAGACTTGTGCAATTGGTTGTTGAAGGGGGAGAAGGTTGCAGACTTGATCAGCGAAGATGAATAAGCTTGTGTGACGAATGTACGGAGATGTAATGGGGGACCTAGATTTGATGTGAGGTGGATTTTCGCACGGGAGAAAGGTTCTTTGTTGACCGGATTCGGGGGAAGAAGGGGTGACACGACTGGACTTCACAAAGAGAAGATGTTCCATTTCGAAGCGTATATGTTTTCATTTTCGTTTCCGGCATGTGCGGTTAGATTATACGCTAATTGTCTTGAAGACGTTGAATCCTGAACCGCCCGTGGCCATGATGGCGCCTGGGATTTGGGGATGCCAGTGGGCTTCCTTTATTTGTTCCATGTAGTGCACGAACAGCAATTGTGGCGGCACGTCTTGTACACCTGCTGTGTATTTGCTCTCTTCATCGTCGAGCTCGACAGCGAGATCCCACAGTGTGAGAGTGTTGTCGCCTGCGCAGACAAGCACGATACTGTCGTCTGTAGGGTGCCATTCCACCGAGGTGATTTGCTCCTTGTGGAAGGTGTAGGATGCCACAGGCGAGGGCTTTTTCTCGCTGGACATGTCGGTAGAAGGCTTCCATTGTCGCAAGTCCCAGACTGCCCACTCGCCATCGTCGGCGCCGGTAGCGAGAAGATGGGCAGTTTGATGCGACCAACTGAGTACGTTGACGTCCGTTTTTGAGGCCTGGACGCTGAGTACGGGTTTCCGCGACTTTGACCGCGCGTCCCAGATCTTGACTGTGCCATCGCTTGATGCCGAGGAAAAGACATGCTTTTCGGTTGGAGACCACTGCAGTTCTTCAACTGAGCCCTGGTGGCCGGTGTATGGTGTAGTGTCTGTTACAAAGCCTCCACCTTGTGTCCGTGTTGTTGCGAATATCTTTCCCGTGCAATCAGCGGTTAGTAGTTTGCCTTCTGTGATCAAAGGCGACCAGTCTAGCGCGTAGCCCTCGTTTGATCCGTGAGCGCGGATGGTGCAGACGGGCTTGTTTTGTGTGGGGGAAATGGTAGTACCAGGTGTGTCGAAAGCTGTGAGATGTGGGGTGACGTCGTGGATGAGGACCTGGCCGGACTCTGTCATGGCAGCGGTGAGGGTGGTCGGCGGTTGAGCGGATGTGGCTTGTGGTGTTTGGTGAGCTCGTATGCGGTTCGTGCAGCTCGTCAAGGGTATCGACTTGGTCTCTAGTATGGGGTCGGACGCTTCGTCGTCGGACTCTTCATCTTCGTTTTCTTCGTCTTCCTTCTCCATGCGCGACAAACTGCTCATTTTCATGACCATAATTTGGTTCTCCTTGTCCCTTCCTCGCGCTGCTTGTGTACCGGCGACTGAGTATACGGTTGCGGGGTACGTCTTGCGGTCGTTGCCCAGGTTGTCGGGTATAATGTCGCAGGACAGACAGGGCCATGGCGCTTCTAGTGTGTGCAGCATGTCGTAGGTGGAAAGATCGGGGTTCAGCGTCTCGCCAGGTGAAAGTTTGTGTCGTCCGGGGATGAATGTTCCTGCAAAGGGTCAGTTGCTCCTTGGTATAAAAAGGTCGAGATGCTCTAACCCTGGTCGACATCCATTCCGTTCTCGCGCTCTTCCGCCTCACGCTCTTCGTCGGGTCGCCCATCTACTCCGGCCTCCAGTATCTCGTCCTCGCTCTCGAACTCATCCTCAAACTCGTCCTCGAACTCTCCCGCCTCGTTCTGGCCGTCAATCTCCATGGGGCGCGCTCCATTTTTAATAGCCTCAAGCTCTTGCTCTGATTCCGCAGGTCGTTTCGCCATGGTAAAAAGGTGTGCTTTGTGTTGTGCGGTGGTGCGTCGGGGAATGTCGCAAAAAAAAAGTGGCACAGGTTGGAATTGGAAAATGAACTTTTTGATCGACCGATAAGCGGCTTATCGGACACTAGCCACAGCAGCCCCTCGCAGTGGCTCACGGCTTGGCAACCATGGACACGGTGCAGCCACCAGCGCTACCCCATACGATGCCCAATTGCATCCCAGCTAGCACTCGGTCAACAGAAGTCGACTTCAGCTCCTCACACAGACAACCCCTTTGACCCTTGAAACCCTCGAACGCGTAAATCCATCCCGACCACCGCAGTACGAGTCGCAACCACAAGGATCGACCCGCCCGCTCCTTTCGACGCGTGCGCGCTTCCAGCTCACGTCGCTGCCGATTGCATACCGCCAAACACCCCAGCCATGGACGAATACCCGAGTCAGGCGCCTGTACAGGACGCATACCCACCACCCATGGAGCCACAGTCGGAGCAGCCGCAGCCAGACCTATTGCAGCCCGAGCCCGCGGCTGTCGAGGGACAGGAGGCGCAAAAACACATGGACCAGCCCTTGGACAACCCCGACGACAGTATGGCCAGCACCATTACCGCCACCACCCATGCACCGCTGCCAGATGTCGGCCAGTCCAACAGCCTCAATAACAGTCCCTCTCCCTACACAAACGAGCCTCACCGACCGTCAACGTCCTACTCCGACACCGCTTATCAATACACAACACATAATGGCTCGCGCTTCAACACGTCCTCGGATGCCGACACGCCTCCACGACACGGCTACTACGACGCCAACAGAGAACCACATATGGGACAGTCGCACTCGCGGCCGAGTTCACAGATGGGACGGTACCCGACTTCAGAGGGCGGCGCGCGGTCCAATTCGTACCAGGAGCAACGGAGCACGCAACAACAACAGCAAGAGGCGGCCAAGAACGCCAGCGTCGTCATCAAGGTCGGCATGGTCGGAGATGCGCAAATTGGCAAGACCAGCCTGATGGTCAAGTACGTCGAGGGCAGTTGGGACGAAGACTACATCCAAACATTGGGTGGGTTACATAGTGCTTTTTCTACGTGCAGATTTTGACAGATGCAGGTGTGAACTTTATGGAGAAGACCATCTCAATCCGAAACACCGAGATCACCTTCTCCATATGGGATCTAGGTGGTCAACGCGAGTTCGTCAACATGCTGCCATTGGTCTGCAACGACGCCGTCGCGATACTTTTCATGTTCGATCTGACACGGAAGAGCACCCTCAACTCCATCAAGGAGTGGTACCGCCAAGGGCGTGGTTTCAACAAAACTGCCATTCCATTCCTAGTTGGCACCAAGTACGACCACTTTGTCAACTTCCCACGTGAGGAACAGGAGGAAATCTCCAATCAGGTGTGCATTGTGTCTAGACATGCGACAACAGTACACTGACTTTGTTCAGGCCAAGCGGTTTGCACGAGCAATGAAGGCTAGTCTCATCTTCAGTTCAACAAGTCACAGCATCAATGTGCAAAAGGTTCGAGATATCACCTCCAAGTTCCAGGCTTTTGCTAACCTTCCCCAGATCTTCAAGATTGTACTATCCAAAGCCTTCGACCTCAAGTGTACTATTCCCGAGATAGAAAACATTGGCGAGCCGCTTCTCCTCTATCAGGCCGTCTAGGCGCCGGACCGAAGAGTCAGACCCAGAACAGAAGGGACGAGGATGAACCTATCTGAAGGTCAGATGGGGCGCGTCTTTTATCGGAACGTTACCATGAGCGAATGATTTCATGATTGATTTGCGAGGGATTGCATGGCTCGGCGATTGGAGCAAGGTGCTATACATACATATATGGCGGGAACAAAATCGGCGTTCTTCTGCATTGTATTCGCGGAGGCGCCTGTAGGATTTGGTGCTCAAGGGTCAAAGGATTCCGCGCATGAACCGCGCTAGATGCGCAGCTTCACAGCATATACTTAGTGTAATGTCGTATTGTGGGAATACATTACCTCTTACGGTTGTTTACGTGACTTGCAAGCAACGCGTACGGCAACTTTAGGCGAATGACGTAAGCTTCCGCAGCTAAAAGTTCCCGAGATCTTCAAAGCGACTGCGACTACCAAGTCTACACCATAACCATCACCTACGCGCGCGAGCAGACGGACAATACCATTTTGATCTTGCCAAGCTCAAATTCAATCGAATTCCAAGAAACTTCAAAACGACGTACCACAATAGCACTAGTGCTTCCAAGAACCTCGTCGAGCTTGTTTATAGCAAATCTTTCGAATACGCGACTGCGACAAGCGACAAACTCTCTTATTCCACAACCGAAATGTTACTACCATCCATAGCCCTCCCAGGGCAGCTCCTCGGTAGCATAGAAAACTACTCGCCAGGTCCCGGAACGCACATTCACGAATCGCAAATCTACGCCTCGATAGCGGGACCCGTAATCTCTTCACCCTCTCCATCCAAATCCACCAAGCTGCCCGCCCTTGTCTCCATAACGCGCCCACCCACGTCGACAGACCCCGGTATCCTAGGCCCCAACTCCGGCGGCGGCGTACCCCTCCTACCCACCGTATCCAGCACGGTGCTAGTGCGCATAACACGACTGGGCCCACGCTTTGCATCGTGTGAGATTCTCGTCGTCGACGGCGCCGTATGCAGGGAAGCGTTCCTCGCGCAGATCCGACGCGAAGATATCCGCGCAACAGAAAAAGACAAGATAAAAATCGAGGAGAGCTTCCGCGTGGGCGATCTGGTGCGCGGCACCGTGATAAGTCTGGGTGATAGTGGCAATTACTACGTCGCGACTGATCGCAATGAGCTGGGTGTTGTGCTGGCGAGGAGTGAGGAAGGAAGGGTCATGCATCCGGTTAGTTGGAAGGAGTTTAGGGATCCGGTTAGTGGGAAGGGGGAGTTGAGGAAAGCTGCGAAGCCGTTTTGATGGGATGCAGAGGAAACGATATGGCGATGGAAGAAGAAAAGAAGATACCCAGGAAAAGAGAGCGGTTCTGTAGAGGCAGAGACGCATGTCCGGGACCGTGTGTACATGACAACAACGTTGAAAATTGCAAAATTCATCACTTTGCGCTTCTTTGCTACTGTAGCCGACATTTCCCATCGCACGCTACAAACTCGTTCAAGCAAACGACCCATCACAAGCAAGAACCCAGCAAGATCCAAAGTGCCCCGAATCTTTTCTCAAACTCATATATATCAGTCTACCCGTATTCCATACTACATCCCGTCCCAGCAGTTATCCACATCCCAAAACATCAACCCCAGCCCGACACTCCCATCTCCAACACAACCCTATCCAAAGCAATCGCGACGACGACGACGACGCAACAACACTCACCCCCACCAATCTCGTCTCAGCTAAGAAAAGCAACATAGACGCGACGCCGGTGTTTCACATCCCCAGCCTCATCACAAGCACACAAGCACACCCCCCCCCCCCCTTCCCTTCCCTACCCATCAACGGGACGCACCGCTCTGTTCGCTTATCCCCCCGCCGGTAACTTTTCCTTCGCTCCAAGTCGGCGAGGTCAACATGGTAAGTGCCGGCACAGGTACAAGTGCAATTCCCAGTAAACGAAATGGGGGAGCGGAGAAATTTAAAGTTTCGCTTCCAAGTGATGGTGGTTTTTCGTCGTGGCGGTTACAATGCTGATGACGGACGGGTGAGAAAATAGTAAGGGAGAGAAAGTAAGAAAAAAGGGAAATATGGGGATTCCAGGGCACATTGGGGAAATGAGATTATGGAAGAGTTTGTTTTTTTGTTGTTTTCTGTTGGGCTGGGGTGAGCTGAGATGAGCTGAGGAACGGGAATTTGGAATAGAGATCATTTGCCAGGATAGGCTTGTCTGTTTCTTTTCCCATTGTTTGTTTCGCCTTGAATGATGGCTGTAATGACGTTGTTTGCGCATGGAGCTCGGATGTGCCCATGCGCTCACACTTGACAGCTATTGCTGTGGAACAGCTGAAAAAGATGAAGATTTATATCGCGTGTCTGTGATAAGGTAGAGGCGTCAATTTGAAGAGTTGTAAAAGTTTTTTGTTATTGGAATTGGGTTGCATTGCCGAAATGCAAGAAAAGTTGGCTGGGTTTAAGGTATACGGTACATACGTTTGCGTGACGCTCTCGCTGTGCGATAGAAGAGAAACGACATAGAGAAGAATGCGTGGCTTACTTTCAAAAGCCAAAAGTCGCTAATATAAATTTCCTTAGATGAACACAACAAAATAAATCGTCTCAGAAGATCCCCTTGGTTTATGATCTTTTTCCCTTTCTTTCCATTCCCATCTCTTCCTTTCTAATAAACGTTGGAAGGCAGTTCTTCGATTGTCTCTCCCTTTTTTGAAACCTGTTGCCGTCAAGTGGCCAGAAAGAAGAATAGCAAAGCATGAGCGAATGGTACGCTGTAAATGCTCGCCCGGGACGCCGAAAACTCCAGTCATGATGATGATGTGATGCGCTAGGGTCTCGGTACTGGTCTCCAGGGCTCTTTCTTGAGTTTGTTGCCATGGCTGACCGCAGCTCGACAACATGGACGGTGACTGTCCGGTACCGTTTTCGCCCAACGCTCATCCAAATCTTACAATGCTTGCGTACTCGCAAAGCATACAACATGTATTCACCACCCTTGAGTGATACATGCTATTTACAACACACCACCAGGCAGAGGTGTGCCCCTGTTCTGGTTACCCCACCCAAAGCTCTCTGTCTGAGGATTCACAGGCCGTACATCGTTTCCACCCACGGTACTGACATGGCCTTCTTGTGGTGCCGCATGCTTCCTAAGCATGAACATTGGCTTCCGGCCTTCCTTGTCAAGTTGCTTGAACAGTATCAGTGGCCTTTCGTTGAGTCCCAAACATCTCTCTTGATCACCATGGACAATGTACAGCGCATACTGCCGCCAGTCCGCCGTGATGTTGTATTTCTTGAGCGCAACGGGAAGCACCTTGTGACATGGATCGTCGATTGAGACGCGGAAAGACTTGAATATCTCGACTTGCGGGTTGGTGGATGGCGTTGAGGCGGGGTTGGAGGTAGAGGCGTTCATTGAGCTGGAGCCACCGGAGAGGGGCGGATCGCGATCATCGGGGTTCGGTGTTGGCGCGGCATTGCTCCGCATAGGGCGGGAGGATAATGGTGCGGGAGTACCGCGTGGATCGCGATTGCGATCGGATACGGCAGTGGATTCGGAACCCCATGTGTTTGTTTGACTCCAGCCAGTGTTGGTGTCATGGTCGTGGTTGCTCCGGGGTATGTCGCGGTTGTATTGGCGACTCTGGGATTGTGTGTATGCGGGCGAGGTAGGCGAGGGCTGGGCGATGGAATTGGGCGACATTTGCGGGCCGCCACCACCGAGAGATGCTGTGAGGTGTGAGGAAGCTGCGACGGCTGCTGCTGAAGGATCCAACGAAGCATGGTCAACCAGAGCGCGATGCTCTTGGACGGTTGGAGAGGGGTTCTTTGGCGCGGAACCAAGGAAAAGCTTCTTGGTGGAGAACTTACGCGACAGACTGCTTCCACCGGATCTCTCTTGAGTTGCTGGTGGAGAGGTAAGAGAGTGGTCGTGGGGAGTTGGGAGCGGCTGGCTGTCTTTCAACATGCGCACCAGTGGTAGTATCTCCTCCCGCAGGCGCTTGTTCTCGTCTATGACGCGGCTGAGGTCTTCTCTGAGATGCCGCAGCTCCGACTCGGCGGTATGTATGCGCTCGTCGCGGGCCTGGACGACGCGAATGACCTTTGCGAAGTCGTCTTGTGTGGGCGGGGCTTCCTGTGCCGATGTGTCGGCAGCTGTGCAAGGTTAGACTGTTCAAGGTGTAGAGAGAATGGCGACGGCAAACTCACACAGGGGAACGTAGTCGTCTGGGTCCATAGGCACATTCTGCCGTATCTTGATGTCGTAGACGGCCTTGAGAATGGTGAGACGGTGGCCCACACTGCCCACGCCCAGCTCTTTCAGTTCGGCATGCTGTAACGCAGCCAGCACATCGCCCGTGATGCCCTCGTCTGCGGACATGTCATTAGCATACAGCTCGCCGGCGCGCCGCGTTAGGTCACCTACTAGCAAAAGTATCTGAGTACTGCTCCAAGCCGAGGTCGGCTATGAAGTCGGCTGTCTGGTCCTCGTTCCATTCCATTATGTGCCCCGTCGGGCTGCTCTTGCTGTCGCGGGAATGGGTAAAGGTGGTGGGGGTGTGCTCGGTGCTCAGCGGGCCAGAGCTAGTGGGCGAGCTCTCGTACTCCTGGGGCAGCGTCGGGCTGGATATGGCCTGGCGCTCAAATTCGTCGTCGGCGTCCGAGTCCTCGTGGTACTTGGTGGTATAGGCCATGGTGGGTGACGTCGCAGCGAGTCCGAGTCCGAGGGTTGGCAGAGAGTGGAGGTCGGTGATGCTGCCAAGCCCTCTTCAGCAAGCTCGTGGAGGGACGACGTCTGTGTTATCGATGGCGGCAGGGCGCTAGACTCGAGGCCGGTCCAGGGCTCTGCTGGGAGGCCTGGCTACGTCGATTGGGGCACCCTGTCTGAGACGAAGCGAGATTGAGCCGGCGTGTTTCGTCGCCGGGCGGGAGCAAGTCGGGAGTGCAGGCAGAGTCTCAGATACACAGCCGGCCGGTAGAGCTGTGCGCGAAGGTGAAGTCGTCTTCCTGATGGGGGAGAGGGCGGATCGTCGGGGCTGCGATGCACCTTGCAGAGAGGAGGGACGCGGGCGGGCTGTGCATTCGACCGTGCGAAGAAGAGAAGAACAAGAACAAGAACAAGAACAAGAAGAATGTGCAGCCAGACGCCCACAGCAGCAACGGCACGGAATGGCACAGAAGAACGGCGGCAAAGCGAGCGAGCGAGAGAGAGCGAGAGCGAGAAAGAAGATACGGGCTCAGATTGCAGCAGTGGCAGCGTACAGCAGATTGGGGAGTCTGGTGCTGTATCTGGATTGCCAATACCCAATACCCAATACCGTCCGACAGGCGGCTAGCCGGCCAACCGAAGCCAATGCGGGTAAGACGTCCGTGCTGGCGTCTACCTGGGAGGAGCTTGGGTGCTTGGAACCAATATTGCGATAAAGCATGCAGGTACCGAACACCACGACGAAACTGTAACCCACCTTGCCCACCACCCGTCACCCATCAATTAGACACGTCGACCCCAGGAACAAGTTGCTGCAAATACCGGGCCATCCTACTTGCTTTTCGCCGGAGCAAACTTAATATACTCCCCAGCTGCACCTGCCCGCTTCTAGCTGTCTGCTCCCATCTTGGTCCATTGCCGTTCGCATCACGAGCCCGCAACCCACTCCCGGTTAACCAACGCACAACACTACACGCGACCTTGGGATCTTCACCGCCAACGTTAAACTAGACCCTATCCCCGGCAGTCCCGTCGCGAATACGGTTACTTCCGCCCGCTGCACCTCACCACGTGAAAAAAAAAGTGCGCTGTCATCATCATCCCTATATTACGACATCCGACATAGTCCCCAGTACCGAAAGCACAACCCCACGTGCGCCCACAACCCACGCGAACAGGATCAGCAACTACTGCAACATTGGAAGTTGACCCGGTATTGGACTCCAACGTCCCTTGATTTCTTGACTCTTCTTTTCTTCCATTTATTGATTTGCTTGCCGTTACCGACATTACGCCTTGCTCGAAATACCCTCCAACACAGGGTCCCCACAGACTCCCATTCTCCATACGACGTCTATACCCGAGTTGCAATACTCCTTTTTCTCCAAATAACGTTTAATATCGGATCAGACATACTCCTTTTCCCCTTGCTGAAAAAAAAACACGCCTGACATCGGACCCGACATACCAAATCGACGCCCAACCCCGACATCGATTCTTCTCTTTTCCCCAAAGAACACCTGGCACCAAGAAAAAAATATGTCCGACACCGCCATCCCCATTACCACCCAGCAAGCCCAATCCGGCATCTCCCGCGACCTGCGCAACAACATCTACTCCGCCCTCCTCTCCGGCCCTGGCATCCGCAACATCGAAGCCACCCTCGACGAATCGCTGCGCTCAACAGGCTTCAAAGACGCCCTGCGCACCCACATCACCGAGCTCTTCCGCTCCGGCCAAGCCACCACCTGCGAAGAAGCCCGGAACCTAGCCATGCAGCGCATCCGCGAGCAAACACGCGACTTGGATGGCAGCGCAAAGAGCAACAGCAACGGAGCAGGCGGAAGTGGCGGCGATGAACAACAGACCAACGGCGACGGAGAAGATGGGCTTGATGTGAATTTGAAGATCCCCAAGACGGCTATTGATGCCGGTGCGAAGACGGTTATGAAGGAGTTGGAGAAGGTGTGTGAGATTACGTACGAGGATGACGAGTGATTGGTTTGTCACTCTGAATCTTCTCCTACCAGATCAATGCCTTCGCGGCGACCCGTCTGCTTCTCCGCGTGGTATCCACGCCGAGGTTATCCAAGCTACGCCATCACCATAAACAGCTATCCAGGACCTTCGCATCCTCGTCACTCGATACACCTGCCACCGGTACACCAGAGAGACTAGCCGTCTTCTAAACCCTCTTGAAGCATGTTACCGTTGCAACACCGCCTGGCGCTTAAAACTCGCCCAAAACTAGTCGGTCGGTCTCGGCCAGGAACGCACGCCCACGTTACATGCTACATGCTCGTAACCCACTTTGTCGTCTAGAACGCCTCTTGCCACACGTGAACCTGCAGCTTGATTCATGTGTATATTGTAGTCAATCTAACACTTCCGTCTTTGTATAGAGGCCTGAAGTATTACGCTTTATGCTATTAAAGTCAGTAGTTAGAACATGCCAACACCTCGCATCAGAATAAATACAACGTTTCATAACATGCATTCTCATTCAGATACTGCTTCGTGAAGGATACTGCTGCTGATGTCTCATCAAGCGCCTTCAATTACGCGCCTCCCATCTATCTAGAGCCAACCAGGCCTATTCATGCCGTATCATGGTGAGAGAAAAAGAAAACCCATTCGTCATGAACCCATATCATCCTTCTGTCATTCATTCACAGACCAATCCCAACTTCTTCTTAGTTGTACAGGTCCTCGTCCTCGCCACCAGCACCGAATGTGTTCTGGTCACCGCCTGCCGCGGCATTGTCCGCGTCAGGGAAGCGGAAGAAGCTTGAACCGCCAGAGTTCTTCATTGATTGTGCGAAAGCCTCGTACCGGCGGATCTCGACATCGGTAACGGAGCGGCGAGCAGAGCGCATGGCCTCCTCGAAGTGAGCCTTGGTGAGCACAGGTACGGGGTCCTCCTCGTCCACCTCCATGTCGACATCCTCACCAGCAGCCTCGCGAGCCTTACGGCGCTCGATGTCGATCGAGATGGACTGCTTGATGGCGAGCTTGACGGCACGCTGGGTGACGAAACCAAGATCGGCACCGGAGAATCCGTGAGTGTTCTGTGCGATGAAGTCGATGTCGACGTCGTCGGCGACAGGGGTCTTGCGAAGCTGGGCCTTGATGATGCTGGCACGCGATGCAAGATCGGGCAGAGGAACGTAGACAAGAGTATCCAGACGACCAGGACGGCACAGAGCATTGTCGAGCTGTTCCGGTCGGTTGGTGGCACCAATGACGAAGACGTTCTTCTTCGATGTCATACCGTCCATCTCAGTCAGAAGCTGGTTGACAACACGGTCCGAAGCACCGCCAGCATCTCCTTGAGATCCACCACGCGACTTGGCAATAGAGTCCAACTCGTCAAGGAAGACGACGCAAGGTGCGGCGGCACGAGCCTTGTCGAAGATGTCACGGATGTTGCTCTCAGACTCACCGAACCACATGGAGAGCAGCTCAGGACCCTTGATGGAGATGAAGTTGGCCGCACACTCGTTGGCGACGGCCTTGGCGAGAAGCGTCTTACCAGTACCTGGGGGACCGTAGAACAGCACACCTCGCGATGGCGACATGCCGAACTTGAGGAACTTGTCGGGGTGGTCAACGGGGTATTGTACGGACTCAATGAGCTCGCGCTTGACCTCCTCCAGTCCTCCAATGTCCTCCCACCGGACGTTGGGAACCTCGACAACAGCAACCTCACGGAGCGCTGATGGGTTGGATACACCAAGAGCGAAGCGGAAGTTCTCCATAGTGACACCGAGCGAGTCGAGCACTTCGGCATCGATGGTGTCCTCGTCCAGGTCAATCAGATCCATCTTCTCACGAATCTGCTGCATGGCAGCCTCAGAGCAGAGCGATGCCAAATCCGAACCGACGTAACCGTGAGTCTCCGCGGCGATGGTCTGTAGGTCAACGTCGTCACCGAGCTTCATGTTCTTGGTGTGGATCTGCATGATCTCGAGACGGCCGGTGGGGTCTGGAATACCGATGTCAACCTCACGGTCGAAACGTCCGAAACGACGGAGGGCGGGGTCGATGGAGTTGGGGCGGTTGGTGGCGGCCATAACGACGACGTTGGAGCGAGCCTTCATGCCGTCCATCAGGGTGAGCAGTTGCGAGACGACACGGCGCTCGACTTCACCGTTGGTCTTCTCACGCTTGGGTGCGATGGAATCGATTTCATCAATGAAAATGATGGCCGGGGAGTTCTTCTCGGCCTCCTCGAATGCCTTTCGCAGATTCGACTCTGACTCACCAGCCATCTTGGACATGATCTCGGGACCGTTAATCAGGAAGAAAAAGGCACCGGTCTCATTCGCGACGGCACGAGCCATCAGCGTCTTACCGGTACCGGGGGGACCGTACATCAGGATACCACGCGGGGGCTTGATACCGATAGATTTGAAGAGCTGAGGATGCCGCAGGGGCAGCTCAACCAACTCTCGGATCTGTGCCATCTGCTTCCTGCAGCCACCAATGTCGTCGTAACCGACCTCATTGAGGTTGCCCTCCTCGTCCTCGCGCTGGATTGGCTCGCCTTCGCAGTGGATGACAGTATCTTGCGCGACAATACCAAACTCTGGTGGGTCGACCTCAACGACCTTGAACTCGACTTGTCGCATACCACCGCGGGCTGTGAAGGTATCGCCTTGACGGACCGGTCGGTAGGCTTCGCGGAAGTATGGGGCGAGGAAGACGTCGAACAGCGATCCGGTGATGCCCTCGACGGTGTCGGCGATGGGTAGTACTGCGATGCGCTTGGCCTGCAATGGAAATTAGAATTGAGTCAAAGTACATATCTTCGATATGAAAACGTACGTATTTGATGTCGGGGCATGGGTGGATGGTGACAACGTCGCCGTGCTTGACCCGCAAGTTGTGGCGGACAACACGGTTTATCCGCGCTGAGCCATCATCGAGATCGTCATCTGCGAGCACGATGAGGACAGTATCCTTTCGCTTCTTGCCCTTTACGAGGACTGTGTCACCGCGGAAGAGCTGGAGAGTCTCCATGGTGTTGTTTGAGAGGGCAATGATTGAGTTATCATCGTTGACGGCATCGGTGACACTGGGAGAGTCAGCATTGAAACCTTTTTCTGCTTATTGATATCCTCACATCAAAGAGTTGGGCTTCTTCTTCTTCTTGAGGATGGCGGTCGCGGTCTCATCGTTCTGTGGCGGGTCAGTAAGGGCAGCCTCAGAAAGGCGTTTGGTGATGCCTACATCCTTGGGCTCAGCGCCGTCCGGGTTTCTGCGTCTTCATTAATATTTCTCTCGATTTCAGAGATGGTGGCAACAACGTACTTTGAAAGATCCGGCTTCGGCTTGGAGTGATCTGGTTCAGCCGACATCTTGCTGATGTGTGTATGTGTTGTGCTGCGGGAGTTGCTTTTCCGGTACAAAGAGCGACAGTTGAAGCAGCAGCACGGTTGTGGAGGGTATAAGTGGGTGGGGGGGCTAGGATGGAGTTTAGATGACCTTTGGTGTTTGGGGCGTGGTGGTTTAAGTAAGTTGGAGCTTGAACAGCGGTGATCTCACTGCTCGAGCTAGCTCGATGTTGCCTTTGGGTCCGTGCTCCTTCCGCCGCAACATTGGAAGTTGCTGGAAACGCTTAGACAAGCGGATCTAATAAGAAACACTGTGTCCACTTCACCGTCAACTGTATCCCGCCGCCCCCTACAAGCGCGAGTCGGTCCAATCACTTTCACCCTGTGCCACTATTTGCAGTACCTAAGTGAGACTGGCGCTGTTACGCGGCCGCCTGGAGCCTGCTGCAGCCTCATCTACGCCACCTAGGGAACGCCAAGAAACACATCGATATCGGTCCTTCGGTCGCTTACGATAAGTAAACCTGGCTGTCTTCAACCAACCGGCGGGGTACAACAACCTTCTGGCTTTCGTCTTCATGCAAATTATCATGAAAGGTGTGGCGTTACTATAGACAAAATAAGAAACTCTAGTGGTTTTACATATCCTCGTAGGAAACCTCAATGGCTTTTACGACATGCCGCAATCCACATGCCAAATGCACTGATGATTTGCTTCGTGGCGAAGGTGTTGTGAGCCATATACATTTGTTGCACGTACTTGAACCGGGCATCACCATCTACACAATCACGGGTAATAGATGTCTCGCCCCCATCATACGAAACCTGTCAATATTCCTTGCAGTACGCCTTCACTCGTGTATGCCTCCACGAAAATTCAAGCACAGTCAAAGATGCACGGGGACAACATAGAGTACGGGGTCGGTTTTGACATTTCGTTATGGAATGACTGCCCAGACACATGCAATTACGGTCTTGACTCCCCTGCGTGAACTACGGCCGCAGTGGTAGTCAAGCCAGGATTTCCACAAGATCATCTATGGCTCTCAATCCTTCTCCATCTACTCTTAGATCGGAAGCGGGACCCCTTTTCAGTCACCGTAAAGTGCCCACGGCGATTGCATGCGTAGTACCCATTAACACTTCATACTATATAGCCTGTCCAACATCCGGGCGACAGCGCGGTTCGCGCGGTCCTATCGGCGTTCAGCGAGCCATTGGTTCGTCTCCGTCCAGACTTGTTTTGTGGTTTCCGGGATCGTAGTACTATTAGCACTGTTGACTCCGGCGTATATGGCATCCCATATGGAGAATGCCGTGTTGAGGTCGCCGGAGAAGTTGAGAGATTGTGGAAAGTAGCGCGTTGAAGCGGTTTCGATAACACGGCTCTTAGTCTCCTCTGCTGTAGGGTCCGCGTCATTACTGAGCAGTTCGTCAAGATAAGACTTAACGGCAATGCTAAGGGCGCAGTTGCTTGGTAGCAGGAATGGTAGCCTGCCAATGTCAGCGTGCTGAATCAGATGTTCAACACCCTTTACTTACTGCATGGTTAGTGATGATAAATCGACGTGTCGGTTAGCGCAGCCGGACATGAACAAGTGCGTGGCGGCTACTTCGACAAGTTCTCGTAATGTTTGGCGGACGACGTTGATGATGGAATTGTACCCTAGAAGATGCTGGCTAAGGGGACCGGTAAAGCCAATCGGCCGGTGGTGCAGGATACCGAGGCCAGCAACGCGAGATACCAGCATATTCGAATTCTTGTCCTTTGCTGTAGAGTTGTCAGCAGTGCATGCATTCACGTTAGTTAGCGTACGTACTGCTGCCGCGCATCGGTGCGCCGTTGTATGTAGGAAACATGGTAATGTCTGAAGTGAGTAGACCCATGCGAATCAGTTCCACTGCAAGCACAGCTGCTTCTTCATGCTCTGGCTTGCCCTTGAGACCGGCAATGACAGCAGCTAGAACCTTGCCCCACTGAGTAAGACTATGTGTCTTTATGTCCACATACTCACGTAAAGCGAGGAAGCGCCATATTGAGTTGTACAGGATTTCAGTGGATGAGAGTTGGTTCTTGGGGTCCTTCTTGGTGACGGTTTTGGCAACGAAGTCAGCATCTTGCAATGACAAGATGGCAGCACCGAGGGTTCCGCAATCCTGGGGTTCGTGTTAGTATCACGCGCAAGCTGAGTTGCATTACCACATGCCTTGTGTTGCCCAACGGCATCTGTGAAAGTAGCCTCCTTTACGTTCCACGTGTCAACGATCGATGGTGCTTGTGCCTCGGAGGGCTTTTCGACATGAATAATAGTGGGAGCCTGTTTCCTACTTGGATCAAGCGAAAACCAGTTGGTCTGTTTCAGATCATTGTGGCGGTACCAGTTGTGTAACGAGCTGGAGATCAAGTTGACGATAGTAGTGCGCAGCGGGATTAGCTTGGAGCTCACAAGGTTTTTGTACTCTGGCGATTCTCCTCCATCCATGGGAGGGACCTCGAATATCTCGCCGCTTGCACGCCACTGGAGAATACGTGAGCTGATGAGGCCTCTTGACATGTAGTGGAAAATCTCATCCGGTAGTCGTTGGCCCAAGTATTGAACGGCATCGTTTGGAATAGAGGCCTGGTTTTGAGGTTCAATCTTTCCGTCCGCTGTGTACACGGGATGGTTTTTGACAGCCATGCGTGCTTTTTGGTATCTGGTGACGTATTCTTTTCCAGATGGCGGGACATCGTTGTTGCTAACGACGACTGAGTAGCCGGATTGGCCATTGCTCATGATCATCTTGATAGCGCTGTAGGGCTTCAACAACTCTGCCCTGTTTGGTGCATCCAATACGGGAAGTGTGGGTAGGAATGGTGTTCCAGCAAGTAGGCATGTGTCCAGAAAGATGTCGTCGGAAACCTGGGGGGCGCCGACGAACTTGGAGAGGTCGGCTACGCACTTCTCTCGCCGTACAAAGTTGAACTGTCGCGTTTCAAAGTCCCACGATGTGATGATTTTGGTGCACTCGAAGATGAGTGCGTCGGACGAAGCGGCGACGGCGTGGACGAATTCGTTTTTCTCGAGGTATGCCAGCTGCATATTGTTAATCGCTGCCGTTTCTCCAGTAGATGCTCTATTACCTGGGCCCAGGCACTGTATGGTGCGACCATCCAGCGGATCTTTTGCTCAGTGAGAACGGACTGCAGTGCGCGGAAGAGATCTTCTGGGGTTACATATGCTGAGACCGGTCAGCACGCTGTCCAAGCATTGTCCTTGATATGCCATACTCGACTCCCCGAACTTGGCTACCGAAGCTTCGGCCTGGTGGCTGTCGTACAGATTCCATGCATCAGCGTTGACGGTCGCTTCTGCTGTTTTGTGTCCAAATGGATTCCCTTGCTTTGTAATGTCCAGCCCGCTGAATATGAAGTATGGTTCAATCTCGAAAATGCGGAAAGAGGCCAGGTCTTCCTCGATGTGTTGCGTCAAGGCCAGCGGAAGGCCTCCGAGTGCGGGGACGAGGGGTTCCTTTGCGCGAGGGTGATTAAGAATGCGTTGGTTGAGATATTCGGCGGCTTCAATGCCTATACGGCAGCCGCGCATATGTTCGAGGTCGCCCAATTCGCTGAAGGCGGCCGTCCATTGCACGAAATCGCGGATCATGGTGCCAGTCGCGTGTGGAATTGCCAACGAGGCTGTAAGAATGAGTGGTGAAAAGGAGCGAGAAGCGTATCTGTTTGACGTCGGAATTTATGCGCAGATACAGCTTTGCTCTCACTGCAATTGGGTGGACAAGGGATATAAGTGTAATGTTTGCGGGGTGTTGCGTAGGGAAATTGGGAGCTCCGCCGCAGCTCCACGCCTTGGCGTATACCCTGCTGCCCGGCCGTCCGAGCCGCCCGGCCGTTCGAGCCACCCCACCAAAACAACAACCAGACTTCAACAC
>JARBXR010000016.1:101574-380879 GCA_029100535.1 Stemphylium beticola | reverse complement strand
AGCTACTAATCTAAAGACTAGCTTCTTGATTTGATTGTAGCTTCAATCTGGCAATCTCACAAGATCAATCTCACAATCTGGATTGATTGTTGCGGACTCTGCCGATGGGGGTATCTACTCACCAGCAGGAGTATAGATGTAAACATCTCTGTGCATACCGAGTCATCTTCTGTATCTTGACAGCAAAAGCAAATCATTCTCAAGATGTCTATATCCTCCACATAAGATATGCCATCCGGAAGTAGGCGTTCAAGTGTAATCTGTTGGTTTCGATTGAACCAAAGTCAAAACGGCTTCTAATGCCTTCACAACGACGCGGCATCCCTGACAAGTCTCTGCAGAGATCTCCAGAGCAGAACGAGTAATGTGGGTTTGAAAACCAGGCGTGAAGTGGTGGCATATCGTGCATGTCGAAGACGCTGCGTGCGCAGCCTCGGTGGGACTGGGAGGGTCCAGCACGCGTGACGTCATCGGCACTTGCCCGCCCTAACAAGCTTGATCCATTGTGAAGATAGGAACTTGTGAACCCAACGACAAAAAACGAAGATGAAAGTTGTTCCGAATGACATTGAGAGTGTATATTTCTGTAGAACAAGGCAACAGCTGATTTGACAGCCTTTCCTGTCAGAAAAGCAGGGTTATGCACTTGACGGCGACCGGTCAGTCAGGCTTGGGATGCCCGCATCAACAGTGGTCTACCTGCAAAGCTCCTCGGCGCCTGAGTTGCCACACTCTTCACTCCAAAACCTCTCCAACCCCAAGATTCTCTATTACAGTGCGATTATTACTGTAAACATTCGCGGCTCCACCTCGCGGTCGAGACCAACAGCTCTTGCGCTTAGATGTCACAATCACCTCTCTTTACAGCCTAAAGAGAGCGACAGACCCATAGTACCGTTGTCAGATGCAGAATCACAGTGCCATCGTCAGAAGAACAGCATAACCTGCATGTTCACTTTGAGATCAGTTCTGGCCGGAATGAACACAGTGATAGTAGTAGCTTCCATTTCCAAGACAAAACCACCATCGTAGCAACAGAAGACATCATAGATTCGTCAAACCCTATACGCCTGACTTGAACCCATCCGATTCAATACAATTCCAATTCCAATTCCAATCTCAAACGCCAATGGTATATCCCTCCTTCCTCCATATCTTTCCTAACTTATCCCTCTCCCCTCTTAACACCCACCCCCACCACCACCACCTCCATCCCCTCCTCCACAACCTCCGCCTCCGCCACCACCATCACCCCCACTAAATCCACCTCCTCCATCACCGCCGAAAATCGTTCCTCCACCCGTATATCCGTACCCGCCATGGTACCCGCTGTGGCGACCCCCGCGATGGCGGCGGTTAGGATGTGATTGCCGCATGGGCGGCGGGTAAGTTTGCGAAGGGGGTTTGGAAAGGCCACAGCCCATTTTGGATGTTGGTTTTGTGGTAGTATTTGAGTATGGTAGGATGAGGTTGTTGGCGAGGTGTAGATGAGCGGGTTCGTTTTTGATGCGCTGGGTTGAGATGGACTACAGATGTAGATATGCGTGTGCGTGGGTTTATGTGCGTGTATCGTTGATACCAGACAGAATAGGTAGGCAAGTAGAAGAGTATGTATCCAACTTTTGTGGAAATCCGTGCGTTGAAGAGGTGTGATGTAGATGTAATCCCGTCAATGCATGGTTTATACACCCCTCGAAACCACGGAACCCATCTCCCCTTATATGCACCCTCTCATCCCATCCCACCCACTCAGCCGTACCATATCAAATCACACCCCCCCAGACCGTAATCTCATACCGGGCTCCACGCCAATCTGCCTTGCCCTGCCATCAGGCCTCCCTCGTCTTCCCCACAAGCGTCATTGCAAGCGAAACACGAAGATCAGGCGAGCCGTCTTACCCACCTCGATCAGCCCTCTCTGCTTACCAAAAGAGGAAGTAATCGAGCGAAGCTTTCGATTCGAGAAAGCCCAGCAACACAAATGATCAGCGTGAACAGGGCTTAGCTATGCCATGCCACGCCAGGTATTGCTGTGTCGTGTTGTGCTATACCCAAATCCCGCAATCTGCACAGCCTCACCCCAACTCGGGGCCGACCGGCCAGCCAGCCCAGCCCGGCCGATCTAACCGGAAAGAGGCGACATCACGTTGCTGTACTGCGGCTAGCGGGCAGTACCCAGGTAGTACTACCACTTCAGGAAAAGGGCTGTAGAAGGCGCGAAGAACGAGATGCGCCCCCGGTGAAGAGAAACAGGATAAGCGGGTAAACTAAAAGACCGCCTTGAGCTGTGGGTTATTCCCGCTTCGATATAGGTAGGTAGCTACCTAGCTATGTAGCTAGACTACCTACCTGGGTCCTCGTGACCACATACATAGCTGCAACGGCATGTGTGTTTGCGTATTGCGTATTGCGTACGAGTGGTGGACCTGATATCATGCTGACACTAAACCACACTGAGCTTTTCTCCCTCTTTGTCTACACATCCATGACCGCCGCGGGATCAATTACCTATACGCTAGCTATTGCGATACTACACTATGTAAAGAACGTCAAAACCCTCGATCTAACCTGGCGCAGCTACTTATCTGCACTGCTGCACTGCTGTTCTAAACACACTGCACGTGTGTGCTGCAACGACTCGGTAGCGCGATTGTGAGTGTACGCGGTGTTTCTGGTTACCTGTGCAAATGAGGCGGAGAACGGGAAAAGCGGCTCCCAAGGCATACATACATACATACGCATAACCCATTCATATCCACGCATGGATCCATCGATGTATGTACGCATATCAGCAAAGTTGGAGATTAGAGATAAATTATGTCATTGGCGTGTATATAGTTCCCCCCCCCCCCCCCCTTCGCAAACGTTCGAGGACCTTGCAAAAGTCAAAAGGAAAGCAACCTTGGAAATGGTGTAGAAGGCGATGTAGAAAGCGATAGATGCGTAACTGGAGGAAGAAAAAAAACAGAGGTGAGGAAAACATGTCCCTTCCGGTCTTCCAACTCCCTTGCTCTGCGCCACCGCCGCCGTCCCGTTTTCCCTATGAAAGCAGAAACATGGCAGAAACCCCCTTGTCTGATCTATCATTAAGCTTCTTTTCTTTAGGCAACTGGAAACGAGATAAAATAACATGGGTGAAAAAAAAGTAGGGGAGGGGGCGTCTGAAAATGGGAATGAGGCCGTCATACAGTTTATGCCACTCGACCAGATTTCGCGGTGTCCAGAGAGGGAAAAATATGCCAATGTATCCAAAAAAGAGAAGAGCTCCAACCCCTTCAAAGCCCACTGTCGTGTTCATTATACAACAACTATTGCCGACACCCGGTTCCCAGGGAATCAGCACTATCGTCCTCATAGCAATCCCTTCTTCACTTTCCGCCCTGCTTCTTCGCCTTGAGCGCAAGATGGGAGTATACCCATCCACCGCCCAAAGCGAGCAGAACACCGAACCATTCCCTTCCGCTGAGAATCTTGCCCTCGCTATACCATCCTATACTCAGAATCAAGATAGTCTTCAGATGGCTAACAATGTTGAACGTCAACGCGCTCGTTCTGCCGATGATGAGGAACTGGCTCAGGTTGTACATGGAAGCCATGATGCCGGATGCGCAGACACTCCAGAGGATATCGGTGGGGACGGTAGAGAGGTTCGGGATGGTGTCGAAGAATGGGACGAAAGGAATGAGGAGACAGACGGCGATGGGCGCCTGGTTGAGCAAAAGCTGGGGTGGAGAGACGGCGAAGTCTTCAATCTTCTTGCCGATCCAGATCTGGTACAGTGCAGTACTGCAGAATGCTAGTGTTGCGATGATGACGCCGAAGAGTTGTGTCTTGGCCGCCTCGTTGATGGTGAACGAGACGCCAATGCATGTCGCGAGGATAGCAGCCAGCATGTATCGGGTAACGTACTTTCGGAAGAGAACGAAGTTGATGAGGACAACGGTCGGCGTGGTCATGACCTTGGAGAGTTGGTAGAAGCCGATCGAGTTGAAGGTCAAGCTCAGGTTGCCGAGCACAACATAGCCGGCGAAGAAGCCGCAAACGGGCAGCATCTGCCAAATGTTGAGTTTGACCGCCTTGAAGGCGTGAAAGGGTCGTAGGGTCGAGATGAAGAGGACGAGACCGGTCGCGGTGAAATGCCACATGACAACCATGAGTTGGCATGCTTTCAGCTGCTTGTCGCTGAACACTCTGTATGGCTGTCAGCGTGACCCCGCTACACCCAGCCGGCTTGTTCCATACTTTTTACTTAGGAAGATCAATCCCAATGTAGAGAGCGTGTTGAGTCCGATCCAGAGACATGTTATCAGCTTCTCCTTGAGTGGTAATGGCGCAGGCTCGATCGACGGCTTTTCAAAGGTTGGTAGCTCTTCCAGCTCGTGAGATTCGCGCGGGTCAATATTGTCGACAAGGCCCTCGATCGAGGGGCGTTTTTCTACTGCGTGTCTGTCAGTCGTTGACATGCTCATGTGCTGTCATGGCGCATGTTGACACTCATGTGCCAAGGGTCCAGAGGGTATTGGGGGTTGGACGTACCCATGGCTTCCGGTGTGCGATGATATATGTAGCGAGCGACAGTGGGCGGGGCTCGTCCAAACTATGCCTTCATGCCAATAGGAAAGGGCGTGACAGCAATAGGAGAGGGAGCGTAGGGCGAAGACGCGGGCTGATGATGTTGCTACACGGTAGCGGGTGGACCGGGGAGTGCGGCGGTGCAGGTAAGGCGTCCGGACCGAGTCAACGGGTAGCGAGCGCAGTAGCAGCGAACCGAGAACCGCTGGAGATGGGCGAAGGGTGAGGTGATGAATATGAAGGCGCAATCCGAGCGAGGGCGAAAAAGGTCGTAGAATCGGAGAGGCCAAGGGGTGTACGACGACAGGCGAGTGAGATGCTATCCAAAAGAAGGGACCCTTTGACGCCAAGAAAACATGTTGAAGGGGGCGAAGAGCCGGCAGGGTTCGTCGTACTTGTCAGCCATCCGACCCAATCTTCAAAGGCCAATCAGCCATTGCTTAGCGGGACCGTGTCAGCAAATCTACGAAGTTTAAACCATGTCTAATTTAGGCTTCAAAGCGGCTGCGCTACTGCTTACGGCATCTCCAAGTCTCGTATCGCCAACATGTTCACTCCTCTATTCTCTAGCCTCTTCTACCCTCTCCATCACCAGGAAAATTCGTGAGCAGCATAGCAGAGCATGTCATAGACATGTCTATCACGCGTTGGCCGTTTGGAGGCTGCACCCAAAGATGCCGTGATATCCGGTTTCCGCTCCGCCCTCTCTCGGCCTTGACCTGGCCCGTCGCACATGTTTCCCCGAAACCGAAGCATGGTACCCTAACGCGGCGGACTCAGCATAACATGGCTGTCCGGCTCCGCAGCCATGTCCTACTTTTACCTGTTGTTTTATATATTATCATCAATCATGCCATAGTCGTGCTACTGCCATTTCTTCAGTCTGTCGCGTCGACACAATTTTGTTAGCATCGGGCATGGCTTGTCCGTTGCCATGGGAAATTGCGCCACACGTCGATCTACGTAAGCTGCGGCGTGCCCAGCCACAACAGCACAGTGCGATCGTCGCTATTACCCACACCACAATAGAGAACACGGGGTCTTATGCACGCGAGAGTAATATCTTCTCTAGATTTTGAACTCCATCATCTATGCAGCACGGCCTATGAAAGCAGCCCCCCTTTAGTGACGACCCTAGCGCATAGAGAAAATCAATAATGTACACATGCAGATCCCACACCGAACGAACAGGAAAAATAAAAACCAACATGATGAAGCGTCCAACCAGTAACATCAATCCGCTGCCCCATTCTCACCAAATTATAGATATAAGAAAATGTGTTGTGGTGATACAGAAAATTTATACCTCTCCGTCAGCCACAGCAAGGCGCTGCTTGGCTGTTTTTGCTTTCTTGCTCAATCCGCCCTTCTTGCGCTTGCCGCCAGCAGGGACTTCAGTGGGTGCAACAGGTGTGGCTGCACCACTCGCTTTTGCGCTCTCATCAAAGTGTCCTTCGCCTGTGAATGATTAGTATACGCTCATCGTGGACAATATAATCGCACTAACCTTCATGGTACATGTCGTCGAGGTTGACATCGGCCCGCTGCTTCTTCTTGCCGCGCTTCTTACCCGGTGGGGCATTCTTCTCTTGCTCCGCCAACTCGGCCTCCTTCTTCTCAATCTCGGCGGCTTGGTCGTCATCCACGAGCCACATGGCCATGTCCTTGGTTCTGTTCTCCCTAGAACGAGTGTTGAAGTCGACACCTGCGCCACCGCCTCCAGAAATGACGACACGTTGCACCTCTTCCTTTTGCAAGGCGCGCTTTCGAATGCGCTCTTCGATGGTGCCACGTGTGATGAGACGATAGACAGTGACTTGGCGCGTCTGACCGAGACGATGAGCACGGTCCATAGCCTGCGAATCAATGGTGGGGTTCCAATCGGAGTCGTAGAAAATGACCGTGTCAGCCGATGTCAGATTGATACCCAAACCACCAGCACGAGTAGACAGCAAGAAGACGAAGATGGAGCGGTCGCTCTGGAAATCGGCCACGGTGTCACGGCGATCCTCCAGCTTGGTAGATCCGTCGAGGCGGCAGTACTTGTAGTTTCTGTAGGTCAAGTACTCTTCCATGAGATCCATCATCCTGGTCATCTGGAAGTATAAAAGGACACGGTGATCGTTGGCCTTGAGTTCCTTGAGCAGTGCATCCAATTGAGCCAGCTTGCCGGAGTCAGTGACGAAACGCGACATGGATGGAGCCTCGATGTGGGTAAAGCGGGTGCGCTCGTTGGTAGGCGGTGGAAGTTTGCTGTGGACCGTCAAAGCAGCGCTCTCCGACTTGGTTTCTAGCATGGTTTGTTCAGTCAACTCGGAGATGCCGTATAGTGCAGAGCGAATAGGGGCGTTGAAGAAGATGCTCTGCTTTTCAGCAATAACGCCTTGGCTGGCACAGTACAGTTCCACTGGAGGCGCGGATGCCTTGGGCTTGGCGCAAGGTTCGACAACATTCAGACCAGTCTTCTCGAAGGCTGACCGAGCGACGTTGAATAGGCTTTGCATGTGGCCTTCGGTAGTTATCTCAGCCAATGGTGCGCGGTCCTGACGGTCGACAATGTTAAAAATTGAATGCTTCGGGTTCCATTCGCCAGCATCATCGTCGTAGCAGACGTTGAAGCGGCCAACCTTGTTTGGCTTTCGCTCGGCGGCGAGGGCTCGCTGGAAGAGACCACTCTTAGCGATCTGAGAGGCTTCACTAGCCGACAGGTCGGAAAAGCGTAGCCAAGAGAACGCACCAGCCTGTCTAGCAGAGATTTCGATATTGTCCGGGCTCCAGATGTTCATTAGGTTGTCGAGGTAGCGTCCCTTGAAGCCGGCCTTTTGGTTGTCTGGACCGGCAAGTTCGAGGCGACCTCCCTCACGGCCGATAAGACGAGGCAATGGATACTCGATCAGGTTACGAGTGGAGTAGCCGACTCGCACATTCTGACCTTCCCGAAGGAACGATGCAGTCTCGGCGAATGAGGCGAAAGACAGAGGAGACCAGGTCTCAGCTCTCTCAAACAAGTCGGGATGGTTACAGACCTTCCTGAACTGCATGACCAGGTTCATGAGAGTTGCACTATCTTGCTCATCTCCAACCGCCTTCTCGACCAAATCCATAATGTTGATCTTGGCGCGGAGATTGGCGTAGTAGGCGCGCTGGCGGTATGTCAAGTCGCAATAGACGTCCAACTCGATCTTGTCTCCAAGCTCTTTTTGCACATGCTTCTTGACACGTCGCAACATGAACGGCTTCAGAATCATATGAAGTCGTCTCAGTTGATCCTCATTGAGCTTGGTGTTACTCTGCGCGTGACTCTCGATGTCCTTGGAGAACCACTCGCTGAACTCGTCATGAGAGTCGAACAAACTGGGCATGATGAAATGAAGAAGAGCCCATAGTTCCTGCATGTTGTTCTGGATGGGAGTACCTGTCAGAAGCAGTCGATTGCGCGAATGGAATCCGAGCAAGCTCTTCCACCTGGAACTCTGGGACGACTTGATAGCTTGAGCCTCATCGAGAATCATGTACTGCCAACGCATCTTCTGGAAATACTGAGCATCTTGGACGACCAGCTGGTAAGAAGAGACGACAACGTGGAATGGCGAGTCGCGGGTGTAGGTCACGTGCTTCCGGTCCCAGAGCTTACGCAGGATCTTTCGGTCCTTTGCGGTACCCCAGTATGGAATGACGTTGAGATCCGGAACGAACCTTGAGATTTCCTGCTGCCAGTTGTGTAGAGTTGACGCGGGAGCGATGACAAGGAAAGGTCCCCAGATGTTGTACCTTTCGGCAAGATACGCCATGACTGATATCGACTGGACAGTCTTTCCGAGACCCATCTCGTCGGCCAGGATACCGTTGATACCTTGTTCATACAGATTGACTAGCCAGTTCAGACCCTTCAATTGGTATTCTTTCAAGGTACAACTGAGCAAGTTCGGCTGCGGAATCCAGTCCTCCTTGTTCTGAAGACCAGATGGATTCTGGAAATTCATTTCACCGTCTTCGTCATCATCGCTAGCCTTGTTGAATGCACGGGCACGATCTTGAGCTTCTTGGATGGCGTGTTGGGCATTCGCCATGGCAGCTGCGTTGAGAGCGCTCTCGTCCTCGTTATCGAAGTCGAGATCCTCAAAGTTGGTAACCTTGGCGCCTCCTTCTGTTGACATCTCACCAACGTCGAGACCAGGCCGGGCTGCTTGTTGTGGGGCCGCTGCGGCGGCATCGGCGTCGTCGGTAGACCTCTCAATCTCATCTGTCCTCGCCTTCTTTCCAATGAAATGCGAGTAAAGTTCGGTTTGAGAGATAAGGAAATTGAGCTTCCGCTTCTGTCGGTTTGCTTCACGGTCGGCTTCTGCCTTCTTGGCGTTCTCCAGCTCTTGACGCTCAGCATTCTTTCGGGATTCACGCTCGTCACGTTCGTTCCTCTTCCAGAAGGCGAGCATCTCACGCATGCCTCGCTTCGCCCTAGCCTGCGTGTCCTTTTGGTTCTTGTTGGTGCGCATCTGCCATCGGCGGGCTTCTTTAGCGGCCAGTTGGGCGGTCTTGCGGAGGTTCGACTGTTTCGTAGACAATGAATTCTCCTTGATGCGGACGACCTTGGGCACGTCTTTCCGAGCCAAATCCTTGACGATTTGTTGGTAGAGATTGCGATACGCAGATGAATCGTACGAGGTGAGCACGACGGGACCGAGGTCCTCGGTGTAGCTGCGGCCCCGTAGAGAGTCAAGACGGGCTTCTTCGCGTGGTGCAATGATGGGGAGATCATCGCCGCGGTCGATGGCAGCCTGTCCGGCAGCAGCAGCATCCTTCTCTGCCTGCTTTTGTTCCTTGCTCTTCTTGAGACGGCCAGTGCCACGGTTGCCCTTGCGCTTCCCGCCAGCGACGTCGTCTGAGGCTTGGAAAGAGCTCATTGTGCCTCCCTCCATGTTCGGACCGTGCGGGGTGACTTCGCGGATGTCTTTGCTAGGAGCATTGCCTTGCAGAAGCTGGGTGGTGGTTTTGGCCTTGCGTTCAGCTTTTTGGGCGGCCAGCAAGTGTCGCTCCTTCTCTTCCTCGTTTTCAGCCTGGCCGGCCTTTGCTAGGGCTTCGGCGCGTTTGGCCTCTTCATTCTGGATGGTCTTTTCTCGCCTTCGCTTGCGCTGCATGTCCTTCTTGCGCTCCTTCTCTTCGGCAATCTCCTGGCTTTGGACCTGTTGCCAGGCATCGCCTTCGTGCTCGACGTTGTATGAGTGCTTGGCGTAATCGCGGTGCGCAGCAGAAACATCCTGGAATCGGACCAGTGTCGCTGTCCGCCGTCGCTTGCGCTTGCTTGCCTCTGTAGCTGCGACCTCTAAGATGCGCTTCTGGCTGCGTTGCTTGTATTCGGCCTCTTCGGTCGAGCTGATGACACCGTCCATGTCGCCCATTTGTGTGGTCTCAATGAGTGCCAATTCCCTCTCAATTTCAGCCTCATCAGGCGCGGGCAGTTCGCGAGTAGCAGATTGGGGTTGTGGCTGCACGCTTCCAACTTGGGGAATGGCATCGAATAGTGCTCGTGGAGTGAAGCCATTCTCATGGAGCGGCAGGTCAGCTGGTGCTGGCGACGCCATGGCCTCCTGCTTCACGAATTGTTGGTTAGACACAGGTTTGGATGCTCGGTATGGTTCGGCGTTAACGGGAGGGAGTGACTGGGGTTTGGGCGGGGGCTCGTTGTCTGCCCCCGAGGACATTATACTCGAGAGCGACATGGGGTCGGCGCGCGTTGGTGGCGGTGCCTATTGGTGTGGTAAGCAACAGTCGTGCAGCAATCCGGAGACGCGAGTTCTCTTACCTCTTCCTTGAAAGACGGCCGTCTACCGTAAGTCGGGGGCGGCTGTACGGCACCCCCCGGTCGATTCATCGACTGATAGCCGGATGGCGAAATGGGCGAGTGAGACATGGCTTCCATGCCGCCGGCGTGGTGGTGTTGCGAATGGGGGCGCTGCAACGGCGAGTGGTGCGCATACGAGGTGGTAACGGGCGACTGATAGACCTTTTCGTAGGGGCTCTGTGCGGATCGAGTGTCTTGGTAAGCGTGAGAGTCACGAGCCTGCTGCGGGCTGATGTTAGCTGTATATCCCTGGAGGTGAAGAAGATGCTAGTTGTGAGAGTAATAACACGGGGGCGGTAATGGCGACAGCGTCAACGGGGGTTGTTGTGATGGATGGCCATACGCACCTGTGCAGGAGGATACTGGGTGTCGTAACGCGCCGGTTCCCTGGTTACGCCGCGGTCTCCATTGTCTGATGTCGGGTCGTAGTATCTGGACGTGTCGCGCGAATACAGGGCGGTGCTGATGGGCGGCAGCTCGGTCGTGTTCGGGGATGGAGGCGGGCGATGGTGTTGATGCTGGTGCAAATTGGTGTGGTGGAGAGGCAAGGGCGCAGGCGTGTTTGGCGAATGGTGTTGGTATGGTTGGCTTGCTTGTGTCGGCGATCGATGGTAAGCTGCTGGCGTAGGTTCCCCTTGGTGCCCTGGCGGCATTCTTTCTCCTCGCGACCGCTCCTCCCCATCATCAACCGACCGTCGCAAGACGGGATCGTGAAACATCGGAATGGCGCGTACGGGCTGTCAATGCTATCTGGACGGCTTCCCCATGGACGGCAGGCAGCGGGCACTGGCGGTGGGACGCGCACGAGGCGTGGCGGCGACGGCAGGGTGAATGCGCCTCAGTCGGCGATGGTCGTCCTGCGACAGGGCGATGGACGTGGATGCTTGGACAGCGAGAGAGGGAGCGATGAGGATGGAATGGGGGCTGGTGTGGAGCAGCTCCGTCTAGATCACACACACACACGAACGGTGGGCAAGTCAGCTTCTGCTTAGTGCGGCTGCGGCAGGTGTCTCCCTGGAGCAGCTTCGGGCGTGATGCAGAGCCGCGATGAGGTTTGATGGAGAGGCTGCGACCAGCTACACGAGATGCGACTTGGCCGACGGGAGTCTGCGGAGCATGCAGACGGCGTTTGCAATGGCGGGAATGCTCGTGGGGACGTCCATCGCGAGCCCTCTTCCGCTACTGCGCGCTCCTCTTAACAAAGCACCTGAACCCCATCTCTCATAGAAGCATACACGCCCAGATGGTCCATGGACCAATTATCAGCATGCACACAACCAACCCCGTGCAGCCTGCAGCCCATCTTTATTTATGACTATCTGCAAGTGTTTTCTATACATGCTCGGACTACGGTTGCGGCCGCCCTGCTCGAGGGCTGGCGCGTTTGTTATTTCCCTTTGCAGAGACGTCCAACTCTTCTTTGCTCCGCGTGCCGGGTTGAGGCGTTGCCAGCTTCGGCTAATCCACCACGAGTCTCTGAGCAACGGCGCGGACGTGCACTCCGTCCTATCTCGCCCTCTGCATCTGCGCTTTTCTCTATATCCTGTCTCCTCATCTGTAGTAGCAAGTCTGCGATGCGCGACAAAACGCCATGAGCCCAGACGCACTCTAAACGTGGCAGGAGCGTTGGGGCCTGTACGCCCTCATTGGACGAGACCTGCCAGCGACAGTGACGGAAGGCGCGACCCATGTCGGTGGGTCGTAGCGCGGTCCAAGCGTAGATCACGCTAAAACTCTGGGCGCTATCAATTCTCGAACTTTTTCGCAGAGGCGCATCCACCCCGTAAGCTGCAGCATCAACACTCGTACATCGCCATGGCTTCTGTATACAAGACACTGTCGGGCGCCGAAAAGGATGAGAAGGAAGTCGGGGGAAAGCGAAACAAGCAGCGTGTCCTCATTCTGGTACGAAATTCACCCATGAGGAAGACAAAAGATGCTTGCTAACAATCAGTAGAGTTCAAGAGGCGTCACATTCCGACACCGACATCTGCTCCAAGACCTGTACTCTTTGATGTAAGCAGTTTCAACGCGCTTTCAAAGCTATCTACTAATGCCTTAAAGGCCCCATAGCCGAAAAGAGGCCAAACTCGACACCAAGACCAAGCTTTACCAGCTTAACGAACTAGCAGGTACGGTGACCCTGTGAAATCGCCTTCTTCTTGCGACTAGGACGCTCGTAGACTGCGCTATTCGATTTGATCACGGGACTTTGAATGAAAGCTGACAATTGTAGAACTTTACAACTGCAACAATGTCCTCTTCTTCGAGGCGCGTAAAGGCAAGGATCTTTACTGCTGGATGTCCAAGCCGCCCAATGGCCCCACTGTGAAGATGCACTTGCAGAACCTGCACACCATGGAAGAACTCAACTTCATCGGCAACTGTCTCAAGGGATCCCGACCAGTCCTCTCTTTCGACGCAGCCTTCGACAAGCAGGCCCATCTCCGCGTCATCAAGGAGCTCTTTACCCAGATTTTCGGTGTTCCCAAGACGAGCAGGAAAGTCAAGCCTTTTGTCGACCACGTCATGGGTTTCACCGTCGCCGACGGCAAGATCTGGATTCGCGTCTTCCAGATCAACGAGAGCGAGCCTGGAAAGAAAAAGTCCGCCGACGGCGAAGAGATGGATGTCGACGAGCCAACGCCCAAGAAGAAGGGAGGAAAGGGAGAATTCGACGTCAATCTAGTTGAAATCGGTCCCCGCTTCGTCCTCACTCCTATCGTCATCCAGGAATCCAGTTTCGGAGGACCCATCATCTACGAGAACAAGGAGTTCGTATCGCCCAACCAGATCCGTTCCGACTTGAGGAAGGCCAAGGCAGGCAGGTTCAACAGGCGAACAGAGGCGCAGAGAGACACTCTGCTCAAGCACCAGGAGCTGGGACTGACCTCCCATGGTGGAAGGAAGAAGGAGAAGGATCCCCTCAGCGACAACGTGCTGTTTGCATAAGTCGTTTGCAATGTTTTCAGAGGGCAAAAGTGGCGTTTATGGGATGCATCTTACATAGGACCGGCGTCGGTTTGTTGGGCTGGGCACGTGCCTGCATGTATAGCGATATACCCAAAAGCTATCAACTCAAGGGGAGCTCATCTCGGAGCTACCGCTATACAAGTCTCTCTATGTGTTCGCAAAGTAATCTTCAAGTTCATCGCACCTGACTACGAAGGCTGCCACGTTCTTTGCGCAATCATGCTCTTTTCTAAATCTTCCTTGTACTCGTCACTCACACCGCTGGCCATTGCCTTGCGGACCCCGTACAGCGCTCTGAACGGATCCAATACTACCTGCGTCTGCATGATATTATTCTCATCCTGCACGCGATGCACTCTTCCGCTCGGAAACTTGACGCGACTTATAGCGCCATCGATCAAATGGACCTGCAGCCGGTGCAACTGCGGCACCGCGACGAGTAAATCCACCAATTCCCTCACTTTACTCCGTATGCCCGCCGACAAGCCTCTCCCGCCATAATTATACTTGATCATACCCGTGTAATCATCCACAGACTCGACGTTTACAATGTAATTCTTGATGCGCAGCAGATTCCTCTGCGAGAAGTGGTCTAGGAACTGGTACGTTTGGTTCGGCGTCAGGTTGTTCGCAGTCCGCCAGCGGTACCGGAAGTTGATCGCGTTGAATTTTACGTCGATCACGAAGGTGTTTTCGCCGTAGAGCATGTCGGCCGTCTCCTCGTGCACTTGCTGTGATACGGCTAGTAGGCTGGTGCTTCCGCGTCGCCATACTATGTCGTTGCCCGTTTCGCGCTCCGTCCGCGGTAGTGTTCGCTGCATGCGCCAGCCCCCGTCGCCATTCTTCTGCCGGACGAAGGTCAGATTGTATTCGGACTTTGGGGGTGCGTCAATTGAGCGCTGCAAACGCACATCGAAGGTTGTCGTGTGGGGAAGGACGAGACTGTATATCTGGCGGCGGAGCTCGACGGGCAGGCCGAGGAAGGTTGACGACTGCTGAGACGCCGCATTTGTAGACTGCATTGTTCTTTCAGCACTTTCAAACTCGGGGCTCGCGAAGGTGGGCTTCAAGGCTACTTGCGACTTCGGGCGGCATGCTTCACGGATGTTGACGCCATCGGCCGGCCGTCTTCCGCCTCCACGCCGATTGGCCCCCACACAGTCCGGGTTAGCTCCACTTGGCGGCGCCATCTATCAACTCCACGGTATGTCGTGACGGTGACTCCTGAACTGTCTTTCGTCCAGCCACACCAACCATGTCACAGACTTGCAACGCCAGCCCGACGGAGCCCGCATTCATTTGCACCATGTCTTTACTGACTATTGTCGCATTTTCTACTTATAGCCCCAACGGAGGGGTCCTATCTATCTGAACTACGAGTTTCGTGTCGGTGTTGAGGCGAAACTGCTGCGCACCGATTGATCGAGAGATCGTACAGCATAATCAAACGGATATATAGTCAGGAGGAAGAGAAATCGACGTTTCGATTCTTCGCTATCAAAAGAATCACGAATCAGTACCACAGAGTGGGCTGAATATACATGCCAACTTGACAACTCGCGAGTGAGTAACGCCTTGCATTGAAGATAAACAACAAACAACACACACGTATTGGAACTAACTGCAAAAGTCACAAGAAGAAACAAACACCACTTCAACTCATTCATCGCAATCCAAGATGTTATTCGAGGACCTCGCAACCGAGCTCGTGCTGCAGGTCTTCCTCTCCTGCAACACAGTAACCGACGTAACCACTCTATCCTCTACCTGCACCCGCTTCCGCAAAATCTACACGTCATCGCAAAAACTCGTCATACTCGAAAACGCCGCGGAGACGCAATTCGGGCCCCTGGACGATCTCACCCAGCTCCTCACCCACAACGCCAGCCAGCCCGCGCACATGACCCGTTCTGCCCCCTTCTCCCTCGCCCTCCTCCAGCAAATCGTGCAGCACGGCCGCGTAGCCGAGAAATGGAACGAGATGTACCCGCTCAAGAAATGGAAGCACAACTACGAGAGCCGGCGTGTGCTGACTCCCACGGAGCGCTATCGCGTCAGACGCGCCATCTACCGTATCTGGCTCTACTCGCGCGCCTTCCATAACCACGACCACCCCCGCGAGCTCCGCGCCACGCGTCTCGTGCTCCTTAAGCGCGCTGCCCTCCTCCACAACTGGAGTACCTGGGACCTCGCCGACATGGCCGACGTCCACAGCGTCATGCGTGAAGTCGTACAGAGCAATGTATGCCCCTCCAACGGCACTATCGCGCGCAAGTTCAAGAAGAGATACCCCGGCAACGAGTCCTCGCTTCTCTTCAATATCCATCTGAATTATCCGCCAAGTGCACCTCAGGCGTTCAACCCCTTCACCCCAAACCCACTTTCCACACACTTCAACAACACAAACACCTACACGTCGCGCTACGCGGCGTCAAAGTACTCGCTGCACTCGTCTCATGAGGTCGGCGCTGAGGGCTGGGGCGACGATATTCCGCACTATTACGTCGTGGAAGATTACCTCAAGCTGGATCCGGCGCAAATACTGTATCTCAAGGAGAACGCGCCGCTTAAGGGAATGGTGGAGGGCTACGTGAGGAGTCTCTGTCCCGAATACGATTGGTTTAGTAATAATGGCGAGACGTGGGTTCAGACGCTGGAATTTGTGCTTGATGAGCGCGGCGAGGATATTAGAGAGTTTATGGGTGCGATTGAGAGTGGAGAGTTGGGCATTGCTGTTGATGTGGAGTAGTGTGGGGTGGTGAGCGGACTAAGGCTAGGACTGTATTAGTTTGTTGTTTGGTTGACATGGTAATCAAGCGCATTCCTGATACTTAATACTTACGTCTTTAATGTCGCTATTCATGTCGCTTCTACCTTGCACACACACACACACACACACGGTTTTGGTGCCACGCCACTGTCTCGAAGCACCGTCTCCGCTTTTCCTACTCCTCTATCACCACAACAGTACTGGCAGTATATGACATGGCAAATTTTCTTTACAAATCCATCTACAATACTCATAGCATCTACACATCAATTTCCTCTTCCTCAGCATCACGCTCGTAGTATTCCCACTCATCGTCCTTGATATCCCCAGCCAACGCCTTGCTCGATCTCACCTGTTTCCTCACCTTCTCACCCTTTCCCTGTCTCCAACTCCCTCCGCGTGAGACGTTCCCAGCTTCCAGTGCATCACCAGCAAATGTGAATTCCCCAACATCGCTGCGCCGCCTTCCATGCATGTCCAAGAATTTGTGCTCAGCTATCAACGGCGCAGGCACTTCTCCGGGAACGTCGTAAGCATCCACGGGGTCGTATCCATCATGTTTCTGTGGTAACTTTTGGGTATCTTTTCCCTCGCGTCGCAGTTGCAATTTGTGCTCCCGAGATAGCTCCAGAAGACGGTATATTTCTTTCTTTGGTAGAAACCTAGGCACATCTATGTGGTCTCCGGAACGGACACTGTCATCTGGCATAAACTCGGGAACTACGATACGTTTGTCGAAATGCGTGCAAAGCCCGCCTTTCGGGGAACGGATCAGAGAGACATAGTTTTTGACTTTGATGTTGGAAATCTCTAGGCCGGGCCTCCATTGAATGTCGGGACTTTTAGATGGGTTTTCCAAGAGGTGCCCCTCGCCCCTCTTCATCTTCACAATGGTATATGGCACGTCGGACCTGTTAGGGTTTGCTAACACATCTCGGTACTCTTGGGACAACTCGACCAGATCGCGTATTATCTCTTCGGGTAGGTATCGTCCAATGGTCAAGAGGGAGGCATCACTGTCCTCGTAACCTATTCCGAGAAGTTCGGGTTCGATTAGATTACCGCTGATAACCGTGACAGGCTTCCCCTGTTCATTGGTCTCGTAGGTGACGTGGTCCATGATCGAAAGGTTGTTGACATCAGTTTCTGTGTTGGATTCTGAGGATGCGGTCACTACCGCGGAAGCTATTGCTGGTCTCTTAAGATTCGCAGAAGTCCCGGGAGGCACGATGTTCGACGAATCCTGGGCAGCATCCTCGTCTGGCCCTTTTGGTGCAGCATCATCTGAGCGCAACGCGATCCACCGTTCATCCTCGCCAAGCTCTACCAATCCTCTTTCTTTTAGCTCGTACAGAACAGGAGTAATGGCGGAAAGGGGGGTATTCAGCTCAGAATCCAAGTCCTTGGAGTCGCGTTTTCCTTCAGGCCATCTTCTCAAGGTGGAGAGGACGCGATCAGCCAGCTTATTGCCGGGCTGCGTTTCTGGAGTCGTTACTTCAGCATTGAGATCGAGCTCCTCCGTTCTCCTTTTCTTCTCCGCTTTTATGGCATGCCCAGCCTGCTTGCCCAAGGACGTCAAAGTCCACTTTTCTGAATCATCTGAACTATCAATTTGATGCTGCGAGACGAGTGCCATGATCGCGTTTTTCACATGTCCAGAGGTGGCTTGGAGGGCTTTGGCGAGCTCCTTAATAGTCTGGCCCTTTCTTTCCTCGGGAGTGCGATCCTCGTGTGTCATATAAGCCAGAAGGCGCGTGGCAAGAGGAACTGTATGATTGAACTGCTGATATAGCGTAGGCTTCACCGTTGTTGTATGTGATGAATCTGATACGACCCAAGTATCCTTATCAATGGTGTTGTGGACCTTTTTCTGCTCGGCAAGTTCTTGGAGAGTCGCCGACAAGGTCGCTGGATCACTTCCAAGTGCTGAAGCGATACCAGTAATATTTTGGCCAATGTAGGATCCTGGTCGAGAGTTGAAATCGTTAGTCAAGTGACCGAGAACTTTTGCGGATAGAGTATCTTGCGTCCTTTCATCTCGCAGCTCGGAATGCGCACTCCGGATGGCTAAATTTTCTGCTGAGCTTGTGGGATCTCCCGCTCCTTCTGTAGTTATTTCCGGATTTGTTAGAGCTTCTTTTGGCTGCGCTTCTTCTCTCGTTTGACTTTGACGGCGAGTTCGTTTGATAGCTCGTTCGAAACTGTTGAACAGAGCCCTTGAATCGGAAGCCTCATCACAACAGAAAGACACGGTAGCTCTATCTTCTGGTGGTGATGAAGCCCTTCGAACATGCACGAGTGTCGCTGCACTAGGGGTCGTGTCAAGCTGAGTCGTACTAGTAGGTATCAAATCGAATGATGTGATGGGCTTCCTGTCCGGGAGAACTTCATTACCACGTTCATTGGTTTCGTAGATGTTGACCGAGCTTCCGAGTATGTGAATGATGCAATGGTTTTCAGAAATGGGCGTCCAGAAACGAGAGGGAAAAGGTTCAGCGGAGTCATTAGCGAAGAACTGGGGTGTCCAGCTCGAGTTTGATGGCGGGATATTTGATACAAAAACCTTGGCCATCATTGCCGTAGGAGGCTCGATTCCGAGCACACTTTCAAGTGTGTCATCTCTAGAACTTGGCAGAGATTCGCGTGTGTCGGGTAGCGGGTTAGCCGAGGATATATCTGGAGTCCCAAGAGGACGGCCGCTCGATTGGGTGGAATAATTTTGCGAAGTCGGCGGGAAGTAAACAGGCAACAAGCTCCTGTATATGAACTCATCGTTAGATGAGATAACCACGAACACAATCTTTTCCAAACCGCCCTGCTCCTTCGACTCCAGGAAACGCTTTACCTCCTCCATAGCAAGCGATGCGCCCTCTCGGCGTGGGTAATTCAGGGAGCCCGTTCCAATTGTCGGTATGGCGACCGACTTTGCTCCCAAGAATGTGGCGTCGTGTAGTATCCCGCGGTAAATGTTGCGCAATTTATTTTTGGTATCCTTTCGAAGAAGCCCGGGCGGTACGGCATGTAGAATGTGCTTGGCCGGTAAAAGGTATCCCGAGGTCATTTTGACCTCACCAACTTGGCATCTCCCAAAGCTTTTGACCTCATCTCGCAATTCCGGTCCGCCCTTCTTGAAGATGGTGCGATCCAGAGTGCCCATACCCAAGAAATACGGATCGGTAGAGTTGACGATAACATCGACGTCGAGTTTAGTGATGTCCTCTCTTACCAAGCAGACTATATGGTTGAAGGCGATTGATGGTTTCGCCAAAGTAGGCTTGGACTCGAGGTCGCCAAGCCGATAAAGTTTTGCCACAGATGTGATTTGATGTAGCTTGACCAAGTCTTTGCTATTAGGAGCGCTCGGTGGGGAGCGCCGAACGTACATCTCCTCGTCCAGATGATCACGAATTCCTCCGGAGTCTTGTCCCTTCTCTTTGACCCCATAGTTCTCTAAGATCTGACGCACTGCCGGTGTCATATCCCATTCGTCCCTTGCCCTGGTCAAGACGTCATTGAGGCTGTTCGCGAAGATCCAACAGTATTCCAAGAACTGCCCGAGGTTGGCTCCATGATATGCCTGCATGTTCGCATTCTCCTCTTCCCATATCTTCTGGAGAAGTGCTTTGGTGCGCGTGACGTCTTTTGCCCGCTCATTCATATCTGTAAGGCTGCTACAGAACATTTGTAAAACAGAGCAGAGTAGACTGAGATCTCCTAGGCTTCGTTCAATTTTTGTGGGCCCTAACAAGTGGCGGCGAAGTGAAGCCAGTGCGGAGTCAATCCCACGGAGCAATCTGAGATGCTCGGTTTCAAGCTCTGGCACTACTTCACTGAACTCATTCGAGAGTTCTGTGATTGCTCTCTGTACCTGCGCCCATATTTCCAGTATCTGAGCCGCCAACGCAGCTCGGTTCACTGACCAGTCAGAGGCTTTCGCCGCATCTAGATCTCCATGTGTGGGTGGGAAGAACACCGGGAAATAGTCTGTGTAAGCCTTTTCGTCCGCTGCCGATTTGACGCAGAAGACGATACGTTCAAACCGGTATTCCGGATGAGCATCCAGGTAGTCGCGGACTTCCTGGAGTGCTATACGAGAAGCTGCCCGTGGAGAAAACCCGGCGCCCCCGCTACCCAGGCAAGGAAAGGCGATGGTTCTGATGTCGGATGAGCGTGCCTTGTTCAAAGAGTTGCGATAGCACTCGCCTAGAACATCGAACTGGCTGACTCCTTTCGACCCTATGTAAATCGGTCCCACAGCATGCAATATCCAAGATGCTGGAAGGTCATGCCCTTCAGTGATACCGACTTGACCAGTTTTGAGCTTCCCTTCTGATTTTGCCTCTTGTACAAGTTTTGGTCCACCAGCTTTCATCACGGCGTGATGCAGTGTCCCCAGGGCTGGTAAGGAGTTTAAATCAGAGGGCGCATTGTTAACAATGGCATCAACCTTCAGTTTTGTCAAGTCGTAGTAACAAAACGAAATCAGTCGATTGTATAGATCGTTTGGTGCATAGCTCTGGTCGCGCTGTAACAGTCGCCGCGACCGGTACAGAGAGCGTAGAGTGGGAATTTGGTCTACTCCAAGAGTTGTCTGCTTCTCTGACGGTTGAGCGGATTGCTCGTCATGCGAGCTGCTTCCGTCTTGTATTTGGTCTTGGATCATATTCAATCGATTTTGGCTATCGTCAGGTAGTTGCTGTAAGCTTTCCGCTGACAGAACATCGCGATTAGGATCGACCATACGAATTAACTCGGGATGAGCAGGCTGCGAGGTAGCTATAGAACGTGCATTAGCTCAAGATTTCTAGCGATCGGGTCGATCTATGTATTCTCGAACTTACTGTAATCGTCATTCTCTTCACCATCTCGCCCATTAGTCGCGTCGGTAGGTAAAGAATCTAGGAGTTCGGAATCAGAGCTGCCGCGGCTTGCGACGCTGCTTGCACCATCTGAGTCGTCTTCTCTGCTATGAGGCAAAGCAAAGGTTGCGATACGCTCTAGATGGTTTGCGATATGTTGTTGAAAATCGCCTAGCACTTCCGTATCCGCTGAGGCATAGCATATCGGGCATCTCGTCCGCATGTCCAATGTAGTGGCTTCGCCAATCTCAACAATGGTCTCAAGCTCGTTTGCAGGGATACTGTTGAGATGGTTTTGCCGAAGATGATTTTCCAGGCCAGATTGAGAGTCGTACACTGCAGCTGGATGCTCCGGGCACCTCCAGACTTTGCGATGGCTCGCTTCATGCTCCGCCCATTCTCTGCGACTGCGGAATAACAGATCCGGACTTGCGCATTCAGAGTACGTGCAGCTATATGGCTGTAAGTCTTGTAATAAGTGTGTTTTCCATGCTCTTCCTCTTCCATATCTGGCGGGACATACGATCCAACAATACGGGCATTCGAAGTCTTTATCACCGGCAGCTGCTTTCGGTGGCGGAGGTAAATTAACACCTTTCCCGTGGACATCTTTTACCGTCACAGCATAACTTGTAATTGATTTGGTGTCCACTATATCATCCAGAGATTGATGGTGTTGTGTCACCTCCGTGCCTGAAAGAAGTGTCCTGCCTGTCTTTTGGCTTGGCGTCTCTCTGAGAGCTGTGATGACGGGCATCGTCTAAGAGCAGCAGTTAGCACAAAACCTGACTGACGGATAATGTAAACGCTTAGCGACACAATGATGTAACAGGCCACCACTGAATCTGCGCTAGAATCCCTTTGTCTACACAAAAACGCTTCCAAAAAAGACAGAGGGAGCCACATGGGGAACTGACAGGAGGGAGCTCCGCAGCGTCAATCAGAGCTGCACCAGGCTTCTCGAGTGCTGCAATGACTCCAGGGTCTTGAATTTCTTCGGATGTTGTAGAGGCACTCAATTTGTCCCGGTCTAGGTGGCCAGTCAGTTAGGCTGACATCAAATCATTTTCGAACGCTTACGTCGCTTCCAATACTTGAAATGTCGCCTGCGAAGGGTGATAGATCCACTCAACCGCGCGGTCAGAAAGTCTTGCTCTGCCTGCCCATCTCCGACGTACGACTGACGCAGATGCGAAAGTAGTTCCTGGACATGCTTGAGATCCTGCACAGCATATACGCTAAAGATGTCAACACCTGTCTCCGGATCTTTCTGCGTGTAGGAGGATGCTCTGAGTGATCTTGAGCGAATGCCCGGTGTTCTGATGCGGACACTAAGCTTGTAGAGATTATCGATAATGTCGACGATCTCTTCAAATCGCACCTTCAACTCGCCTCTGGGTTCATCGCAATCACTCTCCTCGTCTTCTTCGCTGAAGAAGCCGTCGTCGTTATCGTCCTCGTCAGTGGAATTTGTGATGACTTGCTCTTCATAAGGTAAACGAGCGCCAGATAGGACGGCGTAAGCCTCATTGACGTTGTGTACGAGCTCATCCAGAAGCTTGAGCACGTTGGTGTGCGATACGGGTGCGTCTCGTAGCCTGTAGTCGAGAGAGCTGTGGCCTTTCTGCAAAGCTCCCAAATTACCCGCCCAGACACGAAATCTCCCAAATTCGTCTTCAAGTGCTTCGTCGTCGATTGTATTCGTTTCCTTACGGGCGCTTGCACTGAGAACATTGGCCAAATTTTGAAATGCGCGCACGTTTGATGCTGTCGCAAGTCGTAGTGAAGACATGATGAACAGTCGGCATGTTAAGTAGAGGCAAGTGGGGGAGGGGTGTGGTGAACCACCGAATCGAGGCCGTTGGCGAAAGTTGCCGTAACAAGGCCTAATGAATCCAAGTCGATGAGTCGCAGACAAAGGCCGATGTCGCGAAGATTTGCACTTTCTGTTGTTGTATCCTCGATTAACGAGAGTTGCGAGAGTCGTGCACTCGACAGGGTGATGACTGCCTAGGGCGGTGCTAGGATCTTTGCAGCTTGGTGGGGGCGCAGTTCAGGCGTCTTATATTCGACGGTTCGTTCATCTCATCTCTCCGCGCTCGAAACTTGAGGACTCTTATATCTTTCAGTTGTTTACGCTCAGTGAGGTGCCTTGCTTCAGTTGTCGGTGTAGCGAGCAAGTTTGTGCGCGTGCCTGCTTCGAGATCCAGCCTCGAGCCCCGCCCGCTCCTTCCTTCCTCGCGCACCGAGGAAGCGCGACATTCTGGCTTCATTTCGAAACTGTAGAGATTCGCCGCAATGAGTGGCGTAGAGGTGGCTGGTCTTGTCCTTGGCTGTCTGCCGTTGATGATACAAGGTGCGTTAGAGTATGATGATGGGCGAGAAATAATGACGAGCTGACAGTACGGTAGCCATCGAGAGCTACAAAGAGGGTCTTGACCCGATCAAAGCAATGTTTGGGCGAGAAAAAGAGTTACCAGTCTTTATTAGAAAGCTAAGAACTCAGCATGATCATTACGAACAGACAATTCAGCTACTCTTCGGGTCTATCACGTCGGATGCTGAGTTTGCGGCAATGACAGCTGATCCTGGGTCGTCGCAGGAACTGTGGAAGAGTAAAGAGACGGCGCTCCAGGATAAGCTCCAACACGCATACAAATCTTATCAGAGAACCATGTCGGAAATCGAGAGGATAACGAAAGCGATCGCGAGTAAGCTAGATCTGGACCGTGCAGCCGAGGTAGGCACGATGCGTAGCATCTTCCCTCCGTTGCGCTGACACAACTCATAGCTTACGCGGAACGATCTCGAGGCGCTGCTCGCAGCAAATCCCAAAAAGGCCAACGACAAGTATGAATTCAGAAAACGTGTCCGGTTTGGCATGAACAAGAAAACGGTAAAGGCGCTTTTGGAAGAACTGGACGAGTGCATCAAGAGTCTTGAGAGGTTTACCGAGAAGAGCGGGAAAATCGAGACGTATCAAAAAACGACGAAGCCTTCATATGCCCTGCGGCTGCAAAAACTACAAGGATACGCCAAGACGCTGCATGAGTCGCTCAGGGTATGCTGGTCATGCTCGTGTAAGTCCTCCCACCAAACAAGTCTTCAACTAGAGCCTCGAGGGAGTGTTTTTGCGCCAAGAGCACAAACGAAGTCCGAGTATCCGAAAACAAGCTTCAATGTTGCTTTTTCGACTCTGGTCTCTGGTGAGAGCGGTATGCCGTGGCTGGTTCAAGCGGCCAGGATAAGCGTAGAAGACGAGGAGGAAACATGCCCGATACCGATGGTATCCCCTAAACCCAGGTAAGCGATGAAGACGGGCCAACTGTCTTTAGTGACACGATTCCATTTGTACAAGGTAACATTGAAGGCTAACATGAATAGGATGGCGAAGAGTGTCAGCTTCGGAACACCTCCTCCCTATGCAGTCATCGATCCTAAAGCCCTACCTTCACACCAAGAAGTTAAAGATTTATGTGCATCTATACAGCAACTTCACAAGAGCGCTTCAACGATAGGCTTCTCACTCGACAGCAAAAGTAAACTGCGAGGCGCCTACTCAGTTGACACGTCAGAAACATACGTTCCTACTATGGAGCTAGTCTCTCTCTCGGATCTTCTCCAGCGGCCAGCAGTTATCAACGGCAGGCGCTCAAAGTTAAGCAAAAGGGATAGGTATAGCCTAGCCTTGACGCTGGCATCCAGTATCTTGTACTTGAACTCGACTCCTTGGCTAGCTAATGAGTGGAGTGCTCGCGACATCCTCTTTCATCAAACTGCGGACACCAGAAAACCGATAAACATCGAGCGGCCATATCTAGCGCCGATATTAGTCAGGGCGACAGATGGCGCATCGGAAAATATGCAGCCAGGTGCTTTCGGAAATACAGTCTTGATTGCCCTGGCTGTGACTCTTCTCGAGCTCTACTTTGGCGTAACCGCTGAAAAGTACCAAGAATCGGAGGCCGATGACGGAGCAACTAGTGTATCAGATGACTCGGGCCCTTGGAGACTCTGGGTACTGGCGCGTAAATGGACATACAACGAGTCCGGGAACCTTTCTGCTGCATTCCAAAACGCCATCCGGCATTGCATCACAGGATCCAGTGACCCCTGCGCCAGCTTGCAAGACGCCAAATGCCTCCAAGCTGCTGTCGAAAACATTGTTCTGCCGTTACAGGAGGAGTTACATCAGTTCATAGGGAAGCCCATGGACTAGACAGAGCGGTCTTTGCAATATGCACAAAGCTTTCTTTTATAGTTTAGCGGCACATGCGCATCGAGCGGTGGTCCTGACTCTACAGACATATTTGTCTGTGTAGTATCGACCGCATTCACACAGCAATACCCTCTAGCGGATACCTGAGGTTTCAGATGAAGCACCAAAGCCGCGCCTCGAGGCTACAGCACCGGCTCGGAACGAAGGCCGCTTATTCAACGCGCATCACCTCGTATTCGACCCACGTGCGATTGCGATCCGACTCTGGGGTAAAACCAGGCTCGCTAGTGCGGCAAATCCCTAACGTCATGTTTAGATGTTTAGAGACGACTTGGGATGTGCCGTCAAAGTAGCTTGCCATGATCATCGCGGGGCGAACAATGCACCGTCGCAACAACTGCGCTGCATCGCGATGCGGCAAATGAGTGGCGCAGATTTGTCAAATGCGTCTGCAGTATTACACAATCCCCGCGTATGGGGCAATACCGCTCGTCACAGTACAGGGATGAAGCGCAAGCTCCCAGACGGCCGGGTATGCAGTGATTCGAAAGCGTGCGATGTGAAGCTTTGCTGATGGCGGAGCGGCCTCTTGGCGCGGCATAGGCAGCGAGGACAGCTGCGGTAGCACACGACGAGTGGGCGCGTACAATTGGTGCTACTAGCAGAAGTGATAGTGACATGGCGGGGTTCCCCGTTATCTATTTGAGACACTACATACAGCGCACTCGATATTGTTGTTTGTTGCTTGTTGCAGGCTGCGCATGTGCATCAACCTGTGATCGGCATAGGTGCTTTTGCCGGTTATCGGACTACGTCATGAACCACGGACTGTGCTAGGCTGAGCGCATCATGGACGGGCATTAGCTGAGACCCTTATGGAAATTACCTACGGAAATTGGAGATCTAGCGCGCAGCTAGTGCTGGACACGCATTATCGAGAACGAAGCATGCGGTGCATTGTGGTGAGCGGTTTTCCCCCCAACTAGCTTGCTTATTATGCTGAACAGCGATTCAGCCCTGGCCGCGCGGGGGCTTGAGTATGCATGCGACAGCGACAGCGACATACGCGTATAAGCTTGCCACGCATGAGATGGGTTTCGAATGTGCAAAAGGATTTGTTCATTCGCATCGGCCCTGCATATATCACACACAGGTGCAGAGTTGCTTTTGAGCGAGCTTGCTGGAAAAATGTCCGACTGCAAGCACAGACATGGCTGTTAGGAGAAGTGGTACGTTTCGTTTTACACCGCCTTGAACAGGCCCCGTCCAGTATGCAGCTCCTAACGGGGGGAGGCAGCGATAAGAAGCTAAGAAGCGAGGTGGCTTCGGCAAAGGCTCTCGTTGGCGCGCAGCAGGCCGCCGCCATTCCTGAAACAAGGCCATGGTTGGACGAAAGACGCGGAGGTCAGGCGGCGAAAATGGGCTGCAGTTGCCCCGGGGCACATGAGGGATGTAGTTGGATGTGGGAAAAGTAGATGGCAGTGTTAAGAGGGTGGCAATGGCGATAGTGATATGCGGAGGATCTATAAATAATGAATAAAATGGGCAGGCGGCCGGAGGCATTTCAATATTGGTCGGTCGTTCGGCGGCTGATTTGATACAAGAGAGACAGCCCACGGCGGCCGCTCAGGAGCCGGTGTGAGTGGTTGCAGGACGTGTCTTGTTATGCAGCACCAAAACAACAACAACAACAATAGCAGCAGCAGCAGCAGCAGTAATAGAACCAGGGCACAACATTGACTTTCACTTTCACTTCCATGTACCCCCTCTGCGCCCTTCACCCTGACCCGGAGTTTCGCAGCTAGCGGGTTTGAGGCGGCGGCCAGAATTGCGCATTCAACGCTCGTCACTCAATCTAGGGCGACCCTGGTCGTGCTTTCTCTTGGCGCATCGGCACCCCTTAACGTCACCTTGAATCCGTTTTCTCGACTCCCAATTCAAGCTCTTGCCAACGCTTACCATTTCTCGCTCTTAACGGCCGCCGCTGCTTGCACACAACACTCGCTGATACCGGGGACACATTCGACAGCCCGCCAGCGCAGAGCGCACCCTCACGCTCCTTTGCTGTTTCGCTCTCACTCGACTCCTCCGACACCATGGCACAACAGTACGATGGCCCACCCCCGGGGCGCTGCGGCTTCTCCCGCGCAATGCTCATGGCATGGCATGGCTAACAGCGACGCAGAATAACGTCGTCCTTGAAGGACTTCTGGCACACAATGACTTCGTATGACCGACACGCCTCGCACGACTCCCCGTACCGGACCGGCCGTCATATCCCCATCCCCCAGAGCCGCCATGCCGCTCTCACCTCCATCACGGCCAGCGGCGCAGAGTCCCGCACCGACCTCCACTCGCCCTACCAGCACGACGAGCTGGCCACCAGCAATGGCTTCATCGGCTCGCCCAAGGGCCCTATGTCCCCCAGCTCGCCCTATTCGCCTGGAATGCGCGGGTCGCTGAGCCGTCAGGCCACCATGGACTCGGACACGTTTGACAAGAGCGCCAACGGCCAGATCCAGATGCAAGACTTTAACGAGGGCCTGCCTCCTCCACCCCCCGTATCCCACTCGTGGAGGCGCATCGACCGCTGGGTAGAGGACCACTACCAAGAACTATTCGACAACCTGTGTGAGGGATGCACCTCCAACGACGTCAACGAGCTAGAGCATGAGCTCGACGCTACCCTCCCCATGGACATCCGCGAGTCATTGCAAGTCCACGACGGCCAGGAACGCGGCGGTCTCCCAACCGGTGTCCTTTTCGGCCTCATGTTGCTGGATTGCGAGGAGATTGTCATGGAATGGAAGAACTGGCGAAAGGTCGCTGAAGAGTATCTTACCACAAAAACCGACTATCGCACACCGCAAATTCCCGTCAAGGCTTTTGCCGGCTCATCTACCGCTCCCCCGGTCGCCCAAGTGCAAAGCACTGGCAACCCACTCTGGCGACAAGACCTGCTCGCGCGCCAGGACTCGCAGCCACCCAACGCCATACAGAAAGCCTACGCTCATCCCGCGTGGATCCCGCTGGCTCGCGACTGGGGAGGCAACTACCTTGCTGTCGACCTCGCCCCTGGCCCCAATGGCACCTGGGGACAGATCATCATTTTCGGCCGCGACTACGACTGCAAATACGTTGTCGCACGTTCATGGGGCGCCCTTCTAGCCATGGTCGCAGATGATTTCGCCTCCAAAGATGTGCACATGGATGAGGACAGCGGTGAGCTGAAGCTCTTGATTTTCAAGCGCCAGAATGTGGAGCCGCCCTACCTAGAGGTCCTTCGCTGGCGATGTGATCAGAAGTACGGTCGGCGACCACAGAACAAGCGGCGTCCGAACAGCGGACTGCGCGTCAATCCCAACGCCCCTGGAATGGTCGTTCCTAGTAGCACCGCGAGCAGTCCATACCATAGCCCCGTCATGGGTCCCGAGGACCGCGGCCGCAGCCCTCACCGCCTTTCAAAACCTCCGAAAGGTATCAGCCCGCGCGGCAAGCTATCAAGCCCGTTGGCTCGGGTCGCAGAAGAGAACCCGCAACCGGTCCGTGTACACACCAACCTCGATTCCAAGACTAGCGCACCCGCCGAGAACCTCATCTCCGTTGACAACACCCCGCGACAGAGCGACGAGCTTCCTACGCCCCGCGATAGCTTAGGCAGTGACAAGGAGAACAAGGACACCAAGGCACCATCATCGCTGAAGAGCCCCACTGCTGCCGCCGAATCAGAAGATCTCAAGACTGTCGAGATATAGGCATCTCACAGCAATCGCTTCTCTTTCAACCATGCTTCCCATTGATGATCTACTATTAGAAAGAAACGGCTGGATACCTGGCAGTTCAATTACACACGCTACGAGTGTAGGCGTAGGATGGGTTAACAATTCATCGCAACCACGGGTTTGTGACAGTTGTTCGGCGTATTGGCAGCACTTTCCCATTCTCCGAACCAAAGGGCGTTTTCCAACAATGCAAATCTACTTTTCTTCCAAGCACACACACATACGGCCGCACCCCGACGTCCTGGATGACATTCTCGCAAAATCTCGAATACCTTTGCCACCTACCTCCCATGCAACACTGGCCCAATACCAAAGCACAAACACAGGCCGCAACCAGCACAAATAGACGTGCGGTTTGGTTGCACGCTCACACACGCACTACTATCACCACTTCCAGTCTTGACTTCTATCTGCCCACCACCTTGTAACAACATCTTGTTTTTTTCTCGTCTTCTTCTTCTTCTTCCTTTTTACACGGCTCATAGCGCTACTTGGCCTGCCACTTAGGCAGCAAACCATGCTTCCTTTTTTTTCACTATTCACTTGTTCTTTTCGCGAACACGACTTTAAATAACTTTTTTTTTTCGGCCAACTACCATGGTGGCGAGCGAGGCTGGCAGGAAGGGAGGGGGAGTTGTTTCTCAGCAGCTGACCAACGACGAACATGCCTCCGCATACGTGGTTTGGAAAGAAGATTTTCATTGCACACTGGATGGAGTTCTTTCGTTCCTTTCTTTTCTTTCCTTTTTTTATCTTCTTTCTGACCTCACTGCTGTCTTCTCTTGAAGCCAGCCAAGTGATGTCACTGAGGAAGAGAAGAGGGGAAAGAGCTTTGATAGCTTTACTTTCTGCTTTCGGGTTCGGTTTCTCTTTTCTCTTTCTTGAACAACTCTGTGTGTACGTGGTAATTCAGTAGTGTTTTTAGTGCGGGAGGGGGGTGGATGCGATGATTGCTTGGACTACTGGGAGCGGGTAGGGTAGATGGCAGGCAGGCAGGCAGGCAAAACGGAATTGCAGCTGGGAAAGTGCGTGGAAATGTGTGAGAATACATGGTGCTTTCTGGATGAATTAGTGACGATGCTGCGGACTATGTGCTCCTCACGTGTTGCTCTACCTAGCGTCTTACATGTGCATACGTCCTAACCTACGTCGCTATAGACAAACCGCCCGATTTCTCTCTTCCTCCCTTTTTTTTTCTCAAGCCCTTTTATACAATTACATGTTTACCTGATTATCCGGTCATGCGCCCTACTGCTTGCCTGCCTGGACGCCTGGCCGCTCGCACGCCACTCCCCCCCCCCCCCGCTCATCCGGGGAAGCGGCGATCCTTTAACTGTGCCCCGCTACCACATGCTGACATGACGTCGTTTTCTTTCATGACAAAGGAAACTGCATCTGGGGGCTTCCTTTTTACAATCACCATACTCACTGCAATCACCCCTTATTTTTTCTTTTCTTCTGTCTAAGTCTATTTTGCGACTTTGAGTAAGCGTTGGGTTACTGTGCGGTGAGCGGCTACTGAGGGAGGAAGGTCGCAGATACAACTTCCACCTCCAGACCAGCTTCTCTCCCTTCTCTCTCTCTCATCAATCCCTTCTACCCCCTGAACAACAACATAATTCGGTTAGACGACTAGTGGAGTTCTCTCTTGTAACCTTCGCGCCACGGGCTTCTCTGAAAAGACCAAAATTACAGACTCGGCTTGTTGATACAAGCTTGTTTTTGCCCCCAGGATTTTCTGGTGGCGTTGTGGCGCGGTTCTTTTGAAGAGACGAATCGAGGGCTACGTGTTGTTGGAAGGGCTGTGAAAGACTGTGAAAAGGATGGAGGGACCGGGAGATGGGGGTGACGGTATGTTGCACGTGCTCTTTCTCAACTCCTCAGTGCAAATTTCCACGTCCGCGTTGCTCAATAATTCCTTGACACTTCTCCCGTGGCATTGTTTCACGGCGGGGCGAAACGGCTACGATTTGGACCCAATAGCCCCACGCCCCCAAGCAATGCCGGCGCAACGGAGTTCTGAACGCGGATCAGCAGAGTACGATATGTCAGCAACCATCTTGGACGTCACAAAAAGATGCAAAAAGCGAAAGGATTCCTACGCCGCCATCAGGTTGGGTGACTGTGCCTTTGCATCTATGTCAGATAGTGCTTCGGCCCGGGTCTAGGCTTACGACACTGTTTCTGTGCCTTCAATGGGGCGGTTTCATCTGGATTGCTCCGCAGAAATTGTGCATACTAGTATACGTGTCAAGGAAGGTAAAAGAGTATAAGGAAGTCCTCGAAAGCCTCCAATCTATCATCGCAAACTCCTGGCATATATTCCATCACTCCTCAATTTTCTTCACCATGCGTTGCCACAACATACATCAAAAGACTTACTCTTACGACCATGAAGTTCCATCTGGCTTCTTCTTCTTCTTCATGCCAATGGCACTGTCAATACTCACCACTGACCACAACGCCATAGCATCCTCTGTGCCAGATCGAAACGAAACAACAGTGGCTAACACTGAGACCATTCGTACTGACCAGAGCGCCTCATCCCCGGCAGCCCACGATACTCAGCCATCATCAGTAGCTGTCGAAGCGCGCCAAGACAAACCACCAGATGCTAAGCCATATGATGTCTGGGTCACCTACATGAAAAACCGAACCCAGGTCAATGAAACGCGAGTCTGACTGGATGGCATAGTCAAGGAAATTTCCCTGAGACAAGCCTGAAGACATTCCCCAGGAAGAACTTGATCGAGCCCTCGAAGAAGACCGCTGGGACGAGACTCTAGATAGTTATGAACTCGTCACTGGCTGGAGTCATGTCATACTGGATCAAGTGGGATATGAAGAGGCTAAGACAAAGACGGAATGGATCAGCGGCATCGAGGATCCTTTGAGATGCCGCACAAAACACCTAAGGGCACTTGGGGATGCTAGATCAAAGACAACCAGAACACTAAGATCTCGCAAAGCCGATTGGGGAGCTTGGGCGAGACAGGAAAGTGCGCCGAAAGATCTAGTTCAGGCTAGCTGGTATGAGTAAGTATCTAGTCGGCATTGTTCTGTATTAGATACTAACGTATTCTGTTGAAGAGGAAATTCTTTCGACGAAATGTAAGTGAACCTGGGATTAGAAGTCCTTTTCTACAAACCAACTCACATGGGTGAATAGGAAAGGCTATGTCTACGAGGAGAGAGGCGGAAAGGAGGCCATCGTCTACGTTGTGGACTACGAAGTGCAAGTCGATGTCATAGATGTAGGAGACCCCATTTTCCATAAAGCAAAGATCTCGCGCTGAAAAAGTTGCCAGGAGAATGGCGAACGAGTATTCTCAGGCTTCCAAGATGAGAACAATAACCGCGGAGTTCTCGAAACAAACGCCTTCAGAAATCAAAACTTACCGCGTAACATACGGGATGACCATGATCCTGTCGGACATGGAACGATGGTAGCTTCGAATATCGTTGGAAGGTGGGGAGAGCAGCGGAAGGCGCAACTCTGGTTCCGGTTCAGATTGAGCGAGGCAACGAAAAAGATATGTCCGAAGGCTTCAACAAGATACAAAGAGATGTTTTGAGACGGCACAAGAAAATACGGGATTTCAAAGCGGTAAGCGATGACCCGAAGCTGCTCCTCACCTATTCTTTCGTAACATCGGCTGGTCTCTCCATGTCACGGTCGCGAATGCAATGATGCGTACTGACTTTGCCTGTCTTAGATTGTCGTCATGAGTCAAGGTACCGATATCGAAGACGGGCCAGGCAACTACAAAGGCTTCACACGAGCAGAATCCGAACGTCACGAATATGGCATTTTCAAGAAGCTTGAGATGGCTAAACTCTTCAACTTGGGAATCCCCATCGTCCTTGCCTCTGGAAATCAAGGCGACCAAAAAGACCGCCAAGTCATCGATACCATCCCACAAGTTTTGGAGTCGGAAGACTTCCCTGTAATAAATTTCGGGGCGGCTGCAATAGATGGAAAAGCATGGTCCAAAACTCAAGGACAGGGCTCGCAGGTTGGTACGCAACTCACCATCTACGGCATTGGTGTGGACGTGGATGTTCATAACCATAAAGATGGTGAAGGAATATAAGACTCAGGTACTTCCTTTGCAGCACCTGTGGTCGCTGGCGTCATTGTCGTTCATATGAACTACGCGCCATGTGATAAAAGCAAAGTGGGGCTGGAAAGGGTGAAGGAGATCAAGTGTTGGATACGCACGTCTGAGTCAAGTTGGCAGCGAGCCAAAGATACGGACAAGAAGGTCAATATGGTGAGCTCTCTATACCAGCAATTTTCTCTCGAAGAATAAATCGAGGGCCACATACTAACGAGACAGATATGGACTGGAGCCGACAAGCAAGCCCACGAGCAAGCCACCAGTAACAATGACAATGACAATGATAACGACAACGACGAACACACTTCATCCTCCGACAACCCAAAGAACACTTTCGTAGTTGGCCTAGAACAAACCGCCACTCCACATTGCGAAACCTTCGTTCCCTGGAGCGTCAACCAAGCCCCTTCCACCACCTGCGAGCCCACCCCGGACTACTCAAACAAGCTATTCTTCTACCGCCTTGCAACAGGTGAGACGGAAGTAGATAGCCTATGTACCTTGTATCTCCACGACTTCTACCAGCCCGCCGATACCGCATCGACTGACAAAGACACGTTCGAAAACCGAGTTGGCCCGCAAGCGAATAGACGTTGAGCCTATTTGATGGACAAGAGTTTGCGTACAAGAACAATGGGCAGACTGCTTGTGCGTTGTTCAAGATTGAGAGTGGTGGCAATAAACAGATTGCATGTTCGGGGGATTTGGGACATCATGGTGAGTTGCCCTGTGTTTGAGCGTGTCGTGGGGTAACCAATGAGGGAGAGGTGCAGATGCTGATCAAGTTTCACACGCAGATCCGAAGTCCGATGAGTGGTGTGAGGACACGCTTACTAAGATTGATGGGAAGAGGAGGAAGCGCAGACGTCTTCTTGCTGGTAAGTGATAAGCGGGAAGTTGTGAGGGAAAAAAGGCAGGAGTGGGAAACTGTACTTCATGATGATAGCAGCATACGCTCTTTTCTTTCTGCTCTGGATATGTATGTTTCACGCTTGTTAGTTCTTCCTTGCTGAATAGCTGTCTACGCAATGATCCTCGTTTGGAAAGTCAAGCGGCACTTTAATTATCACACTACGTTAACGTATGCATCTAATTTTGGTCATGGAAGCCTGATGAATGTGCTTAGATGCGCCAGTAGAGTCACGGTAGATATATTCCCCAGCCAAAAATACGACAAGGATACCTTTTTCATCACTAAAGATTCTCGAGACTGTCGTTGAAGGCGTACACAGTTGCTGAAATGGCACGCCCTTTCAACTTAGCAGATGCGCACAGCGACTCCCCGGCGTTTAGCGAGGTTTACACAGACGCTGCAGTTTTGAAGTGTATGTCAGAATACGTTCGAGTTAGCTTTGTAGTGATTGCTAAAGACTTCATGCCTAGGTTTCCCACAAGGCGCAACGATCGTTTCGATAAGCAGTCATGGCGCGAGTCCCTGGACGCAAAGTGCGAAATTCGACGTTAGGTTATTTGATGGAACGGTGCGGTCTTATTTATCAAGGTAAGTATGCAGGTATCTTAGCACACATACTACATCTCACTCCACCCCCTTCCCAGGTACGTAGTCATAGTCTAACCCACCATGCTAACCCCAACCCAGCTCGTCACCACCCCCAACGGGCACAGCATGCTCTGCAGCGAACACGCTTCCGCCCTATCCATCTCGCACATAACCCCGGTCCTTATACCTACACCCATCGCCCTCGGCACATGCACCTCATCCCCCAACCAAACCTTCTTCCCACAAGCCTTCCGCCCTATATCTGCCCTCCCCCGCTCCAACACCCTCCCACAGCAACTCGCCTCATTGCACGAAAAAAGCGCCGCAGCGTACCGCCACCTCACTCCTTCCCGTCCCGCGGGCTTGCGCTTCGGATACCACTGCACGACGCACAACGCCACGCTCGCGCAGGACAATACGTGGACGGCGAGTTGGGAGGAGTATCTCGCGCGGAATCTGGGCGTCATGCTGGAGTACGATGTACGTGCTGGTGGGCAGAGGGATGCAGAGTGTGAGGGGTTGGTAAGGGGATTGTTTGAGGCGGTGATGCCGAGGTTACTTGGGGTCATGGAGAGAGGGGGTAGAGTAGTAACGCCTGTTCTTATGCATGGGAATTCGTGGTAGGGGAATGTTGGCGTGGATGAGGCTGTCAATGTGGCAGAAGGAGAGGGAGGAGGCGTAGTGCTAGTGTTTGATGCGTGTTGTTTCTGGGGCCATAATGAGTGTAAGTCTTGTTTTCGTTTTTTTCCTTGACAGGATCTTTACTTGAACAAGTGCTTACCAGCCCTTCTTCTGTCTAGATGATCTACGCACGCTCTGCTCTTCTAGAAATACGGCATTTAGTATGAGTATCTTGAGATGCTTCATTCTGCGTACCCGGAAGAGGATTTTGAGGCGAGGTGTGACTTGTATTATCTGTATGTCATGTCCTGTCATCTCTCTATTTCTTTCCCACGTCTTTACTCCTTTCTCTTGGTTATCCTCGTGCAATTACTGACGCTTCGGGCACAGCCGCAGTATACTGCATGACTGCGCACTGTTCCCTCAGAACCCGGGACATCGCCAGAGGTATGTGCTGGATGTGAAGGGGAAATGAAAGATGCTGATGCTCAGTGAAGGTTCAAGGAAGAGGGTAGGAAGCTGGTAGACATGTTTCCAGAGAGACTAGAGGGTTGGCTCGCTGCAAGACAGGAAAAGGATGGGGGTGATACGTCCGTGACAAAAGGCAAACATAGCCGTGATCATGAAGGGCTCAATTACGGGGAAAACTCAGGACGGATCGTGTGATTGAGATGAATGTATCTGGAGTATAAATTTGCATGTCGCAATGTCCCCCGTAGTACATACTACTTCAACGTATCAAACGTCGCATCACTCCCGAATGTTCACAGCCAAGCCCTCCCCGCTCTCCCAGAATGCCACAGTCCTCTCTGCAATCGTCGTCGGGTTTAGTATCTTGTTCTCAGGAGCTACAACACCCTCGACGTGAACCAAGCCAATGTGCACACCGCTGTCACTGAATGCTCGGTGGAAACTCTCGATCATGTTCTTCTGTGAAGCTTTTACCAAGCTCAGCGAAAGGAGCTGCGGAACGGGATCCCATGGTAAATGACTGTTTGTGACGAGGAGCGCGGGTTTAAGTGAAGTGTTGGACTTGGCGAGGGCTTGGAGCTTGGGAATGTAGTACTGGGAGATGATGTAGAGGGCGAGATTGGTCGTCTTAGAGAGATCAGTATACGGTGTGATGATGATGAAAATGCGGTAGATATAAAGTAGACGGAAGATGGTACCTTGAAGTCTTCATCGATTTCCTCGACACTGACGCCAAGAACTTCACTTGGTTTGATGCGTGCAGCGTTAAAGAATATCACTTCAATGTCTTCGCCTTGAGTCATGCTGTCAAGCTCATTGAGTATACCGGGAATGGAAGTCAGATCTGCGAGATCGATACGCAGCGTATCAATCTTGGTGGAAGGGTTCGCCTTGGAAACAAAAGGTACGTCCTCGTTCTGGAGCCGTTCCGTATTACGAGAAAGGAGGATGATGTGATCGATGCCTTTGGAGGCGAAGTGCGAGGCGACATTGTTGCCGATACCGGGACCAGCGCCAAATATTACGAGGGCACGCGTCATGTCGAAGCTGGGATTAGGTGCTCGGATGGGTGCGTTGTGATTCTCGAAGTGATGTTGACGGTGATAGGGGCGTAAGGCTATGAATTTATACTAATGAGATTGTCAGATATTTCCAAGGCCCTGAGGTAGTTCCACCAAAGGTATCTTCAGGGATCTTGTCGGCCTTTCGGGATGTCTAGCTGCATGTGAACAATGGCCATGCATGGCGCCTGCAATAAGCTTGGTGCGGTAAACTTCCCAGGGCGGCCTTCCCTCACGCTTATATAAGCGCTGTTACAGGATGTTAGTTGCACATGTCTAAGCCCATATCCTTCCCAATCCACTGGTTGGATACGTTTGCGCGTGCTGCGGGGTTAGACAGCTTCCTATCAGGCTGGAAGCCATCAAGTCATTTGTGGCACTTGGTGACGCGGCTGCTGGATTAATCAGGCTGGTGAAAGCGACCCAATTTAGCCTAGATGTTGGCTGCAGTCAGATTTATTGAGGTATGTTGTGTTAAGCTTTGGAGTGGTGGAAGGTGGAAGTCAGATGCTTCCGAATGGGTGGTAGTCCCCACTCACTCGGTCGCGCTACTTTAGCGCGGCGCGTCATACTGCAGCCTCCACCTCGAACTTTCTCTCCATTAGCTGAGCTCGCAACAGTAAGCACATCCCGCTTACTGTGCTCACGTCGCAACAATGGACTTCTCCGCGGGTGATGATGAGGCTCTCCAGCAGTACATGCCCAGTCAGTTTGGGAAAAAAGATAGTGGTGTAGACGTCGAGGCGCAAATCGAACGCGCGCTCCGGAAAGTCGTCAATGAAAGCAAGCAGGCGAAGAAAGAAGGAGGATCGGACGACGAAAAAGATTCGGACGACGACAGCGACATGAGCGATGAGGAAGACGAATACCCGGTTTCGCACGAATTGATCATCAAGACTCATGATCGCGCAATCACAACCATCGCTCTTGACAATTCCGGTACGCGGTTGGTAACGGGCAGTAACGACTGCACGCTCAAGTTGCACGATTTGAGCGCGCTTACTCCGAGTACAATCCGCGCCTTCAAGACAGTAGACCCGTTCACCACTAAACCTTCGCAAACGGCCGAGTCGCATTCGATACACCAGGTCTTATTTGGCCCACACTCTGGGGGACAGTTCCTCTGTATAACTGCGACATCACAGGCGAGGCTGTTTAGCCGAGATGGAGATCTCATATCGGAGTTTGTCAAAGGCGACATGTATCTGAGAGACAAGCACAATACAAAGGGCCACACGGCAGAGGTTACGAGCGGCGCATGGCACCCGACGAATCGTGATCGGTTTGCTACGGCAGGTACAGATAGCACTGTGCGGATATGGGACGTCAACAAGAGGATGAAGCAGGAGGAAGTCATTGTTCACAAGTCGAGGGCTGCTGGTAGCGCGGGTATGACGAGGATGACGGCCATCGCCTGGGGTGTAGGAGCCGAGGGAGGAAGCAGTATGCTGGTCTCTGCGGCGCTCGATGGAAGTCTAGTCATGTGGGGTGGCGAAGGGCCATACCATCGACCGACAGCTGAGATTAAAGAGGCGCACGCAAGAGACACCTGGACAAGCGGGATAGACATTAGCTCAGATGGAAGACTGGTTGTCACAAGAGGTGGAGACGATACGATCAAGCTATGGGATACGAGAAAGTTCAAGACACCTCTGAACACGGCTTCACATCCTTCCACATCGTCACAATTCCCCACATCGAACATCAAGTTCGCACCGAACATGCAGAGCATAATCACAGGTTCCGAGACGGGCCACCTGCACATTCTCAATCCAGCGACACTTCGGCCAGAGCTTATTACACCCGTCACGCCCGGCTCTCCTCTCATCACAGTAAACTGGCACCCTAGGCTCAACCAAATTCTCACTGGCTCGGCTAATGGTCAAACAACCATCCTCTTCAACCCCAAGCTGTCGAATGCTGGTGCACTTACCATCCTCAGTAAGGCACCCAAGAAGCGACATCTTGACGACGATCCGTCCTTGACAGTGGACATGGACCCGCTGGGTATGGCAGGCGAGGCGCATGATCCATCCGGCAACGCAGCGTCCTTTTCTGCGCGCCATCCTACCATCGGTCTCACGGCATCGGGCAAGAGCAGAGATCCAAGGCGACCGCACATTCCTGCAACAACACCTTTTGCCAAATCCACGCCTGATCAAAAATATGTCATGGAACAGATTGAGGGCAGTGACATGAGGGATGAGGATCCTAGAGAGGCGCTACTCAAGTATGCACCGAAAGAGGGCGAGAAGGCCATTTTCACGGGGGCATGGGAGAAGACACAGCCAGTTGGCATCTACAAGGATTATGATAGTGAGGATGATGAAAGAGACAAAAAGAGGGCTAAGCGATGAACAAAGAGACAAGGCATGATGGCAATGTTTTGACCTAGCAATCTTGGACATGTCGATGTAACCTTATACCCATAGCCTGATTCAACCAAAAATCTAGCCAATGGTCGACTACGACGGTTGATATGGCAATCTTGTAAAGTCTAGGGTACCTAGATAGCATTGGGCTACAACAGACGATCTGCACGTGTCTACCGGCCAAGCCAAAAAGGGTAAAGGCTATCTGTCGCACAACCGCGTACACGTCGCGCCCCATCTTGAGCAAACAACCCCACTCTGCCTGCATCAGCACAACAATTGACACCAACCCCGCCGTCGCTCATTAAGCCACCACAATTGTCTCCGTCTCGCCGACGACGACTACCACCATCCCATCCAGCGAAAATGTTCACCTCGACCTTCCGCGCCGCGGCCCGCGCACCGCTCTCCGCCAACGCTTTTGCACGCGGCTTTTCTTCAACCCGCCCCTCGCAAATCGCTCGCATGACTGTTGTCGGTCGCTTGGGTGTCGCGCCCGAGGAGGTGACTGTTTCCGGGGAGAGGACATTGGTGCGCTATGTGGTTGGAACCAACTACGGCAAGGGCGATGACAAGAAGACGAGCTGGTTCAGGGTTGCAAGCTTCGTCCAGGGCGCACAAAAGGACTACTTGATGAATGTGCCCAAGGGATCGCTACTCTATGTCGACGCCGATGCGCGCATGGAGACTTACCTTGATGCTGAGGGCAACAAGAAGAGCAACTTGAGCTTGGTTGCGCGTACGTTGTTTTCTCAGTCGATGCTGCGATATGAGTGCATCGCTAACAATTGTCCCAGGCAACTTTGACGTTCTGTCGCGCCCTCGCAACGAGGAGCCCGAGACCAACGACGAAGGCCTCATCCAGGACGCTTCCAGCTAAGCATCCTCAGCCTCGGCTTCCTACGGAATCTATATAACTCTGGGCAACATGTCTTGAAGGCGGAAATTTTCTGGCGGGGTACCGTGTAGCAAAACGAACGAATACGCAACCATGAGAGTGAAAGTTGGGCTAGTTCTTACACGGCGCAATATGGCTTCTTTGCGGGTTCTTGACTCAGGATACCAGAGTGTACAACTATTGTCTGGATGTTTTCATTGTATCATCTCTACTCCTTCGGGGCGACCGGCGCTGATGCTTGCTGAGTCATACTTTTTTCCTTACAACACTTTATTTCTGTACGTACTTGTGACCTGGCAAATCAAACACTAGGCCTTTCCATGACTTCATCATGGCAGCAGCATCACCCAAGCGGGTGCAATGCAATGCGTGCCTAGGTATCTTCAAACTACCCACTTGAGCACGGACACGAAATGCGGCGAACCAAGACCTCCGAGAGGACCGTCGCAACTTTTTGTGGCACAACATCTGTGCTCTAACACGACATCTACCAAATATGCAAAGAATTGTGCCCCTTCCAGCGCGTCAGCTCTGGGGTCATGCGCCACGCGTGCGGTCAATAAGGCGCTTCAATCGAAGCCGCCGAACATTTGCGACAGTCTGCAGCACTGAACGGTACGCCACCATTCCCACTACCCCGCCAGTCGCCCATGTCTGACTCTTCTTTAGGCCGTACGATGTGATAGTCATCGGCGGTGGCCATGCAGGCTGCGAAGCCTCCGCAGCGGCAGCACGCGCCGGTGCACGAACAGCCCTCGTCACGCCCTCGGTCGAAAACCTCGGTGTATGCTCCTGCAATCCTTCCTTTGGTGGTATCGGCAAGGGTACAATGCTTCGCGAAATCGATGCCCTGGACGGTGTGGTTGGCCGGATAGTGGATAAAGCCGGTGTGCAATTTAGGGTACTCAATAGGAAGAAGGGACCTGCAGTTTGGGGGCCACGGGCGCAGATTGATAGGGCCCTGTATAAGAGATACATGAAGGATGAAATGTTGACGTACAAAGGGCTGAGTGTTGTAGAGGGGAGTGTGGCGGATATCATTGTGGATCAGACGCAAGAGGAGGGGTCCAAAGGAACATATGGCAAGATTACTGGTGTCAGACTCGAGAGTGGGGAGATAATACCGACTGGGAATGTGGTAATCACGACTGGCACGTTCCTGGGCGGAGAAATACACATTGGACTTGAAGCATATCCTTCTGGACGCATGGGGGAGGCTGCGACCACGGGACTGAGCAAGAGCTTGAGGGAGGCTGGCTTCACACTGGGGAGACTAAAGACAGGGACACCGCCGCGTTTGGATGGAAAAACAATCGACTACAAAGTCTTGGAAGCGCAAGAGGGTGACGATCCGCCTATGCCTTTCAGCTACTTGAACGACCGCGTCCAGGTGGAAACTCAACTCCTAAACCACGAAACACGAACAAATGAAGCGACACACGACGTCATTCGAAACAATCTCGATAAATCTATACATATCCGGGAGACGGTAAAGGGTCCACGATATTGTCCATCTCTAGAATCAAAGGTCATCCGCTTCGCCGACAAAACATCACATATCGTCTGGTTGGAACCAGAAGGATTCGACAGCGACATGATATACCCGAACGGCATTTCCTGCACAGTGCCTGCAGATGTTCAGAACGCCATGCTCAAGACAATCAAGGGCCTTGAAAATGTAACCATGCTACAGCCGGGTTACGGTGTTGAATACGACTATGTCGACCCACGCCATCTACGCTCTACCCTGGAGACAAAGAACATCTCCGGTCTATTCTTGGCGGGTCAAATCAACGGAACTACTGGTTACGAAGAAGCTGCGGGACAGGGCATAATCGCAGGCATCAACGCCGGACTGAAGAGTCTGGGCAAAGAAGCCATGGTCCTAACCAGAGCAGATGGCTACATTGGCATCATGATCGACGATCTCATCACCAAAGGCGTATCAGAACCGTACCGCATGTTCACCTCTCGCTCCGAATACCGCATGTCCGCGCGCGCCGACAACGCCGATACACGTCTCACGGCCATGGGGCGGGGCTCGGGCGTAGTCAGCGACACGCGGTGGTCCGCCTTTGAAGACGAAGCCTCACAAATGGCCGCGCTAACCCAAATCCTGCAATCTAAAACAATGGGCTGGACAGACTGGAAGTACCACGGCTTCGCAGTCCGAAACGACAGCACAAAACGCTCTGCATACGACTTGCTCCGTCTCCCCAACACCACACCCACATCACTGGCTTCGCTACTCCCTGACATCAAAGGCTTCTCGCAACGCATCAGAGACCGTGTACACATTGAAGCTACCTACGCTCCCTACGTCGCCGCTCAAACCGCCTCCCAGGCCCGCTGGCTCAAAGACGAGTCTCTCAAGCTACCTCTCGATCTCAACTACGAATCTATCTTTGGCCTCAGTTTCGAAGAGAAGCGCGCGCTGGAGGTAGCGAGACCGGAGAGCGTGGGCATGGCGAGGAGAGTGGAGGGCGTCACGCCGACGGGGGCATTGAGATTGCTGCAGTATGTCAAGGGGGTGGGGAAGGAGGAAAAGATAGCGCGAGCGAGGGAGGAGATTGAAGCGCGGAAGGAGAGGTACAAGGGTGCGATGCCAGGGGTGAGTGTAGAGGGGTTGTAAGGCTGTTATGCTTGTTTTGGGGGGTGTGTACGAAATGTGTGTATATGAGTCTAAGCATGACGGTCGCAGGAATTGGACGAATGACGAATAAGCGGATACCAAAAGTGCGAGATTGGAAGACAGCGTCACCGTTGATTACCGTCCCACACAAACGATACAGCCGCTCAGTCACCAGAAATCCACACACCGCATACAATGTTACACACATACCCTAAATCTCTAACTCGGCTTGATAACCTGATCCTTCTCACGCAAACCCTACCCTCTCATCTCTCATCCAGCCACACACACACACACACACACACAGATATACATACATACACATACATAACGCACATGCCCCTACATCCCCGTCCCAGCATATTTGAAATAACAAAAAAAACGGCCCGAAGCACAACCTACGGGAATAAACACCATCCAACGCTATCCCCACCGACTGGATACCAGCGAAAGGCAGATAAATCAAGCCGAGCCGAGCCAAGATAGCGATAGCGGTAGCGTAGCGTACTGTAAGCAAGGAAGCAAGGAAAAAGACCATCCTGGGTATTTACCCAAGATTGCGCGACGCAACGCAACAACAGCAAGAAGAGCGTTTATTGTCTCCTTGCTTCAATGTGACTGTGACTGTTTAGCCGGTGGCAGATGGATGGTGCATGGGTAGGTAGAAAGAGAAAGGACTAGGACTGTTAGGTTATTTTACGTTGTGTTGTGCACAGTCGTCGTCAGCACGGGCGGTAGGTAGAGCGGATGGTCCGGCGAGTCGGATGGTGGATTGCATGCATGCGCGTTGATCAAAGCAATTCAGTCGGTCTAGCAAGGCTAGCAAGACGTCTAGGGTAAGATGGAGGGGGCGAGGGAAAAAAAGAGAGAAGGGCGTCTAGAACGTTTTTTTTGTTGGTGCGTGGGTGGTGATTACGGGTAAATTGTGTTTCAGGTGGGAAGGGACGGGGGGATGTGAAACGGAGTCTGTGATAGGCGCGGCGTCTGTGATGAGCTGGGAGGGCGAAAAGCAAAAGACAATGATGATTGCGATGGTGGAGGGATGGAAAGTTTGCAAGGCTGTATGTGATGAGGGTGTGTAAGAGAGACAGACAATTATGGTAGTGTAAGAGGGGATGTGATAAAGGGGGGAAAGGGGGATTGTGAAAAGTTATGCAGTTTTGCATTGATTGATTTGATGGAAAAGATGCTTTCGGATATTATACACGACGCTGTCCGTCATCTACTTCTTTACAGAAAGAGAGAGAGAGGACGAGCGTCCACCACCATCGATATACCGTTATACCCCTCCCTCTTATAAGGTGAAGATCCCTCAACGTGACCACTACTACTACTCTACCGCCACACATACGACCACGGGCGCACACACACAACTTTTGCAAGCAAGCAAACCATGTCGCCAACAGCTCGAGGATATATCCAACAAAGAATAGACAAGAGCGCTCGAGAGGTGGATTGGTGCGAGAACAACAACAACAAGGCGAAGCAGAAAAGAAAACAGAAACGATGTAAGGGAGAAAAGAGTGAGAAAGAAAAACAAGAAAGGGTACTCATGTTCGTGGTAGTTTGTCGTCGCCAGCCCTCCCTTTAGCTCCGAGGTGAAATAGAGACAAGATAGAGAGAGAGAAAGAAAATGAGCATGCAATGCCGATGCAAAAAGCGCAAGACATCATGAGAGGGTATGTATGCCTCTAGAAAAGACGACAGAGACACGCACATCGGTCTAGGAGATTAAAGAAGTTGGAACAAGAAAGAGAAAAGAAAAGAAAAAAAACGAGGAATACAAAACAGAGGTATCCCTTCTAAGATGGCTGCGCCTTTACTGCGCCGAGATGCTCATTTCACGTGTGTAACGTCGTGATGGGGTCTTGTGTTGGTGGATGGCGGGCATGCATTTTCAGTAGTGGCTACCTGCCATCAGGCTGTGTTGTGGTGGCGCCATGGTCATTCCGAGACCGGGGCCGGGAATGTCGTTGATGGAGTGAGACAGGCCGGAGAGGTACTCATTACCAGACTCGGGCGATAGGTCATCCTCAAGCGAGTGGAGGTGGTCTTCCTCACCCTCGAGGTCCTCTTCTTGGTAATCGCTCAGCGGCTCGCCGTCAGCGCGGGGCTCGTGTGTGCGACGATGTCTAAGTGAGCTTGTTAGTGTCTTGCTTTTTGTGATTGGACAGCTAATTAAGGCAACATACTGGGCAAGGTTGTCTGAGCGCGAGAAAGCCTTGTTGCACAGCGGACAAACGTATGGTCGTTCTTGTGTGTGGGTGCGCACGTGTCTAAGCGCCAGGGTCAGCGTCTATGCGAAACAAGAAAAGTGGGGAAATGCGTGGTCCAGTGATGCGCAGATAAAGAAATGGGGGAATTGCGAGCGCTTACCTCTTGAGGTGTTCTAATCTCTTGAACAGACGACCGCATGTGGGAATCGGGCACGAGTGTGACTTTTGTGGGTATGGGCCAATCTCCATCATGGTGGCACTTCGGGCGCGCCTGTAGACAGGTCCACCGGCACCGGCGGTACGGGCGACAGCGCTGTGCTGCAGAGGACTCTCGAACAGCTCACTGTTGACAAGAGTATTCAAGTCGTCGTGCTGTAGTGGGGCCGGTTGAGGCTCGGGGCTCTCCTCTACGGTGTTGAGGGGAGTTCCTTGCCGGGACATGTCGAGAAGAGGCTTGGACTCGGGCATATGCTGAGGGTAGCTTGCGCCATTGGCGCTGTTGGGCGAGTTGTGTGTAGACTCATCGACCTCAGCCAGGGGAACAACAGAACTGGACATGGACCGCCTCAAGTCGCTTGGGCGGTGGACCTGGTGAGCCCCCGCGCCGGAAGCAGTGACGGCAGCAGCAATGCCAGCCGACAGGGAAGAGCGCCTTCTCCGTTGCTTGTAGGTGGGCGAGCCTTCAATGACCGAGTAGACGTTGCCGGGAGCAAAGGGCCGAGAGACACCGGGGTATCCAGATCCCATTAGGTTTGATGGGGGCATGTTCATCAAGGGGTTGAAGGTGTTGGGAGCTGGGAGGTCGGGGATAGCACTGTAGAGACCAGTGTCCTCGTTCGCAATGTAGGCTGGCTCAGAACCAAGACCAATCTGGTGTTGGGGAGGAGTCAATGGCTCGAAAGACATGCCGCGAGTGCTGTAGTCCTCGTAGTGGGAAGAGACGAAAGAAGGTGCAGGCGAGTACTCCATGTAGGCGGGCATGGAACTGTGTCGCTGGTGAATCTGGGACAACGGGATACCATTGCGGTCGTATTGGAAGGATTGGCTCATCTCGCGGTGCTCTCTGCTCTTGACGACGTTGTTCGGCATGGAAGGTGGCATGGACATTTGCTGGTGGTACTGGGCCATGGGGTCCTCGTGGTGCATTGGTTGCTGCATTGGTTGCTGCATCTGAGGCATGGGCTGTTGTACTGGGACCATGGTTGGTGGGGGCATCGAGTCCATGCTGCGCATGTCGGGAGATGTGCTGGGGTACTGTGGCTGCACGTTGTTGTTGAAGGATGACGAGTTGGTTTGTTGCGCCTTGGTGAGCTGCTCGAAGAGCGACTGGGACGAGTCGAACTCAAAAGAGAGGGCGGGCTCGCTGACGGCCATGGTGGTGGCCTCCTGGCCCATCTTCTCGCGCTTGAGATCGCGCTCCAATGCATCGAGGAAAAGCCTGTCGTGGGGAACGCTGTACCAGTAAAAGACTTTTTGCTTCTTCTGTGTTCGGATGCAGTTGTTCTTGTAGAGAAAGTCAAGGAAGGCGCTCTTGGGCTCCTCCAATGAAGCATCTGTACCTGACTTCAGGTTACGGAGATCTGAGAAGATGCCCTCTTCGAACTTCTTGGAGTTCTTGACGGGGCGGCCAAAAGCCTGGAATCTGAAGGACAAGCATCGTACGATGTCTGTGCCTGAGATGTGAAAGAGGTTGTTCCTGCAGGTGGGTTAGAGGGGATCAAGGTGGGGTAGGGACTGCGCGAAGACGAACCATAGGACGCAAGAGACGTATTCGCCTGTGGGTAGAAGAAACCTGCGGATGTACTGATCGGGCTGCCAGTCAACGGGCGCGGAGATGAGAAAGTACTTTACTGCACCAGTGTCAGTAGGCGACTGCAATGCGCCGATAGGTAGAGGACGTACGGTTGTCGACTTGCTGCAGAGCGACGACACTGTCTGGCGGCAGGCTTTGCTGGGCGTCCTGGTCTAATAAGAAAGTCTCGGGCGCGACAGATCGTGCCTGGGGCGGCGGCATCTGGGCATGGTGGGCGGATGGATACATGGTGCGCTGCAACACGATCCTCTATGATGGTGTTTGAAAGTCGGAACGTCAGACGCGGTGGCCCGACAGTGGGTTTGTGCGGGTTGAACACTTGGAATAGCTCGACGAGGACCGGCCAGGATCGAAAACGAAAGAGTGTCAGGGTATGTTTAAAACGAGTAGATAATAAAACGCGAAGACTCTGCGGATAATAAAAACGTGAGGAACCTGCCTCAGATAGCAGTCTCAAGATTCACCAAGAAGGTACGGCTCTGGGAGGGGGATACGAAACGCAAATCTGAGGGGGCAGCGGCAGCTTTAGGTGTCGGAGGGCGTGTGAAACAGGAGACTAGTGGTCTCACATTGATCTATTTCCGCACGCCAGTCAGCGGTCTGGCCAGTGCAGGTAGCGCGGCCAATTGGGGCACCGAAGGACCCAGCAGAGACCAAGTTGACTGCAGGGGTGCAGGCGACTCGTGGGACGGGGCCGTGCATGTGCTGGTGACGGCGCGAGAGGGCGAGAGGGCTGGCTAGAGGGCTTGGCCTGGGCCACGGATGCGTTGGGATCTTGCCCGCCCGTCGTGGTCAAGGTGGAGGAGGGAGTGGGTTCCGCGACCTGGCCATGCTGGTAAGCTGGCCTGCTGGCATGACGCCCATGATGTGGATATCGTTAATGGGCCACGATATCGTGCTGGGGGAGGGAGGGAGAGGCAGACAGTGACAGAGACAAAGAGAGGGGCGACTGCCCAAAAGGTGGGCTGCACCTGCCACCCTTCCTGGGTCGCCCTTACCCTTACCTCGCGCCCCGTCGTCCGTGACTGCCCGCTATTGTTCCCTGGTGTGTTGCCCTCGCTGCGTACTGCGTACTGTGTGCTGCGTGCCTGCGTGCTGCGTGCCTGCGTGCTGCGTGCCTGCGTGCCTGCTCGCCCGCTCGCTCGCTGCCCTCGCACTTGCCTGCCCTGCGCTTTTTCGCTCTTCGCCTCGGCGCACCCCCCCGTTTCCGGCCTAGCCCGCCTCTCCACCCTGCACCCTCTCCAAAACCTTAACCCTCGCTTGCATCCCTCCACGAGGCCCTGGAGACACAGACTCCCAGTTTGCCCACCTCAAGTATCGATCATCGCGGTCCGAAGGCGGCCGCTGCTGCGCTGATGAGGAAAAGCACGCTTCTTGCGTCAGTCTAGCTTATTGATCCGCCCGCCCTCTTGTCACGTCTCTGTGTGCCACCAGCCCAAAGTGAATGCGCTGCAGCGAGGCGCAAACTGACCTGCCACCTAGAAGCCCGCCGCCGCCCTTCGTCCCATGGTCTATTGCGACATTTTGCTCTTTGCCGCCTTCTGTCTGCTGCTGTCCGCTGTCACCTGGACCCTTCGCCGCTGCGATTGCTACCAAACCAAACCAAGTCGCCTGGTGCTGTTGTGAACCATGAGCTCATCCGCACCATGACCGGCAAATGCCATGCATCCTGCCTAGATTCCTTCACCAACTACCCCAACTTGTGCGCTACTGATGCAGGAACATCACACGCTGAACGCTGCACCTTCTTTTAAATCAGGCCCGTCTGTGCGTTGCAGCAACATGTCTTCCATGGCCACTGCCCACTACCCAGCCTCGTCGTTGAAGTCATCGTTGTGTGTGGCTGATCAGTATCCCAAGTAGGGTGCGTCTAGACGCAGGAACGAGCAGAAGCAACACTGGAGCATGGTTTGATCTTCATCTGAAACGCGCCTTTAGCCAGCCTTGCGGGAGCGTCCATCGCCTCTTGCAAATCTCTTCAGTCTCGCCGAGCGCGCGCACTCGTCCTTCCCATCCAATCTGTCACTTCTCCATAGTCACCCCAATGCATCTCCTTCATCCACGTCCATACGATGGGAACGCGCAATCCGCGCCCTGGGCTGCATGCACACTTGCTTCTGCTCAGCGTGACGCTCCGCCCGAAAGCCAGTGAGGTGTGGAAGCGGTTTCAGAAATTACTTTTGGTTAGCCGTTATCCACCGGTCGTCTTCCTCCATTGGTCGGGGAACAAATCAGGTTCCTCGGCGTCATTCCCTCCTGCGTGCAAGCGCCGTCCACTTTGAATGCCATGGGGTAGCGTTGCTTGTACATTCATGCGTTGAGTAGACCTGATGTCACAGGCACAGTCTTGCTCTGATGCCAGCTCTTGCTTGCCGGCCAAACGGTGGGGAATCCTGCTGCTGGTGGAGTTGCGCCCAAGACATTAGCAAATACTTACTGGGATTCTAATCGCACGCCACATAATATTGGAATGAATCGCAAGCCCCGGAGCCGAGTCAACCCTTCTCAATCCGCTGCGGTTTCTGCCATCAATACGGCATGCTCTCGTCCGCGTGCTTGAACCCATATCGCGGGCGAACCCATAATTGACTTTGTGTAGTAAACATCGGCGCCGTTTCTACCAACGCTTGCGCCTGACAGTGGGACTTGCAGTACCGTTGCCGAAAACAATTTCCCGCACTGCTTGTCTTCGCTAGTGATGATACGCCTGACGGAGCAAACAGCAATTTGGGTTGGTGTGAGATTGTACCTGCGTTAGCGGAGCCTGGAGTCGCATTTCTGAAACTCATGGCCCTCAGGCCGACTGCCGAAACGGGAGAGAAGCTGCCGGTCAAAAGTGGACTGGCTTCGCTTACAACTGACCTTTTGGCATGACATGATAGTGACCTGCATGCAATGTCTGCGCTTGGCCTTAAGTTTTGCTGATATAGAGAGAAACGGTTAGACGCACGTGGTGCAATGCACCCCCACTCAGATATTGGAAAACCGTTAGTGCCACCACCAAGTCATGGCTCAACCGGCACCGGACAAACGTCTTGCAAAGGGAAGGGCAAAGCCATGGCGAGAGGTTGGGCTTCGTCAACCGTCTTTCGGCGAACGGGGTTGAAGAGCCGAAAGCAGCCCTCGAGTCGACAGCCTGGCAACTTTAGCCGTCGCTGCCGCTTCAGTACGAGCTGTACCCCTTTTGCTCTATTGTGCCCGTCATCGTGGGCAATCCCATGCCCCGAGTTTTCAAGTCGGATGCATTGAGACAAACTTTGCCCAATACTGCTGATCAATCGCCGCACCCGCTTTACGGCAGGCCTGGCGAGCAATGTCACTGCCGATGGTAGCAAAGTCCGCGTAGCCGAAGCAGCGTCGTTTCCGCCTTTAGTTGGTGATCAGCTATGCGTGTGTCAGATATCCATGTCTTGTATCAGCCCGTCGGCAGTTTCACATCCATTCGTCACTTGTCAAAAGGGTCCATTCACACAACGTGATCGCGTGACGGGATGATCAGACTGTACGACGGGTACTATTCGTAGGCCCGGGCTTGGGTTGATCTGGAGATCAGTAGGAGTTCGAAGATCATGGCGCTAGGCGGACGAGGAAGGTATACCTCAACTGTAGTCTAGAGTAAGGATGTCGTACGAAACACAAGCAGACATCTGCACTAGTATCCGTTGGTTTCTGGAACTTTTCCACGTGTGCAGCTACTACAAGTGACTCGGCTCGTTGCAATTGCGCCATTACTGCTGGCGAAGTTATGCCGACATCCATTAGAGTTCCTTAGCGGAGACAGTGGTCGACTAACCAAGCGAAGCCACCAGCTCTTTCTTAGTGTCTTCTTCACGCACAACACATGACACATGGAAGAACCAAGCCTGAGACCAATCGTGAGCTACTGCAACTACTCACAGAAGCGGCCCGCGGGAAGAAGGCAGTATGCTAGTGCAGCGTATACGATCCCGTCGAGGAGTGCTGAGCTTCCCAGTTGACCGGAGGTATCTATCCTTGTTCCATGCCACATGGTGGCAAAATAGATCAAACAGCAAGCAAGTTCCTGTCTTCGGACACACATGGCGGACCTCGGTCGCGGACGTTCTCCCCGGAGATTTGCAGAGGGCCCCCCAACCCCGCTGGAATCGATAACTGTAGATTCCAAATACAGCAATCATAACTTTACGGACGCCAATCATGAATCTCTCATGGAGAACATGAATCGACATCGCATACTACTGCTCGGCATATCCCGCCAGGATCAGTCGATCAAGTTCTCGTGACACCTGTGTCCATGCGGCGTTGGTTCTTGGTGGTGTTACAGAAAACTTGTAGGCGCCGAAAGCTTAAGGTAACTGACTTGAGGGAGCCCCGCCATGGAACGTATTACTAGGCAAGTGCAAGTACGAAAGTGGGCAAACCCCCGGAGACCATTGTGAGACGATGAAGCTCAGGGAAGTCGTGGGATAGCTGAACTGAGCGATCGTGGAGAACAGTTGCATGAAACGTCGGCGACTTTTGCGAAGTAGTGGCAAGCGTGCAAGCATGGAATGCCAGTCGATCAGGTTGACGGGCGATCAAGCATCCCAGTAGAAGGGACCTGTATAGAGTTTCGAGGCTCGAACCGCTGCTGCTCTCCAGTTGATCTATGAGTCGCTGACAGCCCGTTTCCATCACCCTAATGACTGGTGCTCAGTCGGGCGTGGTGGCGTTGTCTCGAGCGCAGGCCATCTAGTGTAGAAGGTTTGAAGACCCTGAATACACGTATGTCGCCTTCTCCGGGATGTTGACTGCAAATCCATCGTGGTGTGACCAGGTGTTCCTGTCGATGCAAGCGTATACTCGCCCGTAGTCTGCCGACTTTCGCGATTTGAGGCGAGCTGAGGATCAAAGCCTCAACGCACTACCTGCATGTTAGTTTCTTAAGGGCGGTGCAAGTAACGCAGCTTGACGTTCGAGCAAGACAGGTCGAGGCGAACATGTGAAGGTTATCTAGAGCACTGCTCCTGCTCCTTCGGGATTCGTCGCATTCTGATATCTCGATATGCACTTCTTTCTGAGCTGTACTTTGCGGCGGGGATAATTAGTAAACGTGGGCTCACTGAAAGCTGTATTTACGGCTTTAGCCATCAAGTTGTTATCCTGATATCTGTGATCGGTGGCTCTGTGTCTTGCTTCGCACTTGGAGTAAGAGAGACGCTTCCTGCATTCGGCTACTAGCGGTTCTTGGCAAAAGTCCCACGGCAGCTGGAGCTTGAAGCTGAGCTCTTGGAGCGACCACGAACACGCGAATGCATCCGCATCAATGATATCTTCATTCGCAGCGAAAGCCAGTTTACCTTCTTACGTCCCTGCAGCTCTGTCGCAAACGTCTATTGGCCTACAAAATCTCTCGCGGCTCATACGGAATCGGCAAGCTTTGTGTTTGGCCGCCTCACGTGCTTCTTGTACCTGGGCTCGCAATGACGTCAAAACAAGCCGGCGGTCGATAGCCGCAAGGACCCCGGCCTACAAGTCATGCGGTATACGGCCCGTTGGCCTGTTCAGCACCTCAACGACGAGAAGACTGCAAATCGAGAATGATCCAAAGGACTCAAAAGCTTCTAGGAGCGATGCAGAGGTAGGTAGCGCTTTCTACAATTATCTTGTATTGGATGTACTACTACCGTTAACTCTTCTTGTGTTTTGTATTATTACATCCAATCGTGTAGAGCTTCTTCAAGCATTCCTAGGTGCTTTCCATCACAAGCAGTCGATATGTATTCTCAAATATTACCAAACCATAACAGAAGGCATTTAGAGGATCATTATCATCTAACAAATCCAACAGCATCCCACACCCACCTCAACAACAGCTAAACTTGCGACAACCATCAAATCCACGCTCAAACTCGACAAACCCCGCCATGAGCAAATCTACAACCTACCCAACATGCTCACCTTCTCCCGGCTCATCGCAACCCCCATGGTCGGCTACCTAATCATCCACAACCACCATCTCTATGCCTTCTCGCTCTTCACCTACGCCGCCTTCTCAGACCTACTAGACGGCTGGATCGCGCGGCGCTGGAACCTGCAGACAGTCGTCGGCTCAGTCGTAGACCCCATGGCGGACAAATTCCTCATGACAACGCTAGTAACGTGTCTGGCCGTCAACGGCAGCCTGCCCATGCCGCTAGCAGCTCTAATCCTCGGGCGCGACGTGAGCCTCGCCATATCCGCGCTGTACTACCGGTACGCCAGTCTGCCGGCCCCCAAGACCATGGCGCGGTACTGGGACTTCAGTCTCCCCAGCGCAGAAGTGCATCCCACGCAAATCTCCAAATTCAACACGTTCCTCCAGCTCAGCTTGCTCGGCACCCTGCTGTGTACAAACCTGCTGCACGACCCTTCTGCCACATCGTCGGCCGCCGGCGGCCTGTTGCTTTCTGTCCAAGACTTTCTAGGTGGCGAGCAAGGCGTCAAGACGCTCGTGAACGCCATGTCGGCTGTCGTGGCAGGCACAACCATGTATAGCGGCCTCGAGTACACGTGGTCGAAAAAAGCCGTTGTTATCCTCGGCGGCGATGAGGCGCTCAAGCGCAAACAGGGTAAGACGGGTAGATTGATTATGGCGGGTGGCTTTGGTTCTTTCATCGCGCTTGCGGCATACTTTTGGTTCAACGGCCGGGCCGAGCAGCATCTCAAAGAAGAAGCAAACAAGAAGCTTGGTGCGTAGGAAGGTTAAAAGAAAAGAAAACAAAAAGGGTGTGGGAGGAAGCAGGGGTTCAAGGAACAGGGAGGCGGAAGGTAGGGCGACGATGTGGAGGGGCGAACAGTAGAAAAGAACTGCGTGCGCACTTGCTTGCTTTGCTTGTTGGTGTCTTGATTGCTTTTCTGAGATCGAGCGGCTGTGCATACTTCCGAAACCACCACAAACCAGCCACGCGTTCAACGTCGGTGCATGGTGCAAAGTGTAAAAAAGGAAAACACAAAGAAGAATCGACAAGTCATCTCAAATGCGCAATCCAATCACAAATCCGCGAAGAAGAAACATGACTCCAGGGTTCTCATTCGCTGTTATTTCCTTATACCTACCTACTTTACTGCGCACAAGTCTAGTCTGCTTCTTCTGCTTCTTATTCTTTTCTTTTACGTCTCGGCCAGACATGTTGTTTTCCGTGGCCACTTTCACTTTTGTATATCCATTTTGTTTAAACTGGAATAACGCTAGATTTACTGACTAGAGACGATCAGAATGCTTCCTTGCCCCCCTTTTTCCAAATAAAGCAGTTTAGAGATTTGCGGGCAGCGAAGAGATGGAGTTGCGCTTTCTTCTTATCTTTTTTTCTCTTTTTTTCTCTTTCTTGAGTGTGGCTAAAGGTGACTATCCATCTAGAAAAAAGAGGAAAGAATGGGGGGAAATGAGGAAAAACGAGATTATCGCGTAATGTGATGAGTTACAATATTAATCTTACATGCACACACTTGATATCATACAACGGTCACATCCCCTTTCCCACTTTCACAAAAACAGCTACGAGTTTTTCCTTTATAAAACCATCATACCCCCGTAATCTTCCCTTTGGTACCCTCCCACGTCCTCACCGCACTCCCAAATAGCTCTTTACAAGGGACTCTAGACCCCAGCCTTGCACACAGCAAAAATGCGCCACTAAGCTTCCTGTGCAAACTATACGTCTCCTCGGGCGGCGGCGCCAGCCTCTCTTTAACCATGACTGGAATAAGACCCCTCACGCGATCCGTAATCGTCTGATCCCTGAAATCATACACATCCGGGCCGGCTTTGCTGAAGGGCTCGGCGAGCGTAAGCACGCTCTGGATATGCGCGTCGAGCATAGCGGGACTCTCGCTACCCGTCAGGTAGCCCAGTTCAAGCGATAAATCACGGATGGAATCTCGGTCGCCTTTGGATGCAGCGATGAGGACTTTGATGTAAGGTTCGACGAATTTGTCGGGGTAGTCTCTGCTTGCGCCGAAATCTAAGAGTTCGATTTTCTGTGCAGAGGCGTTGAAGAGGAAGTTTGTCCAGTTGGGGTCGGTTTGCATGAATTTGAATTCTACAATCTCGCGCAGGCAGAGACGCAGGATTTGGGTGCCGATCCAGTCGCGTTGGTCTTGAGTGAGGCTCTTGAGCTTGGTTACGCCGACACCGTGCATGAGTTCGGCTGTGAGGACTGTGGGCCCGCAGGCTTCGGGGAAGACTTTGGGGACGGTGAAGACTTCTGTATCGTCTTGGAGGAGGTCGCGGAAACGGCTCTGGCATTCGGCTTCTCGGGTGTAGTCGCATTCCCAGCCTAGCTCGGTACGTGCGTTGGCGATGGTTTTATCGAGGTAGAGACCTTCGGGGAGGAGACGAGATGCTGTTAGGAGGAGGGAGAGGTTGCTGAGATCCGAGTCGATGGAGTTGGCGACGCCAGGATATTGTACCTTGACGGCTACTGCTTGACCGGTGGACTTGAGCACAGCTTTGTGTACCTGACCAATCGAGGCGGCCGCTATAGGAACGTCCTCGAAAGATTCAAAAAGGTCGCGCCAGTTGTCGCCAAGGTTGCTGCTCAAGACCTTGTTCCTTTGCGAGGCTGGCATGTAGTCGGCACTATCCTGAACTCTTTGTAGGACGTCATGGATGGCAGGTGGCAGCATCTTGATATCTTGGAAGCTAATCATTTGACCGAGCTTGAGTGCAGCACCACGCATGCGCGACAGTTTTGCTACCAGAATCTCCAGGTTTCCCTCGCTCAACATGAGAGAGCCAGTGGTCGACGCAGCGCTGCCGGTTGCACGTCGCAAACCCTCTCCAACAGCGCCAAGAGCCATGCTAGTGCCCAGACCAGCATACTGCCATATGCGACCGAATCGTGAAGATGGGACTCTTGATTCTCGTAGAGCGTATGGAGCCTTTTCAGGCTCTGTAGCTACCTCGTTGGGAGCCTATGGTACGACTGTCAGCAAATCAGCATGCTTCGGGTCAATGAGTGGATGTGACATACCTCAGCTGCAGTGGCGTTTGCCTGAGCGTCCTGGGCAAGCTGCGATGCAAGCTGCTCCATCTCCTTGGAGGTAGTTGCTGGCTGTGCTGCTTGTGGGGACTTCGATTGCGACAACGATGGGCTTTGCTGCATTGAAGGTAAAGGTCGATCGTCGAGGGGATGCCTGCCCGAAGGTCGATCGTCGAGAGGATGCCTGCCCGAAGGTCGATCATCAAGTGGATGTCTGCCGCTACTCTTGCGTTCCGCATACTCTTTCCTCGAGAAAGGATCGCTTCCCAACATCTTTGCAACACGTTTTGAATGGAAGACATCCGTATTGATACCTTCTGGCACGTCGTCGTCGACTTGCCCCGGCGCGGTGGCCTTTTGAAACTTGGCTTGTGTAGAATCGCCTCTCGGCTGTCCTGGCAGCGGTATGGTAGTCTCTGTAGACTCGACTGGCCTAATACCCTCTTCTTCGTTCCTTATCTGCTCGCCCTGGTCCTGTGCCAGAGGATCCTTGGGTGCCTCATGTGCGGGCCTGTCGGAGAATACGTCCTTGCCCTTTTCCTCCTGCTCCAGCGTCAATCCCTTGCTCGGTATAGTGCCATCTGGTAACGGCGATCTGAGGGCTTTCTCCTGCTCCACTTCCAGCTCGTCTACAGGCGGCGGGTTCTCGGCAGTGTTCTGCTCTGAGCGGTTGTAGTGATGATCCTGTTCTACACCCTCCCTGACATGTCCTGATGGAGTGGGTTGCTTCTCCACCGTTTCCCTTCTAGGGATGTCTTCAGACCGTGCCTGCTGCGTCCATTGTGCACCTGTCGCTCGATCTGCGGCGGCTTTTGCGTACGACGGGGCTTCTTCGCTGAAGCGCTGGGAGAGGGCGATGGCAGCCGCTGCCGTGAGGGTAACGCGATCTGTCTGATCCTTTACAGCCTTGGCCAGGGACGACGTCTTGGTGTAAGCATCCCACTGATTCGACCGAAGAGCAACGTGCTTCTGAGCGACGCCTCTAGACGCATTGAAGAGTTTGGCCGCGTCGACGAGCCGTCTTCCTGCCATTGCGATCAATTGCAGACGAGACTACCAATATGCGCTACACATGACTTGGGGGCGCGTACGTAACAAGACAGGCGGGAGGTGGTGGTGCAAGTGGAGAGGGCTCACGGTGGAACGGCCATCAAAAGTTATGCGCGTCATAGCTGCAACAAGTTAGCCGTTGCAGGTGGAAAAGGCGCGATTGGCTGGCATTTACGAGCGACAAGCGTGTCGATCAACCCTAGTGGGGCAGCTGGCCGCCCATACCTAGGTACCCTCAACAAACTGCCCACCAGAATTGCCATCCTCGCTGAGCTAACGGGAGGAACAAGGCCAAACGTCTTATCTGCATCCTCCGTTCTGGTCATCTGACACTTTTGACTGCCGATCAGGGTGCTACTTACTCATGGACATGCGGTATCGGGACAACGGCTACCCAATACCTTCTCATACACCAATTGGCTTCTTATGAATCTACCAAAGCCTCTCTGATCCGGCCATTACATTGATTCAGGGGCAATTGAAGTAACAACGGCATCTACTTCCTGGCCCCAGTTCCCTTTCGTACATCGACACCTGCCCGCACATCTGGCTCTGTCACGTTACACCGACAATCTTCCAAACACCCACCAAGAAAACAGCGAACACACATAAATCCCCAGGAAGATGAAAGTTGCATGCCTCCAATTCGCGCCGGAGGTGGGCCAGGTCAAATCCAACATCCAACGCGCAGACACCATATTAAAAGCGACCTCCCTCCCCACCGACCTATCATGGCTCATCCTCCCAGAACTCGCCTTCACGGGATACAATTTCCACACGCTGGACGAGATCAAACCTTTCCTGGAACCCACTACATCGGGCATATCAACGCAATGGGCGCAACAAGTCGCAAAGCACTACAACTGCCACGTCACAGTCGGATACCCTGAAATCACCGTTCCATCCCTGAACCCAGCGGATACGCAGACGCAATACAACTCCACCGTCACGGTATCGCCAATAGGCGAGATACTGTGTAATTACCGAAAATCTTTTCTGTACTATACAGATGAGACATGGGCGTCCGAAGGCCCAGGCTCAAATTCCCACAACCTTTCCTCTGCAGCGTCGCCAGACCCGCCTTTTTATGCTGGCGAGCTGGGGGAGCTGGGTAAGGTCACAATGGGGATATGTATGGATATAAATCCGTACAAATTCGTTTCGCCCTGGTCAGACTACGAGTTCGCTTCGCGCGCAGTGTCTTGTCAAACTCCCATCATCTGCGTCTCAATGGCATGGTTATGTCATCTCTCGCCAACGGAACTCGCTGTTGATCCATCACAGCCGGATATCGCCACAGTGGCGTACTGGGTCGAGAGGTTTCAGCCGCTGGTGGAAGCCAAAGGGGACCCGGTCTATGTAATTTTGGCGAATCGCTGTGGAATGGAAAAGGGGCTCTGCTATGCGGGGAGCAGTACTGTCCTACTCATTAACAAGGGTGTCGTCAGTCTCTATGATACGGCGGGGAAGAGCGAGGAAACCTGTTTGGTGGTGGATCTGAAAGATCGCCCCAAGTTCCAGGTGAGGAGTGGGCGGTAGTGGGAACAACCATTGATTAAGATTCCATGTTTGTGGCGTTGGCTAACATGGCTGTGCCTAGATGATCTTCAGGTGCATACGTCGATGCATCATACCGCAAGGTCTTCATGCAGTTGATCAATAAGAACCGCGATTGTAGGCTGGGAGGCTGTGTACGCTATGCGAGAATCGTCGAGGAATTCCAAGGATTGAGAGATTGTGGAGGATTTGGGCTTGTCAGAACCAGCGGAGTTTATGTTAGAAATGCGTCATGAGCGTCATTGTTATGTATGACTAATGCGGTAATGCCAATCATTGTCTTGTAAACTGTCGTGACTGCATCGGTAGTGTTGGAGGCATCACAGTAGGGCGGTTCGTTCGGCTTGGTTTTCTTGGCTGCATTAACATGACGCCAGTCAACCACGCCGAACTCCCATTGCAAAAGATTTGTATCACAGAACCAAAGTACACTTTCTTGTTCATTGCGACCCAGCAGGTGGTTTCATTCATCACTGCCTAGTCTAAACCATCATGAATCGATCCTTTCATTCCCATTTACAGACCCAAAGCGCCATGAATGAGAGGTAGGTAGGTATCCGGTAACGTGAAAAGAACACCACCCATTGCATCCCTCGTGTTGCAGATGTACTTCACTTAGAAGACTGATCGCTCGGTTCCCGCCATGTGCGAAATTCCCAATGTAATCGCTCGTTTCGTAAAGGGCTTGTCGATGCAGGAAGAAGACGTGATTGGGAATCGAGAATCGAGTGAGGGATGGTTTGGAGGGGGCGAGCCGCTTAGATACCGAGACGGGTCTTGCGCCAGTGTCGTCGCTTCGCGTTGTACCTGCGAGGGAAATGTCAGTCCGTATTCCCGCGGTCGATGATTCATGTGTCACTCGTCATCTGCGACATCTCTGAGAGCGGCGAGAGACTTGGTGCGAGCGCTGCGGGCGAGTCGTACCTGATGGTGTTGCCGGTCCTCAGGCGAATCCACTGGGGGATGGGGCGGTTCTGCTTCTGCGCTTTGGCAAGCTTCTGCTTGGTGCGGAATGACTTTTGGCTCTGCAGAAATCGTCAATACACTTTCCTACATGGCTTCGCAGTCATAGGAGATGATATCATACCGGCATCTTGACTGCTTGTCGTGAGTAGTCGGATGTCGAAGAAGTTGTCGTTGTCAAGGAAAAGCGAATTTCAGCCCGTTAGGCGAGATCCATGGTGCGGTGCCAAGCGGCAAACTCGACTAGACCGTATTGGGTGACACTAATGGTGTTAGCGTGACTGCCAGGCAGACCATCACCCCGACCATTCGCAACTGCATCACGTATCACGTTCAGTACCGCTGGAAAGATCGAAGCTTCTGGCATTGCAGAGGAGCAAAATATTATCGTCGCATTCCTATACCCTACAAGTAGAGTTGTGTATTGAATATGATTTGTTACCATTTTTCGCCGAGCAGTGCGCGCGAGGATTTTGAATACTATCTTTTGTTATCGAGTGCAAAGCGCGAATTTGGGAATTCCAACCTGTGCACCTACCGCGATAGCCCCTAAAGTTCATCATGTGGAAGTATGTTAGACCAGATTTTCATCATGATTCCCAATCAATGATCCACATTCCCTGGCCCTCCTACATTTCCGCAAGTTTTCACCCGAAAATGCGTATAATGACGGTGCTGCCATCTGAAAAATACCATGAGATTCAATGCAGCCATTTTGCGCCTCTGAGACCCAAACGCAGCGGCCGATTTTCCGTTATATAGCGAGGTTCAGATAAACGCCTCGCTCTACTTTCACATAGTCTTCAAAGGCCATTTCGACAAGAGTCCAAGTCGAACTTATTCTTTGAAAGACGTCTCTGGACAGACCTTCTGTATCCTTTTTTAGTCACCACGTATGGAGCTTGGTCTGCAACAAACTGCGGTATTTGTCTGGCCGAAGAATGCCGCAATACATATTCTGACAACAATAATATTCCCTCTCAGCTAGAAGAACGCCTACATAATTTCTTTATTTCACATGAGCACCTGTTTTAGGGCGAAGAAAAATGTCGACAACGAATCGGTTACAAAGCGCACATCTTCACTGCGCACATTAGCGCACGCATACAATATGGCCTAGTCATGGTTCAAGAGACCGACGGGCAATAAATTGGCTTGACTGGCGGAACGTTCATCAGAATTGTTCGCCGAAACTGCATTCCGATCATAAACTTGTTGCCAGAGTTCGGTGTAAGTCGAACAGAAGTTTGGAGCTATAACAGCGATCTACTATCTTGCATGCTTCATAGTTCTATAACATAGATACACTGCGATCTTCTCCAAATTATCTGTCACGTGCCATAACTCATGTTTCACACTGATGGTTAGTGCCCACATACTCCTCTAACAAAAGTGTTGGGAAGGGGTCTAAAACTAAACGAGTGAGAGCATCCAGGTCGATGAGGCTGCCGGTCAAGGTGGACCCTAGTAGAACGACCGAAAGAAGCCGTCCCAACAGTGCAGCGACCTAGTGGTAGATGTGACCAAAAATCAAGCAACATATTATCCGCGTGGAGCAATATGCGCCTCCATGAAACACATGAGACGAACTCTCGTCAGAAACTTATGACGATCTCGGCCCTCAGACCCCAGATTCAGTAGTTCGAGCTATGACCACAGCTAAAGTGGGTGCATATGCAGGCATTAGCGGAGCAAGATGATGGCGATCCCGCGTTGTTCGAAAGACCCTCTTGTTTCGGCGAACCTCCTCGTCGGATTCTGCCACGCGCCGGTGGTATTACGGTTCGCTATGACTTCCAGACCTTTTTACCACTGCGCAATTGCCTCATAACATTTGGTCGCCTCGCGTCGCTTTTCATCTTTACTTTGTTGACGCTTGCGCGCATTTAACCGTTCAACTTCTTTGCCGAACTCCTCTGTAGTGCGCCATTGCGATAAGAAAACGCCGCGAGGTTGGCTTGATCGTGCCGCGTCGACGCGCAGGACTTCGATTCGAAGACATTACCCTCCATCCAATACGCCCTTATTTTGTGTAATCCAATCGCAGTCATGACGGATTACGGTTCCACACCACCCCCCAAATCGCCGTCTCCGGTAACGGTCCCTCGCTCGTCGAGTCTTCCCCGTCTTGCCAGCTCGAAGCTCTTCCTTCCTCTCCAGCATGAGGCTTCTGCGATATCTACGCGCGGGCACCATCTCCCCTCGCTTCTCCAAAGCACACGGCGACCATCGACCATACGAAGCAGCGAGCGCCGGGGCAGCGACACAGATGACGAAGACTTGGAGGCATATAGAAATGGGCTTATGATGCCTTATGACAGGGATCCTGACCGCAGGAGCAGTGTCGGCGCGCATGTCTTGAACACGCCGCAGATGCGGAGCCAGCGGCTTATTGGTAACTCGAACCCTCGTTACAAGTGGGAGAAGTACTACAAGAGCGACGAAGAGCTCAAGGGCATGAAGAAGCCGATACGTGAATACTACGAGCGCAACAACCAGCTCATCCAGAACTACCTGTACATCGACCGTCTTCTCGACTCTTCGCTACCACACAATCTCATTCAAGAGTACACAAACCTCGAATCTGGTGCCGTCAAGATCCCCACCACAATCACCGAGGAATCATCGGCCACCACTACACCACTTGCTGTTACGCCTGGCACTGGTACAAACGGTACGACCACCCCCGGGCTTTCCAGCGAGGGTAGGAGTGCATCATTGGGAAGTCTTAATAATGGCAATGGCACGCATAAGCCCATGGTCAAGCGTACACCCAAGAACCTCTACAAGGTTCCCGAGGCAGACGAAAACACGCCGCTCCTCTTGCATGACGATGCCGTGGAGGACGAGGAAGATCGCGAGCTAGCCAGTTCCAAACTCAAAGACTGGGTGCCAGAAGAAGACGAAGACACGGAAAGCCCAATTGTCAAATTGGCCCTTTACGTCAACCTGGGCGCAAATACGGCTCTACTCATCATGAAGATCGTCGTCACTGTTTTGACTTCCTCACTCTCCGTCGTCGCAAGTTTGGTCGATGCCGCGCTCGACTTTCTCTCCACTGCCATCGTTTGGTTCACTTCTTGGATGATTGCGCGCCAGGATCGCTACGCATACCCCGTGGGCCGGAGGCGCCTTGAGCCAATCGGTGTTCTGATCTTCTCCGTCATCATGATGACTTCGTTCTTCCAAGTTGGCATTGAGGGTATATCGCGACTTTCCGGGCCTGACCACACCATTGTAGAATTGTCGATTCCTGCCGTGGCTATCATGGCTTCTACCGTCGTCATCAAGGGTGTGTGCTGGCTTTGGTGTCGCCTAATCCGCAACTCTAGTGTGCAAGCGCTAGCCCAGGACGCGCAGACCGATGTCGTGTTCAACACTTTCTCCATCCTCTTCCCTCTTGTTGGCTACTTTGCGAAGATATGGTGGCTCGACTCCCTCGGCGGTATCCTCCTCTCTGCCTACGTCATCATCAATTGGGGTGCCACATCTGCAGAGCACGTTCGGAATTTGACCGGCGCGAGCGCAACCGCCGATGAGAGGAATATTCTACTGTACATGACCATGCGTTTTGCGAAGAGCATCAAGAGAATTCAGGGACTACAGGCGTACCACGCGGGAGACAAGCTCAATGTGGAGGTGGATATCGTGGTCGATGAAGGTCTTAGTTTGAGAGATAGCCATGACTTGGGAGAGAGCTTGCAATATGTGCTTGGTAAGTTTACAGTCTTGCAGCATGCATTCGAGTCCAGTGGATGCTAACGGCTTTACAGAGAGTGTACCATATGTCGACCGAGCATTTGTACATATCGATTACACGGACTACAACTTCCCGACGCATATGTCGCAGCAAGAGTAAATGAGCTGGCGCTTAGCAATGGGGTTGCGCATTGTCGACGCGCTAGATTAGAGAATCAGATGGCTATATTGTTAATGCATTCCTGGACTCGTTGCCCCCCCATGATGTAGTGCTATTGAAGGGTTTTAAAAGCTACACCTTTTATTGTATTTCAGTGTTTGTTGTTCAACTCGTGGTTTCGCGTTCAAAATACGCTAGATAACTTAGCGTAAGAAGTAGCTGGTTTCTCACCGACTGCTCGTCTCTACTACACAAGCACCCTCCACTTCTCAAATAAGCAGGATCAATTCATCTTCTACATTCCAGGCGCCTACATAGACCATGTCTGATATGTTCGGTAGTTCAGAGTCGCTCTCGGCTTCATCGCCGAGGCCAAAGAAGCCGGCTATTCTGTACGTTGGCGATCTTGCTTTACCTATCTAGAGTCGACACTAAACTTGTATGCCAGATCTGTGGACCAGACATTCGTCACGATCACCGTTGTCGGCACGGAAAATGAAGAGAAGCAGGCTTTATCTTGCATCAAGGGCTTCTTTGCGCTCACTCATCCTACTTCTCCGCAGCATTCCAGGAAAAATTTCGAGAATCTGATGAAAAATCTATTCACCTGCCGGACGTCACGGCCTCTATAATGAGGCTTGTTCAGTTCTGGTTGTACAGTAACTCGACTACGTCGCCCGCTAGTCGTGTCCGCGAAAACGCCGAATCAAAGCCTCTATCACGCAACGACGGAGCCCGCACAAAGACACCGTCAAGCCGAGTAGGGATCATATGGAAATATAGAAAGAAAAAGTCCGATGAAGAGTCTGTGATTCTGGAAAGCTCACCAGAACGAGAAAGTCCCGAATGGACCAGAGGTGAGTGTTGTCGTCGACAGGACAACAGCATGACTAAGACAAGAAAGCCTTCTTTTTCGAAAAATCGCACCTTTATCTCAAACCACTTTACCGTCTCTACGTCTTCAGCGACGTCTATGACATGCCCCAGCTGCGACAAGATGTGATGACGCTTATAGTTGAGCTCACAGCATACAACTTGCTCAACGCCGGCACAGTAGATTGTTGGCAGCCTCATTATGTCCAAGAAATCTACGACGTTCTGCCTTCTACTGCACCTCTCTGCCAGTATGTAGTTAGAAAAATGGCAGTGTACAACGGTAAACTACCCAGAGAAAAATTGTGGACCGATACCCTAGGCAATTTTTACTGGACCTAGTACATCTTTATATACCATTAGAGGAGTCTGTATTAACGAAAATTAGAGACGAATTGCAATACCCGTGAGTTTTTCACGAGCACAAGACGAAAAAAGAAGCCTAGGAATGCAAGCATCGGCAGACGAAGATGGGAACTTGGTATGCCACCTTCTTGCATGCTTGCATGAGCGAAGTTTACGATGCCAAGGCTGCGTACAAGAGGAGGGCCGAAAGACAGGCTAGAAGAATGAAGAAGGATAAAGAAGACGCGGAAAAGAAGCTGGAAGAGAACAACGAGAAGGCTACTGGAGCTGAGAAAACAGCGGATAGCACCGAGAAGAAGTTGGAAGTCAAGAAGAGACTTGGGAGGATGCGGTCGAAGATCACGAACATGGCGATCAAATCACGCAATCTCATACCGACCCCACGACGAGGAAAGCGGGCCATGAGAAGAATGAAGCACGGATAGAAGCTGGCAGTGTTCAGAACGTATCTTCTTAGGGATTTCCAAAAGCGTATTACGCTTACGGGATGCTGCCTCATGGCAAGAACCCTCCCTTACATAACCTACCTGCCGATACGAATATGTTCTGTAGCAAGAGTGCATCATCATCGAAACTGAGAATCTCTTTTGGACTAGGTGACGTGAAAATGCTAGATCCGACAGGGGAAGACCCCAGGAGCCTTGGAAGTGAGGTTGTAGCCGCTAGTGGCACGGGGACCCGGGCGGGAAGGGAGGTCAACCCTCACCGCATCTGTCGTCTCGAGGAACCGTATCCTAACGCCTCCATCTCCTGGCGAAAATACTTAGACGCAGCGGTATCGCACCTCATCGAATCGTACCAGAAATACCAGCAAAATGTCTGCGATAAAGAGAAAGAGATCGACAGAATCGCCAGAGGCGAGCGAGAAGCGTCAGCGGCCTACGTTCTTGTAAGTCTTTGGTCCCTGCCTCGAGATCATGTGTCCGCGCTCGCCCGCATTTTTCTAACAGAAACGGACAGCTCGATGAAGCAGGATCAAATTGAGGTGCACCTTGCCATCGGTGACATTCGCCTCATGGTTCACAAGGAGGTTGCTTGCTTCTACTCCTGCTACTTTCGCAAGGCATTCGAAGGCTCCTTTCGGGAAAATGATGATAAAGTAGTGAGCCTGCCGGATGTCACCGAAGACACATGGTGCTTCTTCCAATAGTGGCTCTACGCGCAGGCAACACGGTATGAGAATTCCGAAGCTGTCAGTAAGTCTGATAGGAAGAGATATGTAAAATGCAACGAAGACACGGCCTGGCTCACTTCTTGAGGTACGATTTTAAGCACTTAGATCCTGATTTCTAGTTTCCGACGACTTTTTAGAGTTTCCGTTCAAGGATCATTATGGCTACGGGCAGATATTCCATGATTTGTACGTTTGGCGAAGGGCATGTTGTGCCGCAATTGCGAAAAGACATCATGACATTGTTAGTGGACCTTCAAAGATATAGCAGACGTCACGATGGCCTGTCGGACATTCGGGCCATGAAGGATGCTACCAATAATTACGACAGCACCCTACCAGCAAACTCTTCATTCCGAGTCTACAGCGTCAAATTCCTGCTCTTCAGCCTAGTTCAGGAAAAAGCTACGAGATCATCTAATTCCCTAAAAGGTGAAATCTCTCATGACAGTCGAGCATGGATGATGGCTATCACCTTCTCGAAACTATCAGATCAACTTCTTTGTGATAGTCTCTGAAAAGAGGTGAAAGACAACTGTTGCTACCACGAGCATCAGGACGAGGACGAAAAGATTGTTTGCCGGCGCCAACAAGAATTCAACACACAATTCTATCTTAACTTCCTACGCATCATAGTACAAAGGGCGAGGGGGGTAGAGACGGAGGTCAGTGCAGAGTCCGAAGCTGGCTCGGAAGTAGGCGAGCCTAAGGATGCCCGGGCCACCTCTTGATGAATGTACCGAAACCAAAGATCACTTTTACACACCTCTTATATTGTTGAGCTTGTTGGTGTTTCCTCAGACCTACGAATTTCCGCGCAATGGTATCGCAGGTCACGCTGCGTGCGGCTCGGTCCGGAGACGAGTGTACTTCCTTGTTGGTTATTGGCTATTTGGAAAGGTTTAGTGAGAGATTTTGGGGCAGCAGGGTATACATTCAGGGTTATTCGAGGGTTAGTAGGGACTGCAACTTCATTGGTAGTCTACCATTGGATTGCGGTTGTCTTCGAGACTCCGCAACCCCACATTATCAACCGTGTTATTTCCCACACTCTCGCCGCTCCTTCCAGAGACTACTCTATATCATTAACCAACCTCATGCAACATAACTGCATTCGCCCCTCCCGCCCGTCGCGGAGACTTTCTCTACTCCTCCATCCTCTACGCCGACCCCGGCAATGGAAGCCACTGCGCGCGTGCGAGCGTGGCCGAACTCGCAGCTCTCCTCCGCCCGGAAGCGCCCAATTTGTACAGCAAGGGCCGCAAACCAGAAGCCGCAACACCAGCCAAAGACCAAGTATGGCACTTCTACTCTGCCTATCTTATTCACTACGGGCTTCCCGTCACCAAAGACAAGAACGCCGCCATAGTGCGACTTCTAAATGCGATGAATCAGTTCAAGCTTGAAGTCCCGGCGTGGGTGTTGAAGATCGAGAGCAAATTGAAAGCTGAGTGGGAGGCGGCGAACAGGAAACTGAAGAAAGCAAGTGGAGCAAAGGGTAGTAAAGGGACCAAAGCTAGTGGCGACAGTCTGCGTAGTTCGCAGAGCACTACGACCGGTGTCAACGTCAATGGCAAGGTTTTCAGAATGTCATTCCTACCAATTGCTTACACCGCACAACAGTCAATGTGACTTTGTCTAATGATATCTTTAGCAGTCAGTACCAGGGAGCTCATCAAGCCGCCAACTGCTCTGCGAACAAATCGTTGCCGGCCAAGAGTAAGCGGGTAGACACCAATCCTTCAAGCCCGGCTGCGACGCCAAAGAAAACAGCTCGAGTGAAGAAGGAGCCTATGCCCAAAAAGCCAGTCATCAAGACAGAGCCAGAAGAAAGGCGCTCACACTCCATGACCAAGCAAGAGTACCGCAGCCAGGCTTCCACATCAACCCCCTCACGCTCACGAGTCAAGCAAGAGCCCTACAGTCTAGATATGCACCATTACTCTACGCGCTCTTCCCCGCTGCCCAATCCCTCCGACATCATTTAAATGAACCCCGGCCCCACTGACCCCAACACTCTCGGCGAACCTTGCTCACTGGGCTGATGGCTTCGTGATTTGGAAACAGGACGACTTGCATTCGAACGGAACTGCACGGGTAGCATAACGTTTTGGGAAGATGCGCAGGTGTATGGGTGGCTGGGTGATATGCCGGGAGTGGGGAAATTGGATTTCGTGGGGGACAGGGTGAATGGGAGTGGGCCTTTGGAAGAGGATCTGAAGGGGGAGTGGGATTGGTTTGTTGAAGAAGCTTATCTGCGTTGAGGCGATCATGCTGTGGGTAAGGGATGTGTTTTGGCAGGGCTTATGTCACTCAGCGCTGCTGGATGATGCGCAGCTCTGATGATAGAGCTAATAAGCCGGGGGTTCGAAGAAGCAGAGCCATCAACTCTTGCTCCCTGAAATCGGTCTCTATCAGTGCGTATAGCCGCGACACGACGATGTACAAAGTAGATTGTGTAAGTCAGAGACATTACAAGCAGCCTCAACACCTCATGGAATACGAATCTATACAAAAGCAACTTCCAGCCGACTCTCCAATACATTCCTCAGAATTATCCACTTTAATCCCGTGTAGCAGCTTTTATACGAACACTACACGAGGAACTCAAACTGCAAAAAATCTGAAGTACGTGTAAGTCGAAAAAAGTATGGCGCTGGACCGCTCGCCCGCGCTAGAAATTGCAGTGCAAATTCTCAATCTTAGTGTAAAATTTTGTCTTACCATGCATGATGGCAGGCAAATATGGCTTGCACGTGCGTTGGCAAACAGGTCAACATGTATCCGCAACGTACAATTCGGCCAAGATGCCGTTTGCGGACGGTGGGGGTGGAGATGTCGAACACCTCATCCGCGCTAAAAATTGCAGTGCCAAAAACATCCTTGCTATTAAGCATAGTGGGTGTGGAGATGTCAAACACCTTATCTGCGCTAGAAGTTGCAGTGCAATAGAGGCCGACGGACGTCCTTGTCCAATATTCTGCTAGTAATTTCCCCACCAAAAGCTCGCCCAACACATCTGCCAATCTTTTCCTTTCACCTCCCAGTAGACTGCGAGGCTTGCTGTTTTGTAAGAGCTTCCCCGTGTAGCAATGTTCCCACCATACGCCATTCAAACAACCTGAATTCTTGGTATGCAACACTGACACATGGTACGTTCAACAAGCAAAATCTGGTAAAATGTGTAAAGTTACGCTCAGTCACCCGAAGAAAAGCGTCCACGTGCTCAAGACCTCGCGCATCTAACCCTATTACTCCTCTCTTTACTGCGCCTCTTGCACGTGACCCACCAGCTGCCTAATCCCATCCTCAAACCACTTCCAACATTATAGCAATCCCAATCTCCCTCTCAAATCTCAAACATGGATCATTCATCAGCGCAACCCTACCTCACATCCGAGCTCAGTACCTCCAGCGCAGAACTCGACTTGTCGGGCGCGCGACCTTTCAACCTGAACCTCATCGTAACACTACACGCCCCAGAACCTATACGTGTATACATCGACGACACATCTCTATCGCCTCTAGTAGCACTCCATAAGGGCGGTGTCGATTTCGTGCGAAAAGACGACGATTCGAAACCAGTGCCACAGCCCACCATCGATATTAACAGAGGCAACGCCCCGGATCGGGCATGGCATTCCGAAGCATTCCTCACTCTGTTGCCCAACACACCCAAAAACATCGCAATCCCGCTCGGCTCTCGTGACCGGTCAAGCGCTTCAGACAACAAGAGTTTTGACGTCCGCCTATGGATCAATGCTTCGGGACTCGAGTCAGGGAAATCCTACCAAGCGATGCTGCCTGCATTCAAGATCTCGTGGGGGTGCTGGGAATCGCGGAGCACGATCTCGTGGTGGCACTGGTTATTTCAGAGTCGGAGAGGCGATGAAGCAAGTGTGCCTATCCTCCCAGAGGAGCAGCAACTACCCATTCATGTTGTCGGCACCGCTGCTACCTTTACTTGTGTCGGGAAACACGTGCAGCCACCCGGAAATCACTGGTGAATCTGCCGCATAAAACTTTTTTTTTCTAGCAGATTGCTGCAAAAGAAAAGGATGGAGGAGAGGGTATTAGAATGACAAGTACCAATGTGATATTCTAGTCAATCCAAAGTGAAAGTTTGCCTAAGCTAACGTATTGGATCACTCAGCGGGCCGGACCAGTCAGCGGGCCACCCCACTAAACCTGACGCGACACTCTGCATGATAGCTCTACAACAACATAAGATAACAGCATAGAATTTTGTAGATAGCTAGCTAATTACTATTTACATTAAGTCCACGTGTTTACTTGAGCATAGCACTTCGTACACGTTGGTGGTGCGCGCTGATGTCCCTGAGTAGCCTGAGTTTGTTCAGCCTCTGCGACCACCCTTTCTGCCTCTACCGCAAGCTGCTGGCCTTGCTGAGCTTGTAGCGCCCCTCCACGAGCTATATACTGACGCCGCTGGTCTCTCCTACGTCGCTGGCGCTGACTAGCTGTGCGTAGCTTTCTATTCTCTTCAGCAAGTATTGTTGCTGATTGCATTGCAACCTGACAGCTTTTAACAACCTGGCGGAGAAGCTGGTTTGTTGGGCTCTGTGATTGCCGGAGGAGCCGAACCTGGAGATGCTTAGCCTACTGCTGAAGCTGCGCTACCGTACGCGGCGTCTCTGCTGTCTATGCGACGTTATTATCTGCTGTTGTCGCTGGTGGAGACGGCGTCCGGACGACGGTGAGCGACGATAGAACGCGCTCTGGACAGGGAGGGATAAGCCCTGTCGCCTGGAAGCCAGCCTGAATATTTTGCTGCGTGAATACTGCTGGCCGGATCCGTGTATAGATCGTGAGTAAGTCTATCTTGTCAACATGGTAGACGCCTTGGCGGGCGAGCTCCAGGATCTCGTGACCGTACGCGCGCTTAAGCGGAGAGAAGCAGCTTACATCAAGCGGCTGTAGTAGATGCGACGTGTGCGCTGGCATGCAGAGAGTAATAATTTTGTTCTCCGTACAGAACTGGTCGAACTCAGGTGTGGCGTGGCTGCTATGGCCGTCTAAGATAAAAAGACGGTAGACCCCATGCGTACGAGACGCTGTATGTCTGTTGAAATGCTTTACCCATTCTACGCCGAGCTCATCTGTCGCCCAGCCGTTGTCTGATACAGCGAGTACCCAGTCTGGCGGCAGGTGTTGATACCAGCTGGCCTAGTGGAGCTTCCCAGATAGGATCACGAACGGCGGAAGACACCAACCAGACGCTTTAATACACTCAATCGCGGTAACCCAGTCTCGATTGCCTGGCTGTACAGTGACTGCTCGGCCTGTAGTATCTGAGCTAGTGACGACTTTAGACGTAGCCGCGACGCCTATCATAAAGCCAGTCTCATCAAAGTTGTAGATGTCTGTGTCCTGTATGCCGTACGCCTGGCGCGTCTCCTCGACGAGCTTAAACCACGCTGCGATTATGGCAGGATCCTCGCAGTAAGCGCGCTGGCTGTGGAACTTCCTATTCCACTTTATCTGAAGCTCAGACTGGCTCTTGACAAAGCGCGACACCCACTTCTGGCCAACAGGTGGTGGAGGTGGATCCTGGTCGCGGCCAGCGAGAAGAGCGTCTGCCATTCGTCGTACGTCGATAACCTGAGGCGGAAAGCCTCGCCGATCAAGGTCTAAGATCACTGAACGAGAGATTGCTCCTCGACAGGAGAGAGCTTCCGTTTCTGGGCGTTAGTAATAGCTTGAGACTGGATACCTTGGAGGCGGCGCTGGAGCGTCGTTCGCGGAGTGTCGAATAACGAGGCAGCCTGACGCTGGCTGGTTACGCGTTTTTCTTGAAGCGCACGAGATGCTAGAAGAACTCTGCCTTCACGAGAAGTCTGTTGAGAACGTTGTTGTCGCGGCATTGTGGTTGTTGTGTAGAGAGTCGCCTCAGGTTTGGTGGGGTGGCCCGCTGACTGGTCCGGCCCGCTGAGTGATCCAATACGTTAGCTGAATGCCGCTCGCAGACTACCAAAGGTTGATGATGTGCCATCTAAATGATTTCACAGAGGGATCCTATACCGCGCCAGTCTCTTCTTCTGCAGAATTGATCTGTGCCGCGCGCATCGAGCGGAAATTGTTCGCACCAGCGACCTGCTGGCTCTGCGCGCAGCCAGCGCTCTAGATATTGGAACCTCGATCGTCTTTTTGGCTCTGTTCTCTGCTGTAATTTCTATACCCGGTTTTACCACTTGTCAATTACTCCGCATTCCTTGAGCCCCATTTTTGTATTGTGTCTTTGCTGCTTTCAACGTGTCTTTGTACAGACTTCTCTCCTTGCTCTCGAGGATCACGGTTTGGCCTTACATATATCGGACGAGCAGGTATAGCGAATGGCGTGGGAGAGGTTTAGTTACACACCTACAACGTGGAAGTCAGACGATTACTTTGATAGCTTGTTTTTCACATTAAGCTAACGTATAATACAGATTCTACATAAAGGTGCATACACCAGCTGTGTTGCAAGCGCTCTTGGCTTTCTCCTTCGCCGTGCGGGCGTTTCCCACTTGCTTTTTGTTCTTGCTTTCCTGCTCATGGCAAAGCCTGCGTGCAGCATATACATTAACAACGACCGAGCCGAAAACGACCACAAAAAAAAAAGACACCAATAACGCGCACGCTGGAGACATCTTGCTTTCTTCCCTTTTCCTCACCAGAACCAAAAAAACTAAACAAATCCCCCGTTCTCTTTATTTGTCATCCACAAGAATTGACAAAAGAAATTCTATGCGTAGAGCATGTAGTTTTCAAAAAGCCGTGAAAGCGGAATCTCATCACCTTTGCCATGGACCACGGTCCCCAGGATGCCTGGGCACTCCAGTCACCCAGTCATTCGGTCCAGAAGAAGGCAGACGTTGGTCGGGTAGTGAGCCTGGCCCTGAACCAGGTGGCATTGGCGGCATACCTCTACTTGCTCTCATAATGCTGTCCCGGTAATGCGCGTCACGTGCATCACGTTCGCGCATATCGCGCTCCCTCATGTCCCGTTCCGCTTCTCTTCTCATGTGCTCGTCCCGGCTCTGCATTACCGCGTGGTGTTGGGCCTGAGCTTGAGCTTGAGCTTGTGCCTGAGCCTGTGCTTGCGCCTGTTGTTGCTGCTGCTGCTGTTGCTGTGCTTGTGCTTGCTGTGCCTGCTCTTCACGGATACGGTCTGTCATACTGCGGTCCCGAGGATTGCGCATGAAGTGATGCGTCGGCTCTTCAGGAGGGCGTTGACCATATAATGAGTGATTCGCCACGCCAAGCGAGGAGTGGGGGGGATGTTGTAGAGGCGGAGGTTGACCATGCTCAGACCTTGAAAGTGGGGTCTGGGTCTGAGACCTTTGAGCAAAATACGCCCGATCTTGTGGTTGGTAACGCAAATCATCGTGCATCGGCGGACCGGCCGAACGTAATGCAGAATTGGAATGTTGCTCGCGTAGATAATCGCCTCTTTGAGATAGCTCACGACTAGTGTCACGATCCGAAAGTTGTCGAGGATCCGAGTCGTGGGCGTCACGAGGGTCACGGGGACGGTAGGGCTCTGTGAGTCTGTTCAGACCTTGGAAAGGATGTTGACCGTGGTGCTCGTTTGGCGTTTGAGGGTTGGAGTAAGACAGATTTGCATTCGAACCCTGTGGATGGTCTTTTCGTCCCGGAGTGTCTCTTTGCTGCACGATGTGGTTTGGTTGCAAACGCGGACTGGGGCGCATGCCCATCGGCCCAGGTGGGGGTGCACCACTTCCTGGTGGATCTACCTGAGCATACGGATTGGGCTGCAAGATCTGCGCAGATTGTGCAGACGTGTTCATTGCTTGCGCATGCTGTGATGCGGTTGAACCCGGCATGCTATGTCTGGGCATCTGCCCAGGTGGCCCACTTATACTGGGCGTGCGCGAATGTGGGTTTGGTGAATTGTTAAATGCAGGAAGGGGCGGCGGAGTTGGGTTTTGGCGTGGAGTGTTATGCTGGGAAAAGACAGCCCGATGACTGAACATCCTCTCATTAGCAGGAGGCTGGGGCAGTCCGGATTGCGGAGTCAGCTGCGGTGTTTGAGCCATCCCTGGATGATACGGCTGTCGGCTCTGCCAACTATCGCGCAGAGTCGGTCTACTTGTAGGTGGCTTATCCTCTGTGAGATCAATCGGCCTGTTCGGTGCCGCAGTGGGAAGTGAAGATTGCTGGGCATAGGATGGGCGACTGTAGGGAGGCTGTACAACAACGGGATCGTCGTAGAGTGGACGTCTGGATGATGATGAGTAACTCTGTGTTGTTGGCGGAGGTGGAGCAATTGGTGCTGACTGCTGAGGAGTAGAGCTATGCGATGGCGGCCCTTGCTCGCTCGGCTTCTTCCGTCTGGGTTCCTCCGGATCGGTGTCGTTAAGTAAGGACATCAAATTAGACTTTCGCGGTTCGGCAGCAGGCTTGGATGCAACAGGCGGTGGGGTGTTGTGCGCAGATGGCTGGCTGCGCTGTGGCTGCTGCAGTTGGGAATGTAGTAAGGGTTGAGGCTGAGCTGGAGGAATCGCTGTGGGAGGGATATTCCTCGGTTCCTCCTTAACCGGCGGTGTGTGAATACTCGAGCGGGGTGGCAACTGTTGCCCGATATGACTGGTACTGGGTCTCGGGGAGTATGATTCGACAGGAGCTTGGTTGAGTTGCTGGACCTGTGAAGGGTGCCGAGAATGCGAGTACGACACGGGACGATGTTCGGGAGATCTGATACCAGAGTTCGGACGTACTGGCGGCATGATTGGCGGTGCGCCACCAGGGGCAAAGGGTCGATGATGCGGCGGCATCTCTTGAGATATCTGACGAACATGGTTGATCCTGCGCTGTAGCTCTTGTTCCGGTTGAAGCTCAACCCTGCCTGCCGGGTCTCGTTCTTGATAATGCGGACCGCGGTAAATAGGCGACTGATGCTGCTCCTGCACGCGTGGCTGAGGTGTAGCATGTTGCTGCAATGACCGTTGCGGTTGCTGGTTTCCTGATGGCTGTGAAGGCGGCCTGCTCTCAAACCGCGGAGGTAAATCCTCGGTGAAATAACCAGCTCGAGGACCCTGTGGTTGCGATTTGGACTGCGACATGGAGTGCTGGTGATGATGCTGTTGCGACAGGGCTCGCTGAGGTGGAGCGGGCGGCGACTGCTGTGGGGGGATTGAAGGTACAGACGCAAGACTAGTCTCTGGTAGGGCAGAAAACCCGGAGGTAGGCGCCGATGGCTTGTTTTGCATGGGTGCTTGGGCAATAGTGGAAAATCTCGAAGGGGGATTTGGATGCGGTGGGGATACCTTGGGTAATGCAAGCGCGTTCGGAGGCGGAGAGGCGTGTTCGGGTGTGGGTGCAATAGGGCGAACAGGTGCCGCTTGTGTACTCTCGTAACGTCGCTTAGGTGCCGGAGTTGGCGTAGGAGGTGGTCCGAGATCCTCGCCTCGTTCCCTTCGTGCATCTGCCTCTTTCGCGACTTGTTCCAGGTCCAGTTTTCCGCTTTCAACCAGACGGAGGTATTGATTCTTTATCATGGTGTGCGTCTTAGTACCCATGTGGTTTGCAATCGCTATCCAGTCCGTGCCAAAATGTGCAACATTCTTGTCAAAGTCCTGCAACTCGGAAACCGACCAATAACTTGATGGCCCAGGTCTTGCACCGGCCTGAGTTTTGGGGCGCTCCATGAGGCTGCCTGGCAGACCGGAAAGCTGGTGCAACTCGCTAGACAGCATCATCTGCTCCTCCATTGGTACAACATGCATGGGCATGGGCATCTCACCCAAAGGTCGCTTGCTTGTGTCATCCTCCATCTTGACCCCGAAAGCCTTTTCCTTGCGATCCACCTTAACGGGCGAACCCAAGGGAGCGGCAGCGAGTTGCATGTTTTTTGGCTTGCGGCCGAGTTTGTCTTTTGTTGGTTTCCCTCGCCTGCCGGCCTTCTCTGATGAGCCGTCGGCGTCAGTTTGTCTGCGGGCTCGACCTGGGGTGGGCGTTCCACTGGCTGGATCGAACTCCGTCTCCGTGGGACCAAAGGTAGGCGCTGCCGATCGTCTAGGCCGTCCAGTTTCCGTAACGGGCAAGGGTAGACCGTCTTCTCCTGATACCTCAGGTCGATCCATGTTAGCAATGGCCCCTCGGCCACGGCCGACACCTCGAGGTTTTCGAGAAACTCGTGGTTTCCGCAGTTTGCCTTTGTACTCCCTACCCCACTTGGTTGCATAATAATGATTGATGCAGTCCTTGTAGGTGCGTTCGGTCCCAACCTCCTTGTACAAGACTTCGGCCAACTTGCCCCATTTCTTGGCATATTGATCCTTGTAGTTGTGAACCATCACGCGATGCTCCTCAGGAGTAAAGTCATCCTCTGGAGGTTCGTAATGGAACACGAAGATTCCTTGCCCGGGTTCACGCTGGAAATTGTAATCGATGAACCTCCGCCGTTGAGCTTCAGCCTCAGTCAGCTCTAAGGGCAAATCTGCTTCTTTCTCTGGATCCGCCATGGCCTTTCTTGGCTCCTTATCTCTCTTCCCCAGCTTCTCCTCCTCTGCGGTTTTCAGAGACTCCTTGATGACAGCCTCGAGGTCCAGCTCAGTAGCCCATCGGCTCGCATGGCTTCTTCGACCTGTAGGTGCCAAGGATCCATCGAGTATTCCTGTCATTGCAGCGTTCTGCACATCCGGGGTGACGGCCTTCAGTAATGGCTCAGCTGATGGTTGCCTATCCTGGTCATCATGCTCGCGTTCCTCATCCCACGGCCGAATGGACTGTCGCCAAGCTTTGTACACAGCAGCGTACCGTCGAAGCGTTTGTTCCGTACTCGTTTCTGGCTCGATGCTCTTGCGCAACTTGCTCCGAATGACATCCATGACAGAATCCGGCAAAGTGGGTCGATCCTGTCCAATATCAGACAAGGGTGTGGGAGGGCCAGATCCGAGGTAAGGGAGTGAGCTAAGGTCCGGAAGAGTCTCCTGCTCGTCAGAGACTTCGCGGCGAAGACGAAGTGCCATTGTGGCGGGTGCAGTCGATCTTTCTTCAGCCGCGTCCTTGTCCTCCATCTCGACATCTTCGGATTCCTCAGCTTTTGGTGTAGGCAGATCGGCTGCAGTGCTTTCTGGATGCGGTTGGAGGGCTGTCGACACATCGGATACTGCCTTGGCTGGAGATGGCAATGGCTCTTCTTGGGGCAGTGGTGTGCTAACCTCCTCCGCAACCATCATCTCAGGCTGCGCCTGTGGAAGATGGTCTACATTCAGACAAGAGAGCAGAACAATCTCTTGCAAAGGGGTGGTGGCACGCAAGTGCGGGGCACTCAAGTCCACGCGTTTAGCCTCTAATCGGGCACGCTCTCGATTGTATTTTGCCTCCGACTCAGCAAAATCGTCCTCGTCTAGGTCCAGATCATCGTCGGAATCTTGTAAAGCTTCTGGTGCTGATGATGCTGCTGACATGGGCGGTTTCGCCATTCGAGGCGACGCCTCTGCCATGACAACATCAGAGTGGCGTCTGGTTTCAATTGGAGTAGGCTTAGGCGAGGGCATGACTGGCCGTTCTGCGGACAAGGCTCGTTCTCTTGGGCGTTCGGTCTCTGTTGATACCCGTGAAAACGAGGGAGATACCGATTTTGCATGCGGTGTCCTTTGTGACTGCGCAGCCGAAACACTATTCTCAAGCCTAGGGGCTTTGGGGGCAGTTCCAAGTGGTCTGTCACGATCTTCGACAGGAAATTCACGCTTGGTCGGCACTGAGGGTCGGCTGGAAGTAAAACCCGGCCGCACCCATTGCATGCTTTTTGGGCCTCCACTCAGAGGACCCCTCGCAAGAGGAAACCCAGACCTATCAGACTGATTGTATGGCGGAGGCGGCCTGGGGGCCATTAGTGTCCTGTCGGCTTTCGGCCCAGTAGGTATGTTCGCCGGTAAACTCTTAGGTGAGGTGCTCAGTGTAGGCCCGCCCACACTACCGCTACGAGGTCCAAATGTGGAGGGAGCCGCATTCGGGGACGCATCTCTCGGGGCATATGGCGGGAGAGTGGCTCTTGAGAACGAAGGCGAAACGTTGGCTCGTAGAGCGGCTTGGGGGGCTGTTGGCGGCGCACGCGGTCTCGGGGCTGGGCCTTGGGGAGGAGATTTTGCTGTATTTGATGGGGCCGCAGGAGCCGTTGGAGCGGATGGAACGTTGGAAGGACCCTTGGGAGGTGCAGACAGTTGTGGTGTCACTGGACCTTTGGTAGTCATGCTCTCTGGGCCTGATGGATCGGTGGCTTGAGGCGGGACAGCAGCAGGTGGAATAGCAGGCGGGTCCATCCGTTGAAGCGGCAGTGGGGGAGGGCCCAGCCGGTTCTCTGGGTTTGGGGCGTCGCCAGGAGGATGACGATCCGGCGCGCGATCAGCTTTGGGTCCAGTAGGAGGAAGAGTTGTGAGGCCCGGAGGGATAGCGGACTTGGGTGCAGTAGGAACCGCAGAAGCCTTTGCGGGTGTTGGAGGGGCAGCGGGAGCAGTCGGAATAGCTGGCCCGGACGGTACAGCAGGAGCTGAAGGAGCAGTGGGAGTGGGAGGTGCAGCGGAGGGTGCTGAAGAAGGCTGAGCAGGTTTTGGTGGTGCTGCTGGAGCGGCACTCGGTTTACTTTCAGTAACAGGTGCCCTCCACACATTGGATCCACCAAAGGCCGGTATAGAAGCGGGCGGCGAAGATGCTCGCGGGGCATATCTCTCTCTCGAAGCTTCTGCACGGCTGGCCAACAAAGCCTCATCTTTGCCGGGTTCCCTACGGGGATCCTTGGCAGAGAGTGGATCAATAGCAAGAGAAGACCGCCTAGAGTATGAATCCCCCTGTAGACCTAATCTATCGGACGGAGATGCATGGTGAGAGGAGTGCGGCGTGGGGCCTGTGGGTGTACCAGGAAGATGCCTTATATCGGAGGGACCTGGTCCGCGGTGGGTGTCCAGTGCCCGCAGTCCGGGTTTCGCGGTACCTGCCGGGCCAATATAGGAATCGTACTCTCTGGGAAACCTTCGGTCGTCGCGATCCCTTCGGTCGAAATCTCGCTCTTCCCGGATATCCCGCTCTTGACGTCTAGGAGGGGTCCGGCTTCGCGGTCGATATGACGTACGCTCTGGTATCCGGTCACGTGAATCGTGGTGTCGGTCTCGGTCATCGTTGTGGAAATTTCTACCTCGTCCGGAAAACCCACCTCTTCCTCGCCCAATGCCTCCACCGCGATACGACGAGGCTGCGCCAAGGAGAGGGGGATCGGAGTACGCTGAGCCTGCTGAAAGAGGGCCGTCTCGCGAATTGCGTCGAGCGCGGCTGACGTCTACATCCCGCGGCGCGAAGTCTCTCTGGTCACGCAGATCTCTAGAGTCTCGGATGGGCGATCGCCGTGGTGGAGTTGGGCGTCTCTCACGTCGATCAAAGTCCCGGTCTCGGTCGCGGTCGGCTCTCCAAGAGTTTTGAGAGTTGTGCGAAAACCCAGGGCCGCTGCTCAGTGGGGGTGCAGTTCGCAACGGAGTTGCCTCACCACGTCCTGCAAACCCTCTACCTCTTTCGTCGCGTGGCGCCGGGGATGCACCTGGGGGCGGCCCCGCTGGCGGACCACGTGGCGCATCACCAAGAGATTTTGGGCCTTTTGGGATCTCTCGCGGGAATCCGCTGGACTCTGTATTTGGCCGAAAGGTTTCGTTACCCCTCGGGGGATACCCGCCGCCGCCTCCAAAAGCGGACGGTCTTCGATCTCGGTAAGGTGGAGACCTGTCGCGCGGATATCTGCCGTTGTCGGGGTATCGTGAGGCAGACATGACAATGATTTCTTACTCTATATGAAATCTGCAGCTGCGGCATGAGCACGAAAAGAAGTCGTGGTCCAAAGTGAGTTGCGATCTCTTGTCGTCACAGAGCTTGTCCTTGTAGTCGATTGGTAGTGAAGTGTTGCAGCAATAGAAGAAGAAAAAAAGGCTACAGTAAGGCCAGTCGTAGAGATGTAGAAGATGTTCTGGCGAAAGATTCGAAAGTAAACGTCAACGCGAATAGCGGAATCCGTCGACGCAAGCGGTATGCCCAGGTTGGCGTCAGTCACGTATGTCAGTCGAGGTTCGTGTTTGCAAGCCGTGGTAGACGAGGCGCTAGCGGCAAGGCCCGTGCTTCGAAACCAGGGAAATTAGGGAAAGCGCCAAATGGCCGATCCGTGGTGGAACAGGTGCAGCTTCTCGGCGCCGGAAGCTGAGATTCGATCTGGCTACTGTCGCTTCGACGCCCAAAACGTGCCTCTCGCGCTCGGAACGCGTCGAGATGGGGTGCGAGGGCAGAGAAACGTCTGGAGAGGCTGCTGGCGGATTTGCTGCACGCGGCGGTCAGCAAAAGCAGTCTGGTGTCGTGTGAGAGATGTTCTGCAGGCCGTTGACGTGGCGCTGGGTTCTTCTGTGAAGGAGTGTCCCGGGCACGCGAGGCGGCGCCTTGTGACTGGGGGCAATGAGTAATGAGAGTGAGTGTCTAGCCAGACTGCGCGCCGGTGCTCAGTGGCAGCATAATGTCGTGAAGAGGGACGTTGTCGCAAGGAAGGTGTGATGATGAGAAGGGGAACGTCGAGGAGACCAGAACACGAGAACGAAGCACTGACACCCAGCCATGACGGATGCCTGCAAGTCAAAATGGCCGCCCCCGGCTGGCCTGCAACGGCCTAGCGAGGGGAGGCCATCCAAGCATGACAGGATGCGCATGATTGGGCGCCGATTTGAACATTGTCGATAATCTGCAGGGGTGGCAGCCGCTGGTTTTGCTTCAGATTCCAGCCCTGGCCTTGCACTAGGGGTTTTCGGGCGATCGCACACGGGTCCTTGGCGCAACACCCGCAGCGACCACGACGGCTGGGCTGCACGACAGATGAGCGCCGCGACACACGACGGGAGCCGCCATTGCAAATGGCAATGGCAGTGTGACGACTCGACGGCTGCGGGCTGCTGTCCAGGGCGTAACCAGAGAAGGGCCGCCTGCAACCCTTTTTCAAAATGGATCGACCCGAGAGCTAGCCTCAGACGAGCAGGGATTAGAGTGCCATGCCTTAGCTCCTGTCCACGGGTGTGGGGGCTCTTTTTGCTCAAAATCTGCCGCTGCACCGACTCACAGACACAGGCACAGGCACAGGCAGTCGCCAGATATACGCCGGAGCTCCCTCGACTCTACGCCTGATCATCATCCAGTGCGGCGCTGCAGCAGCGACAGCTCATCGCGACCCGCTTATCGCCATGGCCATGGCCAGCGACTCTTCGGCCCCTACCGGCGCCACTGATGCCGTCTTGAAGCCATCTGAGCCCGTGCCTGAGGGTGTGCGGGAGGTGCAGGGCATCGACTTCAACCAGCACACATCGCGCAGCATCACAGTCGAAGAGCTGGTGGGCGGCTACGCCAATATGGGCTTCCAGGCCACCTCGGTGGGAGAGGCTGTGCGAATCATCAATGACATGGTGAGTTGCTTGCTTCTGCCCCGATTATCCGAACCAAATGCGCGTGCCAGCGTTTAGTGCGGAGACAGCCACCCAGCACCCAGCACCCAAGCACCCAAGCACCCAGCACTTGCCTACGCTACGCCGGGAGTCGAGCCGTCCGTGCGCCGCTCTTGGACGCTGTCCCGAAAGGCGAAACATTTAGCCTGATTTAGCGACACGACACCAGCGTATTGAGCAGCCTGGGGGGTTTCTGCTAACAACATGACAGCGCGCATGGAGGGACCCTGAATCCGGCGACAAGACAACCATTTTCCTTGGGTACACGTCAAATCTGATATCGTCGGGCCTGCGCGAAACACTGCGCTACTTGGTCCAGCATAACCATGTTTCGGCCATAGTGACGACTGCAGGCGGCGTAGAGGAGGATTTCATCAAGTGTCTCGCGCCAACCTATCTCGGCGCCTTCTCCACGCCTGGTGCGGGATTGCGCCAAAAGGGAATGAACCGCATCGGCAATCTCGTCGTCCCCAACAGTAACTATTGCGCTTTCGAAGACTGGGTAGTACCTATCCTTGACAAGATGCTGGAGGAGCAGGAAGCTAGCAAGAAGACAGACGAGCCGCTCCATTGGACGCCCAGCAAGGTCATCCATCGCCTGGGCAAGGAGATCAACGACGAGCGATCAGTCTACTACTGGGCGTGGAAAAATGACATTCCAGTCTTCTGCCCAGCGTTGACAGATGGTAGTTTGGGCGACATGCTGTACTTCCACACGTTCAAGTCATCGCCGGAGCAGTTGCGCATCGATATCGTAGAGGACATCAGGAAGATCAACACAATCGCCGTCAGGGCCAAGCGGACGGGCATGATCATATTGGGCGGCGGACTGGTTAAGCACCACATCGCCAACGCGAACTTGATGCGCAATGGAGCCGAGAGCGCCGTCTACATCAACACGGCGCAGGAGTTTGATGGCAGCGACGCGGGGGCACGGCCGGATGAGGCCGTCAGCTGGGGGAAGATCAAACTCGACGGGGACAGCGTGAAGGTATACGCAGAGGCGACAGTAGTGTTCCCGCTCATCGTGGCAGCTACGTTTGCGCGAGTGCACAAGGCAGAAAAGCAATAATGAAACATGTGGTGAGATGCACAACTCGTACAAGGTTGACTCCTCGCCGTGACGCTCGTTATGGAACAACGTTGCTGATGCGGAGAGCGAGCTGACGCAGGGAAGGCGCGGTCGGGCCCACCTTCCCCACTAGGCCCAGAACGCTAACGTGACTGCCTAGCCGGTCACTGTGGAGCAATCGATAAGCAGCGCGAAGCTGAGCTCCTTGATGATGACGACGGAACCACAGCACGCAGCACGCAGCAGCCTTACGCGATGAGTCAAGCCTGCATCCCCTCTGTCCACCCATGCTGCAAGCCTGCAAAAGGGCGCATGTGCTTCACAGCAAAGGCTTCCACGTCAAAGCTTCTTTCGTTACGAGCATAGCGCTGCGCGGGGGCCGACCGCTTCCCAGGTAGCTTTACCGCCTCACTCTGTATTATAGTGGCATCGTGCCGCATGCTGGTAGGCTGCAGCCCTCTTTTAAGCTCCAGCCACGCCTGTGCCTGATCTGACCTTACCTTTTCGACATTGCCAAAACGCCGTCCATCAAGAGTCGCTACAAATTGCTGTAGCCCCCTCATCGACGCCAGCCCGTTGCCAACTTGTTGAATCACCTCACCGATAACAGCTGCCACCCGCCGACGTGCAGCCTCGTGCATACCTCTCACTAATCCTTCTGCTTGCGTCTTCACCCATCCATACCTACCTTTACTCCAACAAACGCCAAATATCAAACGCTCCTTCCTCGCTTTCACATGCGCTTTCACCCACTAGTTCATCATGAGCGTCAGCGTGGAGCAACCGCTACACTTTAGCCAGCAACTCTCAAGCCCACCACAGTCGCCAAACCACCTGCTCCATGCGCATACGCCCGCTTCTCCCCAACTACCGCCGCCGCCACCACCACCGCCAGAGCCCGTCCCCGACATGGATATGAGCGCTTCCAACAACACGTCCCCACCCACCGCTCAGAATCACGATCGGGGCGATGCTGACATGCAAGATGGGGACCAGCCCAGCCATCGCGACGCCTCCACCAACACAATCGCTGTCGACATCTCCGCCATAGACGAGGACGCCATGGATGTAACGCCAGATGCTGAGCCGCACTCATTATTACCAAACGGCTCGCCTATCGAAGCACAAGAAGCCGCCATCGCTACCCCAACATCACCCGCACCAGATGATACGGTAAGCCTGCCCTTTGCCTAGCCTGACATCTGGTTTCATATCCCGCAATGCTAACACCGGAGACAGGCTGACACTGTCCCAACTATTGACCCTCCTGCGCCCGCCAATCCTGACTCGGTGCCTTCGCCGCCCACAAATCTCCACTTCCATGCCCCACCTCTCCCACCACCTGGCGAGCCCCCACTATCTGAAACCGATTCCTCAGACGACGAAGGCCTTCTGCCATGGCATCCATTAGAGGAAGACATGTCTGAGCCCTGTGAAACGGAGTTGGAGTATATCAAGGAGCGAGGCGAACACAGCGCACTGGACCATGAACATTGGGAAAACGAGGCCTTCAAGCTATTGGAGGACCCAGAATACACTGCTGGGGAAACAGGCCGCATTCACTGGGCGGTTGACGCCTACAACGGAACACGGGAGAAGCCCAACCATGAGATGGTCAGGAAATCTGACATCGTCACAATTGGTGGACATGAATGGCAAATCAAGTTCTATCCTAAGGGGAACGACTCGGACTACCTCAGTGTTTACCTCGAATGCCTGAGTGTCATGGATTCCAAGGACAAGGACGACGAAGAAACCAAGAACGATACTCCAACACAGGACGCCAATGCGCCAAGAGCTGAAGAGGCGGTTGGCGATGCTACTCTCTCTGCTGGAAATCCACCAGACGGCGCGACCAAGGCTTCAACGGCAGTCGAGGCCGAGGCTTTCGCCCCCGAGCAGCGTGAAAAGGTTGCATCAGCCCCTGAGGACAATGCCACTCCAGTCCGACCCATCGAATATCAGCACGCCCCTTTACCACTCCTTGGGTCCAAGACCGTACCTAAGCGTAATAGTGTAGCTGCACAAATAGCCGTTGTACTTTACAACCCAACAGAGCCTCGCGTAAATTACTCGCGAACTGCGCTGCACCGCTTCTGCAGTGGTTCGCCAGATTGGGGTTGGACACGATTCCATGGACCCTATTATGACATCTCGAGGCGTATGCATGGTCAGCGAATGGCGTTACTCCGAGACGACAAGCTCGCCTTCACCGCATACATTCGCGTTGTCGAGGATGACACTGGCTGCTTATGGGAGCATCCTATTCGAGAAAACCCCTGGGACAGCTTCGCCATGACTGGTTTACAGGGCCTCGCACTCGGAGAAGATGCCAGTGCGCCTGGTGGAAACATGATCTCGGCAGTCGCGTCATGGATGCTCTTCAAGCCCTTCCGAAATCTCTTATACAACATCAATCTCCCAGATCCCAATGAGGAGCCTCTGGTTCGCCCCAAGCCGCTTGTCGCCGCCTTTCAGCAAGTCCTGTACATGCTGCGAACCCAAGTTGACCCAGGAGCTGGCGCCGTCACTCTCTTTGACATCCTGGATGCTCTGGATTGGTACGGTATACACGAAGGGCTCAACAAGCTCGACGTAGTAGAGACAGGGGAGGTCTTGCGTCTCAAGTTAGAAGAAGAGCTTCAAGGCACGCCTCACTTGGCTAAGCTTCAAACCATCTTTGGGCCCCGGCGCGACTATTCAAGCGGTGTGCCAAGCTACCGCGTGCCTGTCGTTGGTGTAGAGAGCATGCAGCAAGCCGTAAACAGCTCAACCAGCTTCACCATGCCTGGCCAAACGCTCCCCCAGCTCTTGTCTATCGAATTAGAGCGACATGTATTCGACAGCACCAAGTCACGCTCGCACGTCAAGTTGCTCAACAAAGTCACACTAGACGACCGGATCTCAATCGCTGACACCTGCTATACCTTGTATGGGTTTGTAGTGCATAAACAGACGCTACAATCCTACGTCTATCAGCCAATCATCAGGCCTGAGGGCCCCGGATCTCGCTGGTACAGCTATGGTGATAGTAAGGATGATAACCAGGTCAGGTGTCTTCCCAAACGCCTCGCGGTCGATGCGCATGAAGGAAAGCCTAGTGCAGACCAGGTCGTTGGCAACGATCCCGTAGCGTACATCGCAATGTATGTACGCGACGACGTATCTCAGTCAGCTTTCGTGTCGGGGAGCGAATCTGAGCTCTGGGAAGTGCCGGAGTGGCTCAAGCTGGAAATAGATAACAGGAAGAACTCTAGATCTCTGACACCGATTCCAGCATTGCCCACCGACGAGACAGCAGATGGAGGCGACAAGGAAGGGCAGGCGGATTCAGAAAGAGAGGAATCAATCTTGGATTTCCAGATTATCGAGTCCCGAGCATTTCAAAAGCACGAAGGACCAGGCCTCTTTGACGCCTTCGACTCAAAGTGGGTGGCTGCAAACTCTAAACTAATTCATACTGTATCATTATCAAGTCGAGATGGTTGCAAAGAGATCCGTGAGAAGCTCATGGGGGCTCTCACTGGCGTCAAGGATCCGCGACAAGTCAAGTTTTGGTTCCTGGATCCGATACGAGGATCGCTCGGCCGGCCTAACCTTCTTGGTACAGGAAAGATTGAGTATTCCGCTGGAAGCTACGATCGGTACACGGACAGTAAGGAATGGACGCTGGAAGACTCGCCTGTTGCGTGCAGAAGAATATGGGTGCATGTCATCGACTTTGACAAGCTTCCCGAGCTACCCAAAGAGGAAGTTGATATCGTGTCCGAGGTGCCATTGGAAGAGTCGCCTGTTTCCGCAACTCCTCAAGAACCTCAAGGATACTCCAGCGATTCACGAATGAACGGCAGCATTATCGAGCAGTCATCAAATCCCCCTCCACCCCAGGTACCATCCAGAGTGGAAGATACGCCCATGAGTGAGCCCGAAGAGCCGGCACTCGTACCAAACGGTCAATCCGAGCCTCTCGTAGCAGAATCCGTAGATCCGCCGCCTGCAGAGGCCGTTCAAGGTGGTGATACCGCTATGATTGAATTAGAGTCAATCCCTGCGGTCGACCCACCAGCTATCGATGTAGTTATTCCGAGTACGGCACCTGGTGACACGGAAATGGGTGGCACACAAGAAGACATGCCACCTCCCCCACCACCTCCGATGGGCATATCAGGGGAGTTCATACAACCGCCTGAGCCACCGCGTAGTCCCACACCCGAGCCGCTGGCCGACGAAATCTACTTCTTCCTAAAGTTTTGGGATGCAGAAAAGCAGAGACTAGAAGCCCGAGGCTCACACGTCACGCTCAAGTCACAGAGGGTGGACGAAACAGTTGTTGCTCTGCTCGGATTCCCAGTAGAAGACAAGAAGAAGTTGGAGATGTGGGAAGAGGAGGAAATCGGGACTATGCGCACTCTTAAGCATCGTCGTACTTTTACCCAAGTCGATCTCCACAATACGAGCATCATCATCGTCGCAATGCCCGTTACTGCCGAACAACGGAGTGCACTCGCTGCCCGCGCTGCATTCGCCGATCCACAAGCATACATCAAGTTCCGCTCTTTCGCTCAGAACTTTCCCCACAAGCTGAACGGTCACTTCACATACAACTACTTTTCGAGCGAATACTACAAGGGCGAGATCGTCAATGGCTACTTCCATGGCCACGGAACCCGCATCTATCATTCCGGCGCCGTCTACAACGGCTCCTTCCGCCTAAACCAGCGCCACGGCCACGGGCAGTACACGTTTCAAAACGGTGACACTTATGATGGCGACTGGGTTGACGACCAGCAACACGGCACCGGCACGTACATTGAAGCAGCAAGCGGCAACACCTATGTCGGTGGATGGCAAAACGACAAGAAATTTGGCGAAGGCGTGACGCACTGGAAGAATGCGCAAGAAGCCGAGAGGCTTTGTAGAATATGCTGGGATGCCGATGCCGAGGCTGCCTTTTACGACTGCGGTCACGTCGTTGCTTGTCTCACGTGTGCGAGGGAAGTGCAAAATTGTCCCGTCTGCAGGAAGAGGGTGCTAAGCGCCATGAAACTCTACTACGTCGCATAGACTACGGGAGTTAGTATGCCCACACATCACCAGGTGGTAACCGCAACAGACTGCGTGATTTGTCTTTGTTTTTTCTTTGAGGAGTTTTGGGTACAGGTGGATCTCACAACAGATTGGGGATGCTCGAGCATATGGATGGATGGATGGATGGATGGATGGATGGATGGATGGATGGATGGATGGATGGATGGATGGATGGATGGGGGGCGCGGGAGGGGGGGATATGTATTGGTATACCGGGGCACCAGGCGTTTCCATTATTTTCCTTTCCAGTCTTTTTTTCTTCTTCTTTCCATTCACTTGATTAAACCTCGTTTTCAAACTTTAGCAAGGTGCTAGGGCGTAGTTAGTAATTATCCAGCGGCTTGATTGTCGCACACTCCCGGCATTGCCTGGGGACCATGTGTGGAAGAGAATCAATCCAAGCAATTATAATCTCCACTTTATGATTATTCTGTACTTTGAACTCAGCCTTATTTATCAAAATCTTTCTTTTTCATGCTCAAACTGATGTAACAGTCCTTTCGGCGGTGAAAAGGTGAGTGTTTAGAGCGAATCAAGCATCAACCGTTCATATTTCTATGAACTTATGCCTCCAAAGAAGAAGGGCTTTTTCTCTTGCTTTCTCACTATTCTTCTACACAAAACCATCGACACGACAAGAACAACTTCTCTTCACGCTTTTTTATTTTTTTACTCCGCCCCTCTTTCTTTACCTTTACCTTTTTCTCGCAGAGCCGCATAGTGGCGCTAAAGCATCTTCCATCTCAGCCTGACTGCACTGCAATTCCTAGCGCGGGCGAGGCAGGTAGTCAGCTGTGAGGCTAAGGTTGGGGCGCATGCATACAGTATGACGGCCTATCTTTTGGGGGCCGTCTGCACTGCAATTTCTAGCGCGGGCGAGGAGTTAACTGCAAGGCTGTGAAAGCTGCTGCCTGGGCTAAGGCATTTGCACTGCAATCTTTAGCGCGGGTGAAGGCTCAACTGCAAGACTGTAACTGTGGCTGTGTTGCAGGCAACTATAACTACAACTTCAAGCGCGCGGGCAGTAACTCGCGCAGATTAGAACTACGTACCGATCAAAGATGGAGAACATCGCAGCTGGCAAGTCTCATTATTTGCAGTATTGAATTACATCCGGATCCAAAAATAACAGATCCCGGAGTCCGAACGACGTGGCTATGATGATGCTATGTACACACATGCGTATAAAAGCCATGACTGCATACCATTGACGCACAATAACAATCGAAGAAACAAGAAAAGAAAGAAAGAAAAAAAAGAAGACAAAATTTTTTGTCCATGAGGGCAACGCACCATTTTCCTTTCATCCCTGATATTCTCTTCATTCATCCCAGAAACTCCGCTTCCCCTTCTAAAATGCATACTTTTGTAGCCTCGGGCTGATGAGATAGGCAGGAAGAAAAAGAAGCCTAGTCAGCAGCCGTTCCATCATCCTTCTTCGCTTCATACGCTGTCTTCGCGGTACCGGTCAAGGTTTCTAGCTCGCCGCTTGTTTCGCACATGGATTGGAATGAACCGCCTTCTTTGCGGATCAAGTCATATGGGTGGCCGTATTCAATGACCTCGCCCTTGTCAAGGACGAGGACCTTGTCGTAGTCGATGATGGTCTGAAGACGATGCGCTATCGTAATGGTGGTGTTCTTGATCTGGCGGATAGTCTCCTGGATCTTGGCGTCGGTGGCGTAGTCGATGGAGGCTGTGGCCTCGTCCATGAGCAGAACCTTGGGTGCCTTGAGGAGTGCTCGCGCAAGACAGAGGAGTTGTCGTTGACCTTGCGATAGGTTGGAGCCGGACTCTGATACGGGCGAATTGAGATTTCTAAATGGGTTCTTGTTGTCGGCTTCCATCGCGGCTTGAGCTGCTGCATCATCTTGATCAGGAGCATGTCCGTTAGGCATGACGACTATCGTGTCTTCCTGTGTCTCGCCACGTTCCCAATCGCGATTGGCGAGAATAGAACCGGGGTTGGTAGTGGCAGCCGTGTAACTTGCGTTCACATCAGCAGTGACAGCGCCGGTAGTGGGAATTGGAATCTGGACAGCGCGGGGCGGACTAGATTCACCGGTAGGTGTTACACTGCCGGATGCGGGTCGTGAGAGTGTCGATATCAGGTTGACTTCGCGAAGAGCAGTGTAGATCTCCTCATCCGTGAAGATCGAGAAAGGATCGAGGTTGCTTCTGATCGTGCCTGTGAACAGGGTTGGATCTTGCGGTACCATGACGACATTCTCTCGCAGATCGTGCAGGCCAATCAAGCCAACGTCAATGTCGTCGATCAGAATCTTTCCTTGTTCGGCCTCCAGAGCTCGGAACAATGCAAGTGCCATGGAACTCTTACCAGCACCAGTCCTGCCGACGACTCCCACCTTCTCCCCGGGTAGAATCTTGAAGGTCAGGTTCTTCAATACAAGATCAAAGTCGTCCCTGTATCGTGTGCTGTAATTGATAAACTCCACAGACCCCTTGCTTGGCCAGTTGGAAGGCGGTCGATTGGCTGAGACGACTGAAGGAGCTTCTTGATCGACGTCGAGATATTCCTTGACACGCTCGACAGAGTTCATGTTTTGCTCGTTGGCGGAGTAGAGTCTGACGAACCACAACACATTCTCGGTAAAGGTAACAGCGTAGGTGAGTGCAAGACCGGCGGCACCTGCATCAATGCGTCCGACACTGAGAACGACAAAAGCCCCAGAAAAGAAAGCGACCATAGCACCAACAACATCTACTCGGAAGGCAAGCCACCTGTTAGCTGCCCAGAGATAAATAAAAGGACGATGTTGAGTATTAATCTTGGTCAGGTTCTCGCGGATGAAGCGTCGCTCATCACCATAGGCTCGGATGGTCGTCATTCCAGAAAGTGTTTCGCCGAATTGCTGGTAAAGTGGACTCCGGTGTACCGACTCTAATCGCTTCAGATCGCGAGAGGAGTTGATATAGAATCGACCGATTAGGAAATAGAGAATGGAGATGAAGAACGCTGCGATTAAGAAAGCAGGTGTGATGACCGAGATAAGGATAACAATGGTAATGATGGAAGCGAAGCAATGAACGACGCCGATTGCAACAGGCGCCACTTCTTGATCCACCGACTCGATGTCCTTGGAAAACCTGTTCATGAGCTGACCAAGCGGAGTCTGATCGAAAAAGCGAAACTTGGCATGTGTGACCTTTTGGATCAGGCGCTCGTGGACTCGTCGTGATGCTGCCAAAGAACCCCCGAAAAGGAAGCCTTCCCGTAAGAATGTGATCAACATGAAGACTATTCCGAGAATAGCGTAAACACCAAGGAAGTAGAGAGAGTCGACGTCCGGGTTGGAGGACCCAAAGGTGGTTTGCATGGTGTTGTACGAGTACGAGGGCTGTTCCGGTTGGTTGAAGAAGGGAAGGTTCCAGCTGCAAGTGCCACTGTTTACACAAGTTCCCATACCACTCAGCGTCGGAGCATGGGTTATAGGCGATTTATGGTGGTTGTCCATCGCGGCGTAGCCCTTATCCGCGTAAGCGTTTGCCCAAGTGCGGATCCACAAGTTCGTAGAGACGGAGGAAATCTGTGCCGCGACGAAAGCGATAGTAGCGCCAACCCAGTAGTACCACGGGCCCATAGCACGGAGATACATCATGATAATGCTCAGCTTGACGCCGCCCTCAGCTTTCTTTTCATCCTGGCTGTTGCTAGCTGGCGCCTTTTTGACGTCCGCCTTGCCGTTCAAGGTGACGTTGGCATCTCCATTGGCATGGTTGGCCTCACCATTTGCTTCTTCATCTGAAACTGAGGGTGCCTGTGAAGGAGGTTTTGATGCACCGCGCGAGGCAGGTCGTGATTTAGTGAGGTCTTCGGTGAGCTTTCCAGAATTGATGACTTCGTCTGCTGTGCCTTGCGCGACTATGCGACCATTCTCAAGTGCTACCGCAAATTCTGCATGTGGCAGACAGAGGCTGACGTTGTGGGTAACAAGAATACAGGTTCGGTTCGCCATGAGTCGGCCATGAAGGGCATAGTGGAAGATCCATTTGGCAGTGTGAGCATCGACAGCGCTCAGGACATCGTCGAGAAGAACATGTCGGGCCTTGCTATACATTGCGCGAGCGAGGGAAATGCGTTGCTTCTGGCCTCCAGAGAGCGTTACACCCTTCTCGCCAACCACAGTTTCATGTCCACCATCAAGAATCTCAAGGTCTCGCTTCAGACAGCAGATGTCGATGACATCCTCATAGCGTTTCTGATTCCATTCGCTTGCGAAAACGATGTTTTCCTTGACAGTGCCATTGACTAGCCATGCCTGTTGGGCACAGTAGGCTACGCTTTCCGTGAGGCCAGTGTCGGGGTCAGGCGTTAGATCTTCTCGGCTGACACCTCCTGGTAGGTAGACATCACCCTTCAGCTTTGTCATCTCACCGAGGAGGCCCATGAGCAGCGAAGTCTTTCCAGATCCAGTAGGCCCAACGACAACGTTAAGCTTGCCAACACGAAACTTCAAGTTGAGATCCATCAGCTTGAAGGCATCCGCGGCTGCTTGATCTGCCATGTCTGTGCCTCCCCAGCTAAAAGTACCATTTTCGAATCCAATGATAGATTGACCGTCGTCATCTTTCTTCTGGGTGACAAGTTGCGAATACTTATCCGTCTCCGGTTCCATAAGGTATTCCTCGATACGGTCGACCGATACCTTCGATTCTTGAACATGCGCGACCATATCTGCGAGTTGGTCTAGCGGAATCCTCAGAATTTGGAACAGGGAGAGAGCAGTGAAAGCGACAGAGGGAATGAGAGCCTTATGTTCGACGTTGGTGTAGACCAAGAAGGACAAGAACGTGATCAAGACAGGAGAGCCCGACCATATCGTGGCTGCGACTGCCCAAAGGATGTATCGACGGCGCAGATGCTTCAGCTCGATGTACCGTTTCTCATTCACTAGTCCGATGAAGCGCTGCTCCCAAGCAAAGAACTTGATGATTCGGATGTTGGTCAGGACCTCGTTCGTGGTATGAATGCGTGCGTCGGTAGCCGCAAGAATGAGTTTCTGGATCTTGGCAAATTGACTGGCGACATACATGTTGACGGGAAGCAGGAAAATCATCATGCCGATGCCAGCAATTGAACTGTAGCCCAAGATGCGGTAGAGCAAGACAACAGCTACGACGACTTGAACAGGTGTGTTCGCCCACAAGAAGTGCAGGTAAGCGCAGATCTCGCTGACCTTGAAAGCATCTACGGCCATCAGATTGATAATAGCACCAGTGGTGACCTGAGCATCGGATCCTGACTTGGCTCCATCTTCGTCTTTGGAAGCTCCAGACGTCTTCTTCTTCTTTCCGAAATTGAAAATGCGCTTCAATCCCCTGGGTTGGTCGTCGTCGTCGTCTTGTTTCTTCTTCTCTTCTCCCAGAACCTTGTCGGTAGTAGCCGCTGCCCTTCGCTTGAGAGCCTTTGCATAGATCTCTCCGATAATAACGGCGCGCAATCGGATGCATATCTTTCGGCCAAGCCACAGTGCCTGTCCATCAGCCAGCGCCGACAAACTGCCGGAGACGAAAAGCAGAATAACATAAAACCACGCAGCATTTGCAGGAGTCAGGTCCGGCTTCTCAACGTACTCAAGGATGACTTTCAGAAGGAGCGTCGGTGCAAAAGTGAGGAAACCAGAAATGGCGGCCCATCCAGCTTGGATAAGGAGACCGCGCCTGAAGTGCTTCAAAAGATGATAGGCTAAGCTCGAAGTCTTTTTGACTTGGCGGTATTTTGCAATGACGGCTGCGGCCTTGTCCTTGGAGGGTAGATTCCATACATCCGTAAGCTCATATGTCTTCTTGTATCCAGTCCAAACGATTGGGTCTACCCAGCTGAATGTGGCAAGCGAAAAAACACTAGCGACGGGTTCCCGGGCTGGCGCAATGTCACCTTCGTATTCGAGCTCAACCGTCTTGTTGCCTTTCCTAGAGCATAGCGCGATGAGGAATAGCAGTGAAACGAGGGCGAAATCGCCAATCATGAGCTTCTGGTGCACGTCGGATCGTGGGTGTATAATGGCCGACCGGAAGAGCAGGACGCTGAAGACCCATTGGCAACCATAGATGAAGGCGGTATGGTACCAGAGCGCGGGAAAAGAGAACCTGCTTGTGCTGGAGAACAGCAGGCGGAGCGAGGCCAGCGTTGCGATGTAGGCCCAGACTGCGATGTTGGCAATAGCAGCGATTTTGCCGTGCCTGCCCCATACATTCGTGACCAGAACAGCAATGTGGAGGCCAAGCTGGGCCAGTACCGCGACTTCCTCCAGTACAACGACAGTAAGCTGTCCGCGAGGCTTGTCCACGGCGATGGTGGAAACGGTGTTGACGGCATGGAGGGCCAGGTCTTCGTTGCGCTCGATTTCGTCTTCGGTGTCATCATGGTATTCGTCAGCGCCATCGTAGCGCGGGCTTCGTAAGGACCATGGATTGCTGGGGTCGTCGAGAACGCTGTAGGCGTGGTAGTATTTAGAAGTGGTAGCCGCAAAGTAGAGCTGGACCAAGAGGTAAACGAGAGATATTCCGCATACGATGAGTGGGAATAATGTTTGGAGGTAGCTGTAGCGCGTCAGTTTTGATTCCTGTGGGCGGTGGCGCATGGCATCGAGAGCGGCGGGCGCATCTGAAACATGTCGCGATCAGTACCTACTCTTGCTCGAAACACCTCGAGAAGTCGTCTTTGCCCCAGAATGGGCCTCTGCAGTGCGCGAACATGGTGGTCGCTGCAGTTGTACGAGGCCTGTTGTGACCTGTGGTGGTGTTCAATCGCCCCCAGCACTCGCTCTCGTTATTGACGAGTGGTGAATCGCATTGGGAGCGGGAGAGCGACCCGACAAGTATATTCGCGGCTTTTGTTCAACGGCGCCGAAGTAAACAAACGTTTGCAGGAGCGTCCAGGAGCCGGGGTCTAGGATAGGGTGGTTTGTGAAGAAAGGGCGCTGCTTGCTCAACCCGTTGGACTTCACCGTATTAGTCGGCGCAAGAGCCTTTCTAGATCCGCACTGACGTTCACGCGCGTGCGCGAAGCCCGTTGTGATGTAATCAGGAATTTAACCCGATGTGTTCCCGAAGAGATCAGATGCCATCTGATAACGGACATATGATAGCCGACGTGGCGCTGAATAACGGCTGCGGCGAACTACACCCACGGCTGCCGCAAACTTAGGGTAGCCATCGATGGCGGCATTACTCCCATCACAAGGGGAAGCTTTCTCATGTTGACTCATAGCGACCACCCATCTGGTCGTGCAAAAGGCGTCGGTCGCATCCGGTGAGGTGTCACAGGCCCAGCCGGCCATCCGCATATGCCCTCGGCTGTCGTGCAGCGCGTCGCAGCGCGTTCCATGCATTGACAGGATGTTGCAGTACACCCTCGACCGAACCATACTTTTCAGGCGTTAGAGCTCAACAACATTATTGCTTCGCCGGCTCCGCACTGGGAAGGGCTCCTCATTCTTGCACGTCTGGACATGAAGAATCAGGCTCGTGTACCCGTCGGGCAGTCTGTAATCAAATGCTAACCAAGCCCCATCAGAGGTGCGTTGAATGATACCGCTGTTGAGACGTCGAATACCGTGGTCCACACGCCACGGTGGGACTAGATGGCACATTACCCCACAACGTACCCCGATCTACAGCTACAGTGCATGTAGCCTGTGACGCTGCTCACATTACCAATCGCTCATTCGCTTGTAGTGTTATCTAAGTCGGTGAGAAGCGCGCCCTGGTCAACACATCTCAGGCGCTGGCGCAACCCGAGCACCTTCCTCATTATCATTGGTGCGACCTTTGAGGACTCGAGATTCCTCGTGTAAGCTTTCCCATCCACACCATAGCCACTACGCAGATTCTCCGTCATCGTTGGGGTCGCTATGGCTGTCCCATGTTGCAAAGTCAAAAGTTTGTACACACATACAAATATGTTTCTAGCTGCTTTTCGCTAGGCTGTAGTCGAAGTAAGAAAGAGGTGGAAATAGCTGACGCTGTAACAAGATAAGGACGACAACGAGTACTGCGCTCTGAAACACAGAGAGGGGAGGCTCACAGCGACAAGGACGGTCAAAATAGAAGGAAAAAGCACGACACGAGCATGCGTCGAGGAGTTCCAAGTCTAGCTCACACGTGACGACATCTTGGCGAGGCCGGCCACGGAGGAAGCCGCAGCACAGGTCGCTTCTGCCACAGCGTTCACGTCTTGTTTCAAAACAATCTTCCGACTAAACAACGCGCAGACCACTCGGGGACTTTGCAATCCAGCCCCAACGTTTAAGAATGTCGCTAGCACACCATGAGGAAAACCTTCGACTTTGGCCGCTGCACGTTCTTCACAAGTAGACAAATCAATTGTGGTAGGAGCTTCCCTATAGCGGAATGCCATGCCTACCTGCAGAATCACGCCATTCCTCAAGCCGCTAACATCGCATTCTGGTATTCCCGGCGACTATACTGCAAGGCGGGTGCCTGTGAGGCGTAACTATATCTCATTGACGTTGACTTTTCAAGCTTTCGGCCTGGACCTCTCAAGTCCTGGCAGGAGATCACCAGATGCGATGGCAAAGCCAACGTAAAGATCACCTAGCTCTCACGGAATGGAATGCTGTGCACGCCACTCTGCGCTCTGCACTGGACGATCAGCCTAGCGGGAAAACAAATGTCCTGTTTGAAATGATCGCGCTGGGCTGCGATCGCGAGCAACAGCTGTCGGCAGTAAGCTCCGTACAACGGCCGATGTGCCGCGAACAACTTTGTACGAACAACAGACCGGCATTCCGGTTGAGAGACTGGCGAAATTAGCAAGACATTGTACAGGTAAGAACCGGTGGGAGATACCACGAACGATACCTCATTTCCTTTTCACGTGGCCAAACCAGGCTAACCCTATACCAATCGACATATCCACCCATGCACGGATAATCTTACCACCACTCCCCTTCCTGCAATTCCTGTAAGCTGACAGCTAAACCACAAAGCACAGCAAATGACGTGGCAAATGCCGGCGTCCATGTCTGTTATCCTCCGCAAAAGCGCCTCCATGGCCAAACTACCGGGACCCCCTTCCAACAACGGCCCGAGTCCACGGCTTCTTTGCGTTCGGGGCTTACAACATTGACTGCTATTGGAGCAAACTTTCGAACAACCAGGCTCTCACGGTGCTTTGGAGATGGGTGTAAGATTCGAGAACAGTACCAAAGTCAGCCGTTTATGGTACAATTAACTCCAAGCCGCCTATTGTCCGGTCTTTTTTTACGGACGACCATGTCAGCATGATCGGGGAAGGACGATAGATAATTTACAAGCCATATAAAGGGACCTGGTACGAAGACCGGACAATATTACAACAAGTAACCCACCACAGTCACTCATTCATTCACTTGTTTCCTATATACAACAAATTAGAAATAATGCACTCTTCACCCGTCCTTTCGGCGGCTCTCCTGGCCATTGTTGGCTTGCCAACCGCCCTGGCAGCCCCCCACAAGTTCGACATCTCGAAGATCCACCCCAGCAACATCATCGTCCGCGATGTAGCCGTCATCGGTGGTGGTTCCTCTGGTACCAACGCTGCCTTTGGTGTCAAAGATGCGGGCAAATCCGTCATCGTAGTTGAGAACCAGGCCAGTATGGGTGGCCACACACATACCTACACAGATCCAGCAACCAACATGACCTCCGACTACGGTGTCGTCATTTTCCACAACACAACCATTGTGCAAGACTACTTCAAGCGCTTCAACATCCCGCTGGCCAACCAGTCGCTCACTGGTGTCCCAAACCAGGATTATGACTTCTCAACTGGCATGCCCGTCAATGTCACCGCCACTGATGCCCAAGCGCTCGCTGTAGGGTTCCAGAAATACGCGGGTTTCCTGGCCCAGTACCCAGAGCTCGAGGGAGGAATGTTCCTGCCTAGACCTGTGCCTGAGGCCTTGGCCGCGCCCTTCGGCGCCTTGGTCAAGCAATTGGGCATCGAAGCCATCGTGCCCACGCTGGTCAACCTCAACCCCGGATCAGGCGATGCTCTCAAGACTCCTGTTGTCGAGTTTGCCCGTGTAGCCGGCCTGGGCCTGATCCAACAACTCAGTGCAGGCAGCTTTGTTACCACTGCGCGCCGTAACAACAGCGAGCTGTATGCTGCTGCGCAGGCTGAGCTCCAGGCCGACCACAGTGTCCTGCTCTCTTCGCACGTTGTACACTCCTGGCGCAAGGCCAATGGCGTCGACCTCCTTGTCAAGACGCCAGAGGGTATGAAGTTGATCTGCGCAAAGAAGCTACTCATCACCATTCCCCCGCGCATGGAGTTCCTCAAGCCCTTCAACCCTACCCAGAACGAGACCGCCGTCTTCAGCAGGCTCATCAACGCTGGCTACTACACCTCGCTCGTCAAGAACTCCGGTCTTCCTCCTACGATGCAGCTGTCCAACCGCGCTGCTGACACAGAGTACAACCTGCCCAAGCTCCCCGGCGTCTACCTCACCCAGCCCACTGCCATCCCTGGCGTCAGGACCATCTACTACGGCTCCGAGCTCTCGTCGGACAAGACTTACCCACTCTCCGACGAGGAGGTCAAGGCAGGCATTGTTGCCCAGCTTAAGAAACTCCAAGCTGCCAACCCCCAGACTATGCAGCAGACCGAGCCCGAGTTCGTCGCGTACAAGTCCCACGCGCCCTTTTACCTACAGGCCACCTCGGCAGACATTCTCGCTGGTATCTACGACCAGATGAATGCGCTGCAGGGACAGGCAAGCACTTTCTGGAGCGGCGCTGCTTTCAGGGCTCAAGACAGCAGTTCGCTCTGGGCTTACAACAAGCAGGTTGTGCTCCCCATGTTGCTTCAGGGACTTTGAAGATAATGTATAAAGATAATAATATGCAAAGACGATTAGAAGTCAGGGTGTAGCGTAGCATGTAGAAACGATTCAATTCTCCCTTTTGGATATTTACAATATAATGTTTTTGCAGGAAAGAGAGTGTTTCTTCTACGCACGGGCCTTAGCTACCGGTGTCCATGCAGAGTACTTGTTCTTGGTGCTGTGACCGTGATTAGAATCCACTGTTGCGTAATTGGTTTGTTGTGAACATACGTGCTGTAGGGCTTGTATCCCGATCGGCTCCATGTGAGTGTCGGCCTGTGCTCCTTGGGCTCCCAGACGCGCACCTGACGCTGCAGAAGGGGATCGACAGCTGGGGACTTGTCGACCATGTACGACATCCACGCATGCCTGTATATAGTCAGAGTGAAATCCCCCAGATAACCGTCGGCGGATATGGTGGAAAAGCAGCCTACCATCCAGGCTCGATCTGAGAACTGTGAAAACGTCAGCATGCGTCGAACTAACCCCATGAACAAAAACCCACGGGTCAAACTCCTTGTCCTTGTAGTCTACCCAGCGAGTTCGCACTGCAACCCTCAGTCAGCCAAAGGCGCTCCCTCTCCACAGCCCCAACAGGCCAGTAAACCAGGTCTCCTTACGCGGCAGCTCCTCCTCCAAGTTCTCAAAGTACTTGTTTCCGTACTTGTCCTGGCCGATCAGGGTTCCAGCTTTGGTATCACCTGCACATTCTTGTCAGCGACCCTGCGTCTTTCTTCCTTCACGCATTCCTCCCTCTCTGTCTTTCTCCAACCCCCAGTTGTCGCAAAGATGGGCATGGCATGGCATACCGATGTTCTAAACGAGCGAGGTGCCATCGATCAGTCTAATCTGCGCAAAAGTTTGGTGGGAGAGTGGACTCGCGAGCGTACCGCCATTTGGTGGGCATAATCCTGCGAGGGGGAGTTAGTTTCGGTGCGGTAAATAGCCAATGCAGAAGGTATTGGAAGCTTGCCTTGATTCCGATTTTGCGCAGGTTGCGCAGCGTTCTCATGAGCGTCGACATAGCTGCTGGCTGTGGCTGTTTGCTGTTTGCGGTTGCTGGGGCTTGGACTTGGGGCAGAGGCCCCGGTGCTGCTGCGGGAGTCGCGATTGACGATGCCAAGCCCCGCTGTCCCGCTTTACCGTGTCGGTGCTAGTGTGGGTGACATCCTTGTCGAACCGGAAGAGTGCTTCAGACATTCATGGACGCAGCGCGACTTCAGGAGTCGATTGCGTGCACATACCATCGCACTAGCGGACTGTCAACATGATAATACGCTGCTTGTTAAGAGCTCATGCCCCGAGGATTGCCGGTAAGAGGGCCTTTTGCATTCCAGCCAGGTCGTTTAAAACTGCGAGGAGGTATTCGACTTCTTCGTCGAGTTCTGCGATGGCGTCGTCTCCGCCGCAGAGTCAGGCGGCTATGTTGGCGACGATAACTTCGGATTTGGATAGGATTGCTCCTAGGTTCGAGATGCGGCCGGAGCAGATTGAGATTATTCAGACGCCGGCTGAGTTTTATCAGACGTTGAAGGTAGGTCGCTGTTTAACTTTTTTTCTTTTCTCCTTTAACCTTTTCCGTTTTGTTTGAGATGCAGAGTGCAAATTTCATTTACCGTCCGACTGTTTCTTACCACTCTACATGCCATTCATCTTTGATGTCATGGAATTTCTTCAGTATGTCCTGCACCGGCCTATTTCCTTGTCCACACTCCTTTCCCCAAACCTAAAGAACCAACCAAAACCACGTGAGACGCCATAGCCTCGCAACCCCTTCCCTCAGCGATCCTAACGCCTCCAGGATAAAATCTCAAAAGCTCAACGAAGAATCTACCTCAGCACCCTCTACATCGGCAAAACAGAACACGACCTCATTAGCACCATCCGCACCGCGCTTCAGCAAAACCCCAACCTCCACGTTTCCTTCCTGACAGACGCCCTGCGTGGAACCCGCGAAACACCCAACCCAACAACCGCCTCGCTACTAACCCCCTTGATCACTGAATTCGGACCCGAAAGAGTCCAAGTACGCATGTACCACACGCCCAACCTCACGGGGCTACGAAAAAAGTACATACCCAAGCGCATCAACGAAGGATGGGGACTCCAACACATGAAGCTATACGGCATGGACGACGAGATCATCATGAGCGGCGCGAATCTAAGCGAAGACTACTTCACCAACCGCCAGGACCGGTATCATTTATTCCGATCGCGGGAACTAACCGATTACTTCCAAAGCATACACAACGGAGTGGCAGCCCTGAGTTTCGACATACAGCCTAGCGAGGAAGAAGGGAAAGGCGGATATAGCATGACGTGGTCGACTACAAACACGGCACCATCTCCCCTCGAAGAACCAGCTCGGTATAGGAAAGCGGCGGAAAAACATCTCGCGCACCTTCTCACGCCGGCGAATAGTCCAATGGGTTTAGCATCTTCCACCACGGCTCCATCAGGATCGGCATCAACAGCGACAACGACAACGACAATCTACCCCATCCTCTCCCTCGTCCCCCTCCTCCCTTCCTCCACCGAACTCCCAGCTCTAACCACAATCCTGACATCTCTAACCCGCGCGCCCCTCTACCCCAGCACCTGGACCTTCACCGCGGGATACTTCAACATGACGCCTTCCTTCCGGCGCCTGCTCCTCTCCACGCACCCGGCCTCGGGCACCGTGCTAACCGCGCACCCGCACGCCAACGGCTTCTACGGGTCCAAAGGAGTAAGCGGCATGTTACCATCCGCATACACACACCTCGCCAAAGCCTTCCTGCGCAAAGTGAAACACGACGGCCAGGACTCCAGCGTCGTGTTGAAAGAGTGGCGGAAAGGGTGTGTGGGTGAGAAAGATGGGTGGACATATCATGCCAAGGGGCTGTGGGTTACTTTTCCCTCACCTTCGACTTCTTCTATAGACGGAGAGGATGGGAGTCAAGATCCTAGTCTCACTGTCATCGGCTCTTCAAACTATACTAAGCGCGCTTACGAACTCGATCTCGAGGCTAATGTCGTCATCGCTACCACGGATGCTGGCCTGAGGCGCCGTTTGGGCGAGGAGGTTAGGTGGCTGGGTGAGCACGCGCGTGCTGTTGATGAGAAAGAGTTTGAGAAGCCGGAGAGGAAGGTGGGCATGAATGTTAGGATGGCCATGTGGGCTGTGAGGGTTCTTGGGGGTGCGCTTTAGGGTGGGGAAAGAAAGGAAGGAGGGGGAAGAGAGAGAGTAGGGACTGAGTGTGTAAAAGGTGGTATGATCTTGTTTTGAGTGTAAGATTACAGGTTTGATATACCTACCTCACTATAGCATTGAGGAACGCACCTCTCACAAAGCCTTGTCTATGCGTTTTACGCTGAACCCCTCGTCTAGCTATGCGCCTCTGTTCTAAACTTTATCCCGCGATGCTTCGATCAACTCCCTCAACCTCGCAGATCATGTGGTGAAATAGTAATATCTGTAGAGTCTTTTTTTTATAGAAACCCCATACAATCACCGTAACGAAGAAATGGTTCCAGAGCAACGAGATTTGATCATTGTGATTACCGAAGATTATCGGAGTGGAGGGGAAGGCTATATAGCGGGTATCTATCTATTCGAAAAAAAAAAGAAGCATGTCAGAAGACGATGGTTGAAAAAAAACTCGAGGAGAAGAGGAGATGAAATCAGAATTTGTTTCAGAGCATCTTGTACACCCCACCACGCACATCCCTCCGTGTACCAAGACTCCTGTATGATTCGCATTGACAGTCCCGTGACTCACTCAGCCGAAGCCCAGCAGTTGCGAGTTGCTTTCCAAACTACGAGTCCACGATTTCCCACGACGCGACTTAGCGTATTCCACACGCCGTCGTCGGCGAAATCCATGTCGTCGAGGTTGAGATGCTGTCTATAGCTCCAGACCTCTTCCAACGAGACATTTCCGTGCTTGCCAGAGCCCTGGTATGGGTTGAGGAAGTATGCTGATCGGGGTGCTACGAGGTAAATAGCGCCGCGGCCTTCGATTTGCGGGGGTTTTCGAGTCCGACAAGGCGGGAGTGCTTCTTTGACTTTTTCGAGCATCTGTTCGCCAGGACAGCCCATTAGATCCACCGTCTTGAGCTCCTCGTTCTTTCCGTTCAGTAACCATGTGGGTGGACTGTATGTCTTCCACCAAAAAACGTGGGTGACGGTCTCATTCGTCTTTGCAATGTTCATTTGTACGGGAACGATACCGCCTTGATGGTACACGCCCAACAAAATGCCCAAGATCAGGTTGAAGATGATCCACGTAGCTATCCACGGCTTCTTGAAGACGGGACTTGGTAGGCGCACGGAGGATAATATCAGCGGTACTGCGGGTAACAGGAAGCGCGCCTCTTGGTGTGGGAAGATGCTAAGTAAAGCGACACCAGACAGGGCTGAAATCAGAACTATGGTGATATTCGCCTTACGCAGGAAGAATAAGAGTGGGGTTGCAGGTCCCAGAAGCTGAGGAAGGTTGACCAGGAAGTGCTGGTAGCGTGGGTGTATGCCATGTTGGGCAAGGTTCTCTGCAACGGAATTGTAGGCGAAGTTATTGAAGGGCGTGATGACGGGACCTTCGAAGACTTTGGAAAAGGTGAATTCGCCCGGGGTATAGAAGGCCGTATCCACGCAAATGGCAAGGAAAGCTGTTGAAAGAGCGAATACGGTCAGGAATATTAGGGAGAAAGGTCTGTGGATGTAAGTAATGTTCGAGTAACGGAAGCGGACAAACTGACTTGCGCTGGAAATGCGGTAACAACGTTGTCGCAGGTAGGAGCAAGAAGGCAGGAAAGGTAATGCGATTAAAGATGCCGACGACGACCATAAAGCCCAAGATGGACGAGGCCAGGATGCTGGAGCGCTTCTGCAACTTGGGTTAGCTGCATACCCTAGATGGACAAGCGCGCCGAAGCAGTCCTACCTTGTCACCTGTTATCCTCTGTATCAACACCAGGCTCCAGAGTACCAGTAACGTCTCGAGGCTGTTGGAAAAGGTATGCGTCTGGAAGGTCCATGTCACATATGACGATGCGACCAGGACTACGGCGACGCGTCGAGCGCGGGGTGAAGCGACCAGCTCGTGGATCGCCCAGTCCTCCATGACAACGCTCAGCGACAGCATGAGGATGCGCAGTGTCCAGTATACCACCGACGGCGACACGTCATAGCCGAAGCCCTCCCACAACCAGCGCAGAATATACATGGGCCAGCCGTATGCGAGCCATAGCGGGAAGGTGCTGCGGATGGGCTTGTCCGAGGTGAATTCCCATGTTTCGTGGACGGGGTAGGAGAAGACGCGTCCTGATGGCCGTCAGTCGCGATGATGTTTATTCACGCCGTGGCAACATACCCGCAACTACCTCTGGGCCCTGGAAGTTCTCGTCTGGGTGCAAGTAACTCGGCGACAGGGCAAAGTAGATGCGCACTAGGATGAGGAAGAAGTAAACTCTCCTCCACATGATGCTATCAGTCGGGGTGCGCCGTGGTGAGAAATGGCGGGGTCGGACAGGCGCATGTCTGTTCTGGCGGTGTTTGTTTGCCTGTACAAAAGTGAGGCCAGCGGATGTTTTAGTGCTGGGCTACGTCAAACAACAGTTGCACGCGGAAAGGGGGGGGGCGATTGATTACGATAGCGAGCGATGGACAGTGAGTGCGTTGCGACTCGTGCACTGCTAACAGGATAGTTTGAGACTACATGGCGAGCAAAAAAAAGCATAGATGATATACCAGACTACCGTCAGGCGGCTTGGTCAGATGCGATGTGGCTCCAGGGCTGCATTCGAGGCTGCTAACTCCGACTTAAGCCCAGGCTGCAGCTGCGGATCCGGTCGCAGGCAGAGACGTCACGTGGCAGTACCTCAGTGGTGTACCGACATGGATTGCATCAGGGATATGTGTACACTGTGAATCCTGCGATGCGACAATAGACAACAACGTCATCACTTCGCGCGCGCTCGATTTATAGACAATGCGACTTTGTGTGGAGCCAGTCATTATCTGCGTACATATGTATGCAATGACACTGGACAAACACGAAGCACTCGTAGCTATACATGTGACTGAGCCATCAAGGCATCACGACATGCAATGCACGCAGCATACATTAGCTTCAGGCACCCTTCCAGCTTCCCGCAACTCTGTAACTCGAATCTCCGCATTCTGGCTGCTTCTACCGGCCCCAGTGCGGCGTAGAGTCATCATCCCGCCTGTGCCTGTTCGTTGGGGGAGGGGAGGGGAGGGGAGGGGAGGGGGGGGGGGTTCAAGGTTTCAATGGCGCAAACCGAGCCTCGTCTGCGAGCAACCACAAATGCAGCGCAAATGAAATGCGTGTCTTAACAATGCGACAAGCGACAAGGCTCAACGGGCGTGAAAGCGGCATGAGACTAAGGCGCAAGCTCCAGCTCACGCTTGACAAAGGGTCTCTTTGGCGATTGCAGCCTTGCGCTTTCCCTAGTTGGTCTGTGCTAGCCTAAGCTTCGCCTCTGGCTGGTGCGGCAGAGCGACCATGGTTGCCTTTCTCACCTTCACCAGTGCGCAAACCTGGAAACTACTCTCTTACCTCTATATAACCATCTGCCTCCCGATTCTTTGACATCTTCTTCTCTCCAACCTACTCGCCACCACAACCAACCCCGCGACTTCCGACCCAGCGCAACAGCTTAACCGCAGCAACAGCTTACCCCACTTCTACACCTCTACTCTACGCCATATCCCCAAGTCTAGTACCATGGCTGCCACTTCTACCGACGCCAAGCTCATCAGCATCACCACCTCAGATGGCATCACCATGCACGTCGAACGCCCTGTTGCCGAGCGCTCCATCCTCATCAAGAACTTGCTCGAGGATCTCGGTGGTGAATCCGAGGAGTCCATCCCCATTCCCAACGTATATCCCTCGACACCCACGCTGCTCAAAGAAAAGTCGCTAATCCGCTGCAGGTGAACGAGGCCGTCATGAAGAAGGTGCTTGAGTGGTGCACCCACCACAAGAACGACCCGGCCGCCACGCAGGACGACGACTCGGACTCGCGCAAGAAGTCGACCGACATCGATGAGTGGGACCAGAAGTTCATGCAGGTCGACCAAGAGATGCTCTTTGAGATCATCCTCGCCGCCAACTACCTCGACATCAAGGCCCTGCTCGACGTGGGCTGCAAGACCGTCGCCAACATGATCAAGGGCAAGTCGCCCGACGAGATCCGCAAGACGTTCAACATCCAGAACGACTTCACCCCCGAGGAGGAGGAGCAGATCCGCCGCGAGAATGAGTGGGCCGAGGACCGCTAAGAGCACAAGACTCTTTCTCGAATCTCTCTTACGTCTCGCATACGGTTTCGCGCATAGTCTCGGCGGGCCACTGGTGTATGTATGCGTGTATGAATGGGTTTCTTCTCCGGCGTAGCGGAGTTTTCTCACGGGTGTGATATTTTTCGGCGTGTGCGCTTGATGCTGGAATCATGTCTTTGGTTCAAGAACGAACCAATGACCACCAGCCGGTTATGAATACGGAGGAACGCGGCTTACCATGGATTGCATTCGAATGCGACCTATTACTGGCAGCCCAATGAAAACACATAAATCAAATGTTTCTCTTTCTTATGTGTGATTGACTTGGTCAGCGTCCGTACCTTTACCTCGGCTTTGGATGACGTGATGTGCTTCGGGAATGATGCTACTTTTACTTGACTCAGATGGAGATGAGCACGGTTCGAAAAGAAGCAATAAAGGAATAAGTTGGAGAGAGATGTAGCATGTTGAACCTTGATCATCATATTCGAGTTGAGCATATCTACATTTTCTATCATCAAGCCATGCCTATCGCGCCCAGAGAAGAGAAAAAACGCCAGATAGCCAGTCACACCACCATGGCAATGCATCAATCCCTCCATGTATCAAAGAGAGGAGCAAACCCTCTCTCTACCAGCCCCTCTTAGCAAGCTTCTCCTCCTCGCCCATACTCCCACAGTTAATCCCCACCATAGCCTCCCCCAAATCCATACTAACCTCCATCAGCACCTTGGGATCCCTGAAATGGGTAACGGCCTGCACAATCGCCTTTGCCCTCTTAGCCGCATCCCCAGACTTGAAGATACCAGAGCCAACAAAGACGCCATCACAGCCCAACTGCATCATGAGCGCCGCATCAGCAGGCGTCGCCACACCGCCGGCAGCAAAGTTAACAACAGGCAGACGACCCAGCTTAGCCGTCTCCTTCAGCAGCGCATAGTCGACCTGGAGGTCCTTTGCGTAGGCGTACAGTTCCTCGTCGGACATGGCTTTCGCGCGGGCGATCTCGGCGTTTACGGTGCGCATGTGGCGGACGGCCTCGATGACGTCGCCGGTGCCGGCTTCGCCTTTTGTGCGGATCATGGCTGCGCCTTCGGAAATGCGGCGTAGGGCTTCACCTAGGCCGCGGCACCCGCACACGAAGGGGATGCGGAAGGGGTGCTTGGACACGTGGTGGATTGCGTCGGCGGGCGTCAGGACTTCGGATTCGTCGATGTAGTCTACGCCGAGGGCTTCGAGGATCTGCGAGCCACACGCAATGGTGTTAGCGGGGGTTTGTCTGGATTTGAAAGAGAAGGGAGAATTGCGCATGGTTTGGATGGACGTACCTGGCATTCGACGAAATGACCGATTCTCGCCTTGGCCATGACGGGAATCGTGACGGTGTCCATGATCTCCTTGATCATCTTGGGATCGCTCATGCGTGCTACGCCGCCCTGCGATCGAATGTCCGCGGGGACGCGCTCGAGGGCCATGACGGCTGATGCACCGGCTTCCTCTGCTATCCGTGCCTATACAACATGTGTTGTTAGCCCAATTGACCTACGCGGAAGTGCTAGAGCAGTTGTGCGTGGAAACACAGCATTGCGGCTCCGCTTGCAGCCAAAAAAGTTGGGTTTGTACGTACCTGCTCGGCGTTGACAACGTCCATGATGACTCCGCCCTTGAGCATGCGTGCCAGACCGGCCTTGACGGCGAAGTTGTTCTCGCCATCTTGGGCGCTGTGGCCGTTTGTGGTGGGGAGTTCAGTCGCCATTGTGTCGTGTATCGTGTGGGAAAGTAAGTAAGTAGTAGTAGGGGAAGTAACAATTGTAGTCGGTAGTAATCGGAGGTAAGAGAAGGGAAGAGTAGATGACGGATCCAAAGTCAATTAGTAGTAAAAAAAAAGTAGCAAGACAGCTACTCGTAGCGGGATTGCGATGAGGTATTAAAGTCTAAGTGAGAGAGAAAATCAGGCAAGATCGTGAGTCAAAGGCGACGAGCAGAAGCGTTAATGTATTACCTGTACATGTACCCGCGGCCATCGCAATATTTTTTTGCCTTTCCAAGGTCCCTCTATCCCGCCTTCGCGCACCTCGGAGCTTGCCCCGCCATGGTCCGCGGCGTAGCTAACCTTCTAGACCCCGCTATGCGTCCTTTGACAAATGCTATGGCAAACCGCCAATCACGCCTTTGGGCCCTGTGGGTGCCATGCCCGTGAATTGCCGTCGAGCTTAGTCAGAATGGTCCGTCTTTTGAAAAGTACGTGGGTTTCAATTTGCGGTACCGAAGTTGCTGCTCTGCTTTACTGCGGAGATAGCTACACTCATCTGATGACATTTCGGCCCGACTGGGGCAATGGCCCCCCCTGGACCCTGAGACACGCTGGAAACGCCAGGCTCCATGCTTGCCGGATATGTACAGGGCTAACGCTGTGAGTGTGCCAATGCCGCGCCAATACTAACTACTACCTTGTTGTACCCAAGAGTGCTTCCCCATCGTATGATTACTTGTTTAGTATGGTGCTGTCTCCCGCTTCAACCACTTCAATGTCAGGGCGTCGTTCTCGAAGAACTTGCTCGTCTTCTCGTATACTTCCTTGTGGTATTCGTTGATGAACGTCTTCTCGTCCTCTGTAAGCAGACTCATATCAACGAGCTTCCTGCAGTGTGGAGTCATGGTTACATGCTCGAAGCCGAGATACAGTTTGTCGCCAAACTTGTGCTTGGTTTCGACTTCCTTGACCATGACCATGTTCTCGATGCGGATACCGAACTTTCCGTCTTCGTAGTAGCCGGGCTCGTCAGATACGACGTTTCCGACGGCCAACGAGACCTCTGAGTATTGCACCCGAGTGCCAATGCCTATCGGGCCTTCATGTACGTTGAGGAAAGAGCCAACGCCGTGTCCGGTGCCGTGGCGGTAGTCGAGACCCTCTGCCCATAGGAACTGACGAGCGAGAGAGTCCAAAGCGAATCCGGTTGTGCCCTTGGGGAACTTGACGCGCTCAAGCGCCATGTTGCCTTTAAGCACAAGTGTGTATGCCTTGCGCTCCATCTCTGACGGCTCCATAAAGTGCATTGTTCGTGTGGTATCGGTGGTACCGTCGCGGTATTGCGCTCCGGAGTCGCAGAGGTAGATGGCTGTGGGGTCAATGACTGAGCACGCGCCCTTTTCCGGCTTGTAGTGGATCACCGCTGCATTTGGTCCTGTCGACGAGATGGTATCAAACGAAAGACCCATGAACATGTCGTGCTTCTTGCGAATCTCCTCTAGCTTATCGGCACCATCAACTTCATCCAGCGTGGCCTTCTTGTTGATCAGCTGGTCCTCCAGCCAGGCGAAGTATTCGCTCAGCGCAGCGCCGTCGCGGATATGACATTGTCGCATGCCTTCTAGCTCGACCTCGTTCTTGACTGCCTTTGCGTCGCCGACTGGGCTGCGGGTTTCCTCGACCTTATCTTCACCACCAAGGGCCTTGTTCAGCGCCCAAGAAGCCCGGTTCGATGTCAAGAACTTCTTCTTTGGGGCGTCCTTTTCGCTCGCTGCGAAGAGTTCCTTGCTCAAGGCTGTGACGTCGCCGAAGATTTCCTCGTAAGGGCGGATGGTGACCTTGTCGCCCAAGTGCTTCTTGACTTCCTCGGGTAGCTTGCTCTCGTCGACGTAAAGTGTGGCTGCGGTGGGCGTGACTACGGCATAGGAGAAGAAGACGGGGTTGTATGGGATGCTGTGGAATGTTAGTTGAGTCTTCCCAGCTAGGGAGGTAGCACTTACTCGCTGCCACGGAGGTTGAAGAGCCATGCGACCTCGTCAAGCATCGACACCACGAAGCCCAGGCTCTTCCTCTTCTCCAGCTCCTTTCGCACATCTTCAATCTTGTCGCTGAAGCTCTTGCCAGAGTACTTCTCAGGCTGTACAATGACCTTTTCGCTTGGGCGACCCGGCCGTTCGCTCCCCCATACCAAGTCGACCAAGTTCTCGTCGACGGCTTTGTACTCGCCGCCCTTCTTTTTGATCTTCTCAGCGAGCTTGCGAGCATCCGCTGCGGTGACGACACTCGGATCGACACCAACAACTTTGCCTCCTTCAGCCTGGTCTGCGGTCCACTCTTGGATGGTGGGTACATCCTGTATGCCCTGCTTCAGCAGCTCCCAATTGCTGTCCAGCTGCTTCTCGGCCTGGTTAAAATAGCGTCCGTCGGTAGAAAGGGCTGCCTTCTCATGGGTAATGACAGCATAGCCAGCAGAGCCAGTAAAGCCACTGATGTATGCTAGGTGGTGTCAACGGATGCGATGCGATGGGTAGCGGGGTGCTGACCTCGACGGGCGTCACATGGGGCAATGTACTCGCTCTGGTGGCTGTCTTCCGAGGGCACCACTGCAGCGGGTCAGCCATTTGTTGATAGGAGTGGATGCATGTGACCATACTATAGATATCGACATTGCGCTCCTTCATAAGCTTGCGCAGCTCAGCCAGCCGGTGGGAAGTGTCTACTTTGGCCATGTCGATAGCGCGCAGGGCAGCAGAAGCGTGAAAGGGTCTGACGGGAGAAGATAGCGTCTTTGCGGCTACATATGCTGCACCTGTCGCGTGGGACCGCCCTAGGATGCGCGAGAGTAGCATAGGTGATGGACACGCTGGTTCGCGCCTACGGTCGGGACATGCACGACACCCCGCCACAGCTTCGCAGGGCTGCCACCACCCGCCCGGCATGGACCATTCCCGCACTAAGCGCAATCGCTCAGGGCCCTGATCAAGCCTCGCCAAGCGCAAGAGCCCTCACGCTCACCCATCGCCCGCCGACCGCCTCGTATTTATTGCAACATGATTGTCGCCTGCACGCGGTGATGAAGATTATGGACTCGCGTGGCCGCCGCTTGCTGCTGATTCTGCCCCACTACTCGCCCAGGTAGACGCGACTCACCGTCACATCACCACTCTGCCTAATCCCACATCTCATTTCAACCCTGCGCCGCGCAGCCTGACTTATCTTCTGAGAGACCGGCGAATTATGTCAACCCTGCCATAATTCTGACAAACTCATTACCCCAGCTGCTACCCCCGTATCCTGTAAGTCGCCCGGTTTGCTTTTATCTGGTCCTTCCAAGGTTTGTCCCAATCGCCCGGTCGCGCCTTCCTACTTTTGGAATCACTCAGGCTAGTTTTTGGGTGAATGCATCCCCACACCAGGCCACTGAAATCCGCGATCAGCACAAGGAACCGCCATCACGCCATTAACAGTCTAGATTGCTGATATTGGCGCCAGATCCAACATGGCCACCAACGGAGCGCAGCCGTTCCCTCTGCCTTACGAGGAGATTGAACGCCTTGTCAAGTCCTTGTATGAACCCGGCCAGGCCAAGAAAATCACAGAAACCGAGGCCACTCTGCGCGTCCTCCAGCGCTCGCCTCAGGGATGGGAAATTGCAAATGCTCTCTTGAAGAGTGACAACGAGCAAGTCCGCTTCTTTGGCGCTCTGACACTTACCGTAAAGCTGAACGCCGACTCGACCGAGTTGAGCGAAGAAGATTCGGAGCAGCTATTATCTACACTTATCCACCACCTCGTGTCTCGGCCTACATCATCTATTGCAACCCGCAAGGTCAGCTCAACCTTGGCCCAGTACTTCAGCAAGCCTATTTCAGTATGGACTCAGTGTATCAGGAGCCTGGCCGCGTCCTTTGCCGCCCAGCAACCAGTTTTGGACGACGCGCTGGGCCAACATCCTTCGACATGGGATCTCCTACCACAGTTCTCAGACGAACAACTTCTTGTCATGCTTGATTTTGCCATGAGCCTGACAGATGAAGCTAAGAAGCCATCAAATGTTGCAGACCGGAAGCCGCAGGAGCGCATGGTGGCCAACGTCGAGAGTGCCGAGATCCTTCTTCACGTGTCATTCGGCCGTGGTATTAAGTGGCTGTCTGTATCGATTGATGACCCAAATTATGCAGACTCCGTACAACAGGGAGAGAAGATTTGTATAGCGGCTCTAAAGTGCTTCACTGGATGGATCTTTTACGCTCAATCAGAGTTCAAAGATGACTTGGAGAAGCTTCAACATCTTCGCTCTGTCAACGAGCTCGCCCTGACGTGCTTGGAGTACCATGTTGAGGATGCTATGGAGCTCGTAGCCGAGATACTGGAAAACTACCCTACCTTCTTCGAAACAAAGCATCAGGAGATGCTCTGGTCAGCGATATCGGGCCCATGGGGTCTAGAGATCTTAAAGAATTCGGACGCCGAAACCATCTCGCTCGCTCGCATCATTGTAGCCTACGGGCAAATTCTGCTTGAGTCCAAGGTTATCTACCAACAGCCTGACAACGCACACTATCAACAGGTCACGTCTTTCCTGCATGATCTTCTCAAATACCCAGAGCCAGTGGGCGCGGAAGACGAGGTCGCTCCCGTAGTGCTTGATTTCTGGAGTAGTTACGTCAGCTCTATTGCCGAGGAAACATTCCTGTACGCCTCTGGAGAGCAGCCACCAGCATGGATGGGCACCGCCAAAGCCAACGTTCTTCAAGCAATCTCTGAGCTCGTCCAGAAAATCATTTACCCATCATCTGACGTTACCGATTCCTGGGATTCCGATGCCAGGAAGACATTCAAGGTCTTTCGTATTGATGTCCGAGATATAATCATGGATGCATATGATCCCTTGCGCGACGTGTTGACTGACCAGTTTGTCAACTTCGCTTTACATGGGCTTAGCGCCGGCAAGTGGCTAGATCTCGAGACTGGGCTATTTGGTCTCATTGCGATAGCGGACGCGTTGAACCGGAATTCGGATGAGCGACTACTCAAGCTGTTCGAGCAGCCTTTGTTCTCCACTATATCTAGCAGCCCTGATGTACCTGCGATAACCAGGAGGACAGCTGTTGAGCTCGTCGCCGCTCTAAACCACTTCTTCCTCCGAAATCCACAGTTTCTTCCCCAGGTCCTCCCTTTCTTACTTGCTGCTCTAGCCCAGCCGGCAATCGCGCATGGAGCTGCAAAATCCTTTGCTTCCCTCTGCTCCGAGTGCCGCAAGTCTTTGACGGGAGAGCTGACGTCTTTTTTCCAAATGTATGAGCAGTTCATCACCTACGCGACGGCAGAGGAGTTCACCAAAAGTATGGTTCTAAAAGGTATTGCCGCAATCGTGCAAGCTCAAGATACGGAAGAAAAGCAATTAGAAGGCGTACGGCAACTCTTCCAATACATTACCCGCGATGCCATGCAAGCAATCAATATCACCAAGGAAGGCGGAGATCCGGAACAAGGTCAGGTGCTCGCACTGACGACATTGAAGTGCTTGTCGAGCGTTGGAAAGGCTATGCAAGCTTCCGACGAGGAAGTAGTAGACCTCGAATCTGATAAAGCGCCGTCCACGTTCTGGCTGCAGGGACCTGGCAAAGAGATTCAAAACCAGATCATCAATCTGGTCAACTACATGACGCAGGTCTTTCCTGGCAACGACGAGATTATCGAAGCTGCGTGCAGTGTTCTCCGAACAGGGTTCAAGGAAACAGTGTCAGGACCCTTCGTCTTGCCGATCTCTGCAGCGATCGATTTCATTACCAAAACGACCGTGCATACTCCCAGACTGCCGTTTGTGCTGGAAACAGCATGCTGCTGGATCTCGTCACACAAGCATCATCTACCAGAGGGCTTTCATGAGCAGGCCCAGCGTTTGCTCCGGCACAACCTGAGTATTATGCAAGCTCTGCAGCACCCGAGAAACGATCCAGAGATCGCAGTTGGTTGTATTGAGCTGATCCAGAACTTCATCAACGCTGATCCACGTATCATGACGCAGGAGTCGCCCGAGAATCTGTCTGGAATGTTTGGCTTCACAGTTGAATCGATCAAATCACCCGAGGTTTTACCGAAACGTGCAGCCGCCAAGCTGTGGAAAGACATCTTCGAGCTGGCAGGAAACACACACAGTCCGCACTATGTCACGACACAGGAAATTGTAGCCCATTTCGGCCCTTCTGTATCTCTGGCGCTGATCGCGAATGTGTGCGGAGAGGTGGACTTTACCAGCCTGGAACACATTGTCGCACCTCTTCGTGCCTTGATCAGGGCCGACAAAAACGCAAGGGCATACATCACAAACTCGTTGGCGGAACAGCCGCTGCTGCAGCGCTTCCAACAAGATCAGGGCGTTCAGGATATGGTGCGGAAGCTCGTTGAGAGCATGTCCAGGTATGTCTGGAAACGCCCGTGACACGTGTCTTGAAACGCTAACATGTATAGAAATGCAAAGAGTGGTGTCGCATTCAAGGACACCGTAAAGGCTTTTTGGCAAAGTTGCAAACAATTGCAAATGCAATTGCAACCACAGACGATGAACCCAGCCCATCGCTTCGCTCATAGCTTCCCCCAACCGAACGCATACTGACCGACTGATCAACGAACCGCAATGCTTAAAACTCGGCGAACGCAGCCATAGCAAAGGTCAAGCCAAAGGACAACTTGAACGCGACATTGTCTCGGACCAAGGATTGCACGTTCATGGACTTGATTCGGCGCTGGAGGAACGAATATGGTATGACATGAATGCCTCGCGACTCGATGAACTAGCAGTGTGTCAATTTCATCTTCCGTTATCCAAGCATAAGCATGTAAGGTGGGTAATGGGAAATGCATAATCTTCGAAGATATCCCAGGATGCATGTAAGGCGTTACAGGGCATGCGCCATAGACATTTGAATGAAACTAGTGATTTAGACATTGAACTCACCTGTATAGCGAAGATGCCTAGCCCAATCAAAATGGCTAATGGTTTGCTGAAGACACTGATTCCCAATCCTCCCACCACACCTAGAATGCTCCCCAGGCTGATTTGTCGAATCGCTTGGGGATTCACGGCACCTGATTGAGTGACAACTGGCGTTCTTGCTTCCGTCGTGTAGTTGTTGGTCAGATCATTGGTGATCTTGGTAATTGGGTCGGGGCCATCACAGCGTATACGCTGGGCATTTCGGAATTGGTATGCCAGAAGCGGTGTTGAGAGAATGAGTGGAGTGCTGAGCATCAAGCCTCTGCGGAGGCCAGGCAGAACAAAAGACATGTTGGCAGATGAAGACGAGGATCTAGGATGGCGGAAGAGCTGTTGCTGCTGGAGGTATGCAGAGAGCTGTTTTTCGAGGGTTCGGTCGGTTTTAGTGGCGCGAGTGGAAGAGCGGATAGCACGGGTCGGTAGAAGGATGTGCGGAGCCGAGATGAGTACAGGGAGTCGAGTCCTTGTCAAGCCAGTCAATCCCAATGGCGTTCGGTACATGGATGTTTGTGCAGAAGCAGAAAGCTGACCTTTGGAAAAGTCGGGCGTCCGAGGTAGTGATGTCATTGGTTCTGATGGGGGCGTTTTCCCACCAAACCTCTTTGGGCCTAGAGCATGGACCCTGAGTTCAGAGGCTCCGAACCGTAACGTCGCGTCTTGCGACACCCTGTTGGACGTGTCAAAATTCCCTGGGCATTGACTGGCGCTTCGTCATGACAACTTCCGTTCTTTGAACTATTCTATCAACTAATTTGCAGGTAATCGGGGCACAATGGTGTTTCGAACGGTTTTTCTAACGGTCGCGAATCTGTTGATCCCAGTCGCTATCCTGGTCTTTGCGACTGGCTTCTTCCCGTACAAACCCTTTATGCCCGGGCTCGCTGAGTATGAAGAGATTGGATTTTCCGAGAATCTCGGAAACAATTGGCAGAACCCGCCAAATGCGCCCTTCGACAAGGTGATATTTATGGTTGTGGACGCGCTGAGGAGCGATTTTGTGTATGGAGCGGACAGCGGCATGAGTTTCGTGCAGAGGTACGGCCAATCTCATGGAGTTCCGGTTTGAAAGCGCATCGCAATTGACAATTCTCCAGTCTGATACGCGACGGAGCCGCCCTTCCATTCACAGCCCACGCTACTTCTCCTACCATCACCATGCCACGAGTAAAAGCTATCACCACAGGCTCCATACCCTCCTTCGTAGACGTGATCCTGAACTTTGCCGAATCAGATACCACATCCACACTCGCGACGCAGGACACATGGCTCGCGCAGATCAAGGCCAAGGACTTTGAAACTGGCAAAGGAAAGCTGGTCATGTACGGTGATGACACCTGGCTCAAGCTCTTCCCAGACGTCTTTGAGCGTGCAGATGGAACGAGCAGCTTCTTTGTCTCGGTCAGTCACCAGCGCCCTGCCGTATATAGGAATAATAGAATGTTGATCTTGATATGCAGGATTTCACAGAAGTGGATAATAACGTGACGAGGCATGTTCCGAGTGAATTGCTGAATAGCGACTGGAATGCGATGATTATGCATTACCTGGGTCTAGATCACATTGGGCACAAGGCTGGTCCTAAGAGGTGAACGCAGCTTTCGATCTAGGCGTGCATCGTGCTAATGGTTCTGTAGCCCCAATATGGTGCCGAAACAGGTTGAAATGGACGGAATCGTTCGCGAAATCTACTCCGCTATCGAGAACGAGGATCACCTTTCCAACACCCTGTTCGTTCTTTGCGGCGACCACGGCATGAACGATGGTGGTAATCACGGCGGCTCCTCTCCTGGGGAGACTTCTCCAGCACTAGTCTTCATGAGCCCCAAGCTCGCCAAAATCACCAAGCCTGCCAATAGACAGAGTCCGGTGAAGCCGAAGAATGAAGGCGAGTTTGAGTACTACCGCATGGTTGAGCAAAGCGATATTGCTCCAACACTCGCTGGCTTACTTGGGTTCCCGATCCCCCAAAACAACCTAGGGGTCTTTTTGGAGGATTTTCTCGGCTTCTGGGATGCGTGTGAGTGGGATCATGCTGGATGATGGGCTACGGCTGCTGACCAAGTGTAGCTCTGGATCGTGTACAACTTCTCTACCGCAACGCGAAGCAGATGAAAAAGATTGTTGCAGCCAAATACACTAACCTGAGGTTTGACGAATCAATTCCAGGGTCGGATGCTGCATCTGAGTGCGCGAGAGGACCTGATGTACGTCCGGCGATTCGCCAACTTGAAGGAATAGGCTGACGAAGCGTGTAGACGACTGACGGCCAAAGATTGGCTTGTCTTTGGCAAGGCGTTATTGCTTCAGTAGTGGACGGGAATAATGATAGTACAGCGTTTTACAAGGTATGTTCTCTGTCGGTCACTGACCGAGCCAGCGCAGCCTCAGGGTTCAGTCTAACAGCATCAGTTCATGCACATGGCTCAAGAAACCATGTCGAGCACGGCCTCCAACTACAACCTGCCACGCCTCTTCATAGGCACAGGTCTAGCTTTGCTCATATGCGTATTGAGCTTTTCCACCCTCCCTTCATTCAAACCCGTTACACTGGCCGGTGTCTACTCCAGCCTATCGCTAGTGCTATACACAATCCTCATGTTCGCCTCATCCTACGTTGAGGAAGAGCACAACTTCTGGTACTGGGCTACATCTGGCTGGCTCATGTGCCTGTTCTTCAGCAACATGCGTAAAGAATGGTACAACAACTGGATCTTCCACCCGGCAATCATGGCGCTGGCCATCCACCGGATCGTGAGGCGATGGAACCAGACTGGACAAAAGTACGCTGGCGCCGATGACATTGTCAACAGTGGAATCTTCCATGGCAGAAACTCCATCGTTTTATGGGCGTTGATTGGCGCTACATACATGGACATCACCATCCGGCTAGCCCGACACGTCGCACGCTCCATCGCGACATTCGATGCTGAGCAGAAATCTCGAAAGAACGTCGAGATCCATTCGACGGATCAGAACCGCATGTTTGGAACGATTGCCGTGATTCCGCTGTGTGGTACAGCCGTCATCTTCAAGCTTGCCTTTACCGCAAAAGACGCCCCGGAGTTAACAAGCGGACTCAGCACAAGCCTAATGGCGAAGGTAGAAACCCTGGAACTCGTCGGTCTCGCGCGCATGGTGTTTGGCGGTCTTCTTCTAAGCGGAAGCTGGATCACCTTTGCCGAATGGATTAGATCGAATAAGAGGAGGAGACGCGGCGCCCAAGGCAACGGCGGTGAGTACACATTAGTGCTCGAACTTCTGTAGACAATTCTTGCGTACTAACAAAAGAATACAGATCTAGCAGTCGCCTTCTTCGACCTAACAACCCTCTTCCTCCTCACACAGACAAAAGCCCAAAATATACCCCTCTACTTCCTCTTCCGCCTGCAATACTTTTTCCTCTGTAAGTCGTCCTGCCTCCCCCCAATTCCCCACCGTCCCAAACAAAAAAACGTGATCAGAAGCTAACCACATCCCGCCCAAAACAGCCCTCCTACCCCTCACCCCAGCCGCAACCACACTAACAACCCTCCTCCTAACCCAAACCTCCTTCTTCGCCCTCGGCAACTCCAACGCAATCTCCTCCATCGACCTCTCAAACGCCTACAACGGCATTTCCGGCTATAACATCCTCGCCGTCGGCTGTCTAGTCTTTTTCTCGAACTGGGCCGGCCCCCTATACTGGTCCCTAGCCGGCCTCTTGCTCCTGGGCCAGCACGGCCAACCACAACGGCACATGGACACGCGCGAATTACATGTTGCGGATTGGGTTGCGCGCGAGCGCGAGTGGCTGGGTGAACTTGCGCGCAAGGAGGAGAAGGGGAGGGAAGTCAGGAAGGGGACGAGGGAGTGGGGCGTGCATGTTGCTGTTTTGACGTTTTGGACGGGCGTGATGCTGGTGGCTGTTATGGGTGCGTGTACGGCGTTGAGACAGCATCTTTTTATTTGGACTGTGTTTAGTCCCAAGTTCCTTTTTGCTATGGCGTGGGGGATTGCGTGGCATGCGGGGGTTACGGTGGGGATTGGGGGGCTGGTTTGGTGGGTTGGAAGTTGGTAGGTAGGTAGGAGGGGATTGGGGATGGAGATGGAGATGGGGGGATGTTTTGATGTGCAATGGATTAGTATGGCATTGTATGATGTGGTTTGTCACAGTACGTGTATGTGGGTATTTATCTTCGGTGCTTATCAAAGTATAGTTGATGACGATCCGCTTTTCCAATCGTGGGACAACGCTCATATACTAACCGTCATAGCAATACTTCCTATCACTCTTCAAACCCCATCACGATCAACGAAAAAGCCCTCTACACTCTACCCTCATCTCTCAGTCCCCGCCCTCCCTCTTAGCCTCCTTCCCCTTCCCTTTCTCCCTCTCCTCCTCCTCCTCTTCCTTCCACCTCACCTCATCCTCCCTCCACCTCTCCAAAACTCTCTGTCTCGCCGCCAGCCCCACCGTTGCTTTCATCTTCTTCTTAACCTCCTCCGATGCATCAACCTCATCCCAATGCATACCATCCTCCGAAATCTCTCTGGGGTCATAGCGCGGCTGCTCAGCGAAGATTTGCTCAGCGCAGTACGTGCATTTGACCTGTTCGCCAGGCGCGAGACCGAATGGCGCAGGTGCAGGGATTTGTATCGGTGTGCGTGTTATATTTGGGGAACTGCAGGTCGACTCAAGTCATCATCAGTGTTTCCTTCCAGGGAAAGGGGGGCGAGACTGGCGACGTACGCCTTAGACGACCCAGCCACATTTTCTGCTTCTTCAACAACAGGGACAACAACAGATATCCCCCTCTCATTCAAGTTCCCACAATACTCACACTTCCACCGATCCTGCTTCTTCGCCGCGTCTATGATCTTGCCTTTACCCGCTTCTCGCTTCTCATATGCGTCCGCGCGCCATGTGTCCGAGACCGGGTTTCGCGCTATGCCCGGTCCGCGCTTTTGCGTCGGAGACTCCGGGTCGTGGTAGTCGGGTAATATAGTCTTTGGCGAGCGAGTACGGTCGTGAAGAGCGTCGTGGGGAAATTGCTGCGGAAAAGCGGAGCAGTGAGGCGGTGTGGTGGGCGCTGGCTGTGCGGGCTGGGAGGCTGCGTGTTCGGAAGGGGAAAGAGCTGCGAAGCTGGAGGAGAGAGATGAGGTGCGGCTGCGTGCTGCAGCACTGTGTAGAGTTGAGGTTAGTGAGGGTGGTGGTATGATAGCTCGTGAGCCTAAGTCGTGCTGGAAGGCGTTCTTCATGTGATTTGGACGGGGGCTGGATAATAGGAGAAGGGAACATACGCATCTCTTTCCACTTCCTCCAGACTTCGCCTTGGAAATGAGCTCTCGGCCGGCTCATGAGCTTCAGACCCTTCTACCTTGCCAGAGTCACCAGAATCAGAAACCCATTCATCGGATTCTTCTTTGCTCATGTTTAGGTGTGGGTCTCAGGTTGGTGGTGTTGTCGTGTAATGATATTGCGATGCGAGGGTGGATGATGACGATGGAGAACTTTGATAATACGAGATGTTGATATGGGAAAGCTGGAAAGTCATCTCCCATGATTTGGTGGGAAGTTTCTGTAAGTGACATGAAGGTGCTTTCTTCGGTGCAATGCTCTTGCTGGTTCTTGATGAGACTAGGAAAGGGCGTGCTAGGGCAGGGAAACTACACTCGGGCAGGTATTTTGAGGATGTCTTTCTTCCATTCTCTACCAGGAAACTACAGGACAATTCATCTTTGAACAGCCACCGCGTCGTCAGATCGAAACAAGTGAAGAAAGTTAGAGTACAATGAAACACCAAGGAGTCTGCGAGAAGTCCGATACCACACAGCCTATCCAATGGAAAAGATCAGATTACATTTCCTAGCTAACTACATGTACACCGACATCAGTGTCGGGAGGATATCAAAAACTCCTTGGAAACCGGGCGCCATGAATATTTCTTCTATCAACCAGCGCTCACAAGTGTCCAAGCACGAGCAAAACCAACGTAACCAATCCGGTGAGATAGCCACACCAAGCCACAAAACATGAAACCTCCTCTTAGCGCGGCCGAACAGTTATACCAAGTACGCGTTCACGATGACGAGGCGCAATGATAATAGCGGCTTCTAGAATATCTCCCGGAGTGAGAGGGTCAGGTCGAGGAGGAGGCGTAGGACCAGGTCGACGCGCAGGTCTACGAGCAGCACGTGGATGAGCAGGCGGAGCATGTGCGTTCCCCTGACCCGCAGCTCTATGAAATAAAGCCAGAATCTGAGCATCGCCCACATGTGCCGGCACCCAATTACCCCGGTCCGCAGCGATATTCGGGCGGAAATAACGACAGTCCTCGCGGTGCGGCGCCTTGCCCAATTGTGGAGCGAGACACATCCAGCAGAAGTGGTGGCGGCAGTTTTCACCTACGAAACGCGTTAGCCATACATCCTGATGAGAAAGGTTTTTGTTGTGAAGTATATCTTACAAGTCATGTGGTCGCATCCTCCGTTCTTCTGGATATTGATACCGCATTTCGGACACGGCTTCGCTCCCAACATCTTGACCGTATCTTCGGATTGCTTGTTTTCGGCAATCTTCACCTTGTCGCAGCCGCCCCTGCCATGCGTGCTCCACGGCTGGTTGCACTTAAGGCAAGTCTTGTGCTCGCAGTACGGGCATTCAAGGAACTGCTTCCCGCGCTTACCTCTACCCTTGCCGTTGTTGCAGTCCTCAACAGAGAAATGGAGACCGCACTTAAAAGAGAGGCAGGCCGTGTAGAGCTCGCCGGTAGAAAGCGCGTGCTTGGTGACGGCGTTGTCGTAGCTGTTTCGTCGTTAGCATACTATCTAGCTGAGTCTTGGGATGGTGGTACTTACATCGTGAAAGTAGCTTTGCTGACGCTTGCGCGTAGAGCAGCGTAGTTTAGAGCATAGCCGCAGTTGTCGAATGGACAGCTCAACTCCGCTTCTGTGAGTTGCCGCTCCGTCATCTTCGTCCTTAGCATCTTCGTAATGCAAACGGTGCAGATGGACTGCAAATGCTCGCACGCGTCTTCAGGGGCCTTGAAACACCGATCCTTCGTCTTCGTCTCTACACAAACCAGACACTCTTGTTTGACTGACTTTTTCTTGGCTTGTTTCTTGGTCATGGCTTTAGGCTTCACGACAGCGCCGGCCGTGACGCGAGAAACCTTCCGAACTCCCGACTCTCTACGAGCGGTAGTTTCCTTGGAAGATTTGGAAGGCTCGAGAGACTGCCCGGATGCAGCACGGTAGTTGCCACGGGGTCCTGGAGTCTCTTCAACCACGATAGGATTACTGCGCGTACCTGCCCGGCGTGCCGTATCCGCATAGTTGACGCGCCGTTCTGGCCTTAGTCGAAGTCGAGTTGTAGGCGCCATTCCGCTGGTTGAAGTTGATGTTCGTGGTTTTGAGAGTAGAGTGTAGTTGGCGAACTGGTGGGTATTATATCACATGGGGCGGAGGAGCGGATCGCTGGGGAGAGGCAGGAAATCGCTCACAGGGACCTAATTCTGCAGTCCCAAAAACCAGCAAAGGACTGTGAAACTAGGCGTACGCGACGCTGCGCCGTATTGTGACTGTGTGGAAGCCTAAAGTCGACGCGCGCTGGATGACTGAAGAAGGAACAGCTAGTGACAGAATGTGAGACGAGAGACTTCACTCAAGTAAATGAAGAAGCAATGCGATGAAGTGGAGAGTATACGCGTGTTGTATAGTGACCGCTATCAACTACGGTTCTCGCAGAGGAATTACTCCCAATGCCGCGCCGTACCGTGGATAAGCTTTGGTTGCATGTTTGTAAAGACAGCGTTCCCACAAATGCCACACGATGACTACAGCCGCACCCTCATGCGATCGCTGTTACTAAATAAATGCTGCATTCGTGTCAAAAATCTTCGCGATTTTTCTTGGAGGCGGGAGACTCCTACGAAGCCCACCCCTTGCAACACTTCGCGCGTGTGCCATCAACTCTCCAAATCGTAAAGCAAGCACCCTCCGGTGCGGAAATTATATACAAAAGCCTTTCCAACAGCTTCGTCTCCGTCTCCACTCCCTTTACCCTCCACCCATCTTGCTCTGTATCCCAGTAATAAGTCATGCAGCTCTTGCAAGTACTTCCTCTCCGCCAAGGGCATCTTCTGGATGAAATTTCGCCACGTTTCTGGGTCGCTGAGTCGGGTCTCTTTGATGAGATTCATGACTTCCTCCTTGGATTCAATGGCGGCAATAGGCGCGGATTGAAAGGCCGAAAGGAGGTCTGAGGAGCGAGACTGCGCGGCTTCGACGATGGACCACTTGTTTGACTTTTTGGAACGGTGTTGGGCGATGAGGACGTCGACGTTGGATTTTGTGTTGTTGGGCGTCTGGTTCGGAGCTGGAGGTGCGGCTTTGATCAGACGAGCTGCTGTACCCTCGCGCTCTTCTCTGTCGCGGAGTTCGTTTCGAAGGTAGTTGAAAAGATCGGCGCTGCGCATGTCCGTGTCTTCTTTCTTGGCGATGGATTTCACCTTGAGCTCGGGTTTATCTGGCGCAACGCCGTGCTTGATCACGATGACCCAACTGTGCCTGTCATCCCGGTAGTGGCGGAGTATGTCTTCGATTGAATGCGCATCGATGGCGAGCTCAGCAGTGTAGCCATGAGATATAAGGTCTGCTACCATTTTGATGCCGGTAGATCGAAGAACGCTGGGGTCGAAACTGGCGACTAGGCAGTCGCAGCGGCGGGGCATCCACGAGATGGAAGGCGTATCCTCTTCAGCATGTTTCCTCAGGAACGTTGACTTTTCGGGCTTCTTAATGTATCGAGCCATAGAGTTGACCAGTCTATCCCATCCCAGGTTTACGCCAACCGCATGGTATGCTGGTGCTGGATGCGCATGAGTGGAGGCTTTAGGACGGTACTCTTCAATCAGCTTGTCGTAACGACCGCCTGCAGCGAGTACCTCTCTTTGCTTTGTGTCGAAGAGGCATTGGAACAGTATTCCGCCCGAATAGAACCGTTCGTTGAAGCTGCTGAGAACGCTGATGTACACCTTGCGCTTCACATTCCAAAGCTTCATGTAATTGACCACTGATGAAAGATGCGAAAAGATTGCATCTGTTCGCTCAACGTACTTTGTGCCTTCGAAAAGTCGCCGCAGCTTTGCAAACGCCTTTTCTGGCGTGTCGCGCCAATCGAACCTTGCGAGGTCGTCCAACGACGTTGATGCAATCCCGATGTCGGAAGAACGTAGTTGGTTACGGATTGAGGCCCAGTTGTTTTTGCGAATGTTGAGCTGGCTGAGCACAGCCTTCACTGCTGTACGCTTTGGGGCGGGAATCCGGCAAAACTCCATGATCATGTCGAGAAGATCCGCGTGATTGAGATGGAAACACATTGGGGTTGACCGGAATGAAGGGAATTCATCGATGATCTCGTCAACCACTTTTAGCACCTCTGATTCCTTGAGAGCAAGATCGATCGCATCGTATGAGAGAATGTCGAAGTCTGCCTCACCGTTGCTACGCGGAGCACTTCCAATGTAGTTTTCACGGTAGACATGACTGATCGTAAACGTCTTTTCAAGAAAAGCCCCACCTCGACCGATGCTACGCGCATACGGCAATGTGAGATCGTAGGGAAGCTGAACAAGGGTCCCCGAAGGATCAAAAAGCTTCACAGCGTGAGTGTCTGCGTAATGATCTGACCATGGCAATAATGCTTGGCGTTGAATCTCCACCGCACCATGGCTTCGGAAGATCATCGCCAATCTGTCCTTGACAAGGTTTTGTAGAAGCACCTCATTAGCTTTGAGAGGTTGGGCCGCCGCACTCAGGTCCCAAGCATGATCTCTTGCTTGCGTGTCAGGCTTCTGCGAGAATAGCGCAGCCATCATCTTCGCATAGTGAGGAGAATTGCGATCAGATAAGGCCTTCAGGGCTTCCTTCACGGCTTCGTCCTCCATCTGAGCAGGAACTTTGCCGCTTCTCAGAAGCTCGGTACAGCCTGGCCTTTCGGAAGGTCGGTGGCTGATGAGCGATTTGATGATATCACCCTCGAGCGCTTTCTCGGGTGTTTCAAACTCTAGCGGAAGGTCATGTTTTCGCTCACGCAAAGACCGAATGACCTTGTCTCTTTCCATAGCAGTTCTCAGAGGAAAGCACATCTCGAAGAAGATGATACCCATGGAATACATGTCGACCTTGTTGTTGTAGTCCCCAGTAACGCTGGAGCTTAGCTCCGGGGCCACGTAAAGAGCAGTGCCGACGCTCCTTGTCATGTCGCCGCCACCCTGGTTGTCGTCCGATGATTTGGTGTCAGGCCTCTGATACTGCCCGCTAGTAGCTAGTCCAAAATCTCCGATTTTCGGGATTTTAGCCAAGTCAATGAAGACATTGTCAGGTTTGAGATCGCGGTGGATGATGCCGTGTCCGTGTATGTGAGCTAATCCCTCGAGGATTTGCCGAAACAGTTTCCAGTATTCTTCCGGATCGTCGTATAATCCGTTACGAATAAGATCGCGGAGCGTCTGCTTTTCGCAAAACTCCATCTGGATATATAGAATTGATTTTGGCTTGGCGGGATTAGAGTCAGACATGGCGCGTCTCTTGATAGCTGGCGAGATGTGGCCGATGCTGGCGGAACCACTTTCATCCTCTACACGGGGTTAGTCAAGACGAGAGAATGGAGAAGCATGAACCTGTTGCTTACCGGAGTCAGATCCAAAGATGACGGCACCGACATCGTCTTCCGACTCAGCGTCCGAACCAAATTCGATTTTAGGATAGCCACTAGAGCTGATAAAGTCCAGTCCAGCTGCACTTTTGCTGTAGCCTCCACCATCAGTCGTAGTGCCCGGAGAGACATCTGAGCCCCAGTCAGACTCATCCCCATCTGACGACCCGGATTCGTCGTCATCATCGTCGTCCGCCTCAGCTTCCGGCCATGCCGTGTAATAACGCACTACACAGCTATGATTGAGCCGTGATAAGAGCATTACTTCGGAGAGGACCTCGCTCAATGCTGACGCAGATTTCTGCTTGATCTTTTTAATGGCGTAAAGTCGACCATCAACCTTGTTGCGAGCTTTCACTACCTCGCCGTATCCACCTTTGCCCAATCGCCCTTGTTCGACCCAGTCGTTTGCATATCGCGAATAAGTTGGTACCATGGCCGATGAAGATTCGCGCCGCAGCCTGTACCGACCTACTGAGGTTGAGGAATTTCTAGATCTTACAGGTTCGGCGGGTCGCTCGTAGACATCTACGTCATCGCGCAGAAACTCGGATGGAATGAGATCGAAAGCGGAGTGTCGCTTCTTGGGATCCGGCTTGAAGAACTTGCGGAGGACCTCCTGCAACGGCTCTGAGCATCCAAGTATATCGGACAAGTCTTTCGGCGAGTTGTATTTCTCGGGCGCATCAATGCCGAAAAGCATCTGAAGGAAAACGACTCCCAAGTCCCAAACGTCAGTCTTACGAGTGTGCTGCAGGCTCTGTGAGAGCTCGGGAGCTATCCAGTAGAATGAGCGTGTGGATTTCGCTGGGGTGACTTCCTTGCAGAAGCTCTGTAGACGATAAAGAGAGTCCTGGTAGCTAGCGTCGGCCAGATGCACTGTTATACCTCCACCCGAAGACCTCTTGAGCAGGATGTTGTGGGGGTGGAGACGTTTGTGCACGATGCCGTTGCGATGGTAATAGTCCAGAGCCTCTAGGAGCTCGATGGTCCAGGACCGGACTCTAGCGACTTGGAGTGGCCCATCGTCAGTGAGTCGCTCGCCCAGAGAGCCTCTATCGGCGTGCTCCATCAAAACACTAATGTCCCATCCGAAGTCTGGCAAGTGCTCCACTTTGAAGTCCAGCACTGTCATTATAGCAGCTTGTCGTAACCGCTTCACTTCTTCCATCTCGTCTTCGAACTCCATGATAGCTTTCTTGAGTTCAGAATCGGCGGCGGCGTCTCCTGCATCCACTCGAGCGCGCTTCAATACCAACGTCAACGCTGTCGAGGTGCCGACTGGTTTGACTAATAGTTCTTCGGTGAGAGGCCCAGAACGGAAGGGAAGTGGATTCTCGACTGCAGTACACTGGATAGTGGTCTCTTCGTGCTGGATGAAGATGGTTCTGTCGAAAGGTATGTAGTTGACGCTGTCCCCGCCAGGAAACTCTGGGGGTGGTGTCATGGCTGACACGCGGTTCTTCTTGCGCTTCGCCATTTGGTCTTTCCGTCGCATCTCATCGCCAACCATCTGCTGCAAAAGGCGCTGCTCCTGAGCCCTTTCCTCGTCTAGTCTCTTCTGTTGCTCCTCTTCTTGCAACCGTAGCTGTTCAGCTGCGGCGGCTTCCTGCATGGCCCGTTCCGCATCCAGGTTCTCGTAGGTGCCATCGGTCTCGCGCACTGCAATTTCATCCTCGAGGATTTCCTGAATGGCGGTTGCAATGTCATACATCATGACTTCGCCGACCAACTCTTGAGGCCGGGTTTTCAGCAAGCCATAGAGCTTGTCCCAAGTGTTTTTCCTCAGGCTGCTGCAGTCTTCCAGGCTAAGAGTAGGTAGTGATTTGGGGTAAGTAGCGGTAAGCTTGGCACAAAGTGTCACAAATATCCTCTCATTGGAGAAGGACGTTAGTTTTAACCGCAACACGCGATCAGTAGTTTTCTGTATCCGAATTAGAGGCCGAATCGAAACAACCCGGCAGTTGGTGGCGAGAAGTTAGTACTTACACTCCATGCACCTCTGGCTTCCGATTCCTCATAATCGTCCATGAAGACAGCCTTCAGGACTTCGCGTTCGTCTTCCTGTGCCTTCTCGTAGGTTTCGGAGGGCTGAGAGACGAGTAGTGGTCGCGCCTCCCCGATAGGACTTGTCGCGTCCATATCGTCGGCGCCTGTGGGCGTGGATGCATTTTGCGTCTGTTTCTTGGTCTTTGGTGTTTGATGCGGTGCCATAGTGGGCTACTTGTGGATTATTGAAAAGGCCGTCACATAAAGGGTATTGACGGAGAGACTAGCAGCCATAGCTGCTGCCCTTCACCTTGCAGGCATGTCGGTTGGTATATAGAGAAGTGAAAGTAATGGGTATGACGGAATGTAGAGACTTCGCGGCCAGCGCATGCACAGTTGTGAAGTAGCGGTCGGTGGGGGCGATATGTTGGCGAGCCCCGCCATCCTGGGACCGTTTCCGCGCCATCCCTGCAGGTGCGAGCTGAGCCGCCGGACGCGACTTGGTTGCGCCTCGAGCACGACAGCGCGCACAACAAACAGCATTGCGACTTCGATTTGCGTGGAGATGCATGTCAAGGCGGTCGCATAGGGTCTTGAAAGCACTTTCCACACCTTTGGATATGAGAGCTGCGCCGCAACGGCCCTTTTCACAACTAGACCCGTAGCCCTCGTTTTCAGCGAGTAAACAAGCCGCCAAACAAACCAGGCATTATACCCACACGTCGCAGCCAGGGCCACCACCACCACTCCTCAACACCCCGAATAGCCACGTCTGGAAAGACAACGTCACCATGTTTTCGTGGATTACGGGCCCACGCATTACGAACGTGATAGAGGATCTGCAGCCTGGTAAGTCGCCTCGTTCTGCGCGCCTGTTGAGGTTGGCTAATCATAGCAGAAAACGACTACGAGTCCACCTTTATCGAGCCACCAGAGACGCCCGCCCACCAGTTCGCCGTCAAGGCCTTCAAACACGCTATATTCGGCACGCCTGCGCCTGAAGAGGCCAAGGACCTATCAAAGAAAAGCGAGAGAAAGGCAAAGGTGGAGGCAGCGAACGCGAAAGCCTTCGTACTCCCTCCGCCCAAGGAGAATGGACCACCTATTTCTCCGTCGAAACAGCCCGGCGGCATCCTCATGACGCCGGGCACTGCCAGCAAGGGAAGGAAGCAGGTATCGTTTGGCTCGCAAGTGGTGGACAACGAGGGCAAGCGCGGCAACATTGGCAAGAGCGGCATACCCAGTGACTGCCCCGGGAAGTTTCCTAGCCCATGGACTCCGGGCACCCAACTCAAGCTCGACCCTGGAAGTGAACAACGGCCGCGCACTCGCCTCACCGAAGCCCTGCTAGACGCACGCACGACGACACAGCCCAAGTCGGGACAGAAGCCCAAGGCAAGGGATGACAGCGACATCACCATTGATCTAGGGGCTCCACGTTCTGAGTCTGGCAAATACTGGAAGGAGCAATATGAGAGCTATGCGGATAAGAGCGAGAAGGAAATGAAGAAGGTCATTGCCAAGCAGCAGCTGGCCAAGAAGTTTGCCATGAAGAAGGACGCCGAAGTCACCGAGCTTGTGACCAAGCTGGAGCAAGAGCGCAAGCGCTACAGACAACGCGAAAAGGATCTGGAGCAGCAGAACAAAGACCTCCAAGAGCGCCTTCGTCAGGCCATGGCGGAGAGCATGTCGTCGAGTATCGAGATTGCAGCACTGAAGGCACGCGTGACAGTCCTAGAATCATCCAACTCGGCGCCTTCTCCCATGCTTCAACAGAGTAAAGCGCCATTCGAGATTTACGAGGATGCAAACAAAGAAACCTCACGACCTCCTTTGCGCGGGCTGGCCCTGGATCATGAAGTTTCCTTCGCCCCCTCCAATAGCATGGCCTCATCCACCAAAGAAAATGCATCGCCAAAGCCACGCCGTCATCGGCGAGGTACCATTCCCGACACTCTGGATCGACCCGTCATGCCTTCCAGACTAGGTACAGCAGAGGGAGAAGCTTCCATCATCCTGGGCAAGTCGCCTCGCGCACCTTCACGTCCGTTTGAAGCCACTCTCGACAAAGCGCTCGCACCCGCTCAGCAAGAGATGCAACCCAAGTCGCCCTTGAAGACCCACAGGCCTGAACCAACTAAAGAGAACCATACACCCAAATCGCCACCTGCGATACCGCCTTCCAGTCCGCTTCCTGTTCCCTCGCCTGGCTTGGATCCCTGGATGGAGATGAACAACAATAGCTCGATAGCGCAAATAGACAAGATGGCATTGCCTGTTTCCACAGGCCAGCCATACACGAGGCCTGAGTGGAATCCACCACCAAAGAAGAATCACCGAGTGACAAAGTCTATTTCCCATGCCAAGCAAACGGAAGCCGCCCGACAGGAAAAGCCCACGGGAGGGGAAAAGAAGACAGAAGTCTCAAGACGAAAGGATCGCACGACTGAAAAGGCCACTCACGTTTCCGAGCTCGAAGCAACGTCGGTGGTGTCAAAGGAGCGGGCACCCAAGAAGGCTGAGGCGAGCTCGCGCCAACCTCCTACCGACCCCAAGTTTGATGTCTCAAAGACCACAACGCATCATGCAGAAGGATCTGCGCAAGTCAAGCACGACCGAGGTCAGATGCTGCCCATCGACCGCAAAGCACTAGCGAGGCAAAGGCTGGAGGAGAGGAAGAAGTTGAGGAAGAATGGCGCCACCATGGTAAGCTCATAATTTGGGGGTTGGATCGGAGTTGGTGGTATTAGATTCATTGGGCCCTCGCCTTTTCACTGATTTGTTTTGGGACGGCTGCATTGCTTACTGGAGTAAACTCTACCCCGCGGACATTCTATTGGGAACCGCACGATACCTTTACACGCTTTCATTACAGAATTCATTCGATATTCATACATTGCTTCATGCTTCTAACGCTCGTACAACATGCAAGTGGGTATCATCCCAGAAAGAAAACGCCCTGTAAATGCCAACTCCACCACGCTATGCCACATACCAATCCTCCATCACTTGTTCCCCGCCGCAATCTCCTCCAACGCTTTGTAAACCGGCACAACACTCTTCTCCAACTGACTTTTCTGAAAGGCCGTCATCTTACCCAACACATACTTACTCACCACATTCGGATCCCTACTCTCGGGCCTCCCAATGCCGACACCCACCCTCCACCACTTGACCCCACCCAGCTGCTGCTGACAGCTCTTAATCCCATTGTGACCCTTCGCACTCGCCGCCCCATCTCTAATCGTAACTTTGCCCAACGCAGATTCCAACTCATCATGCACAACCACCAGTCGCCCTTGCAAGCTACTCTCCCCACTAACCCGCCGTATCTCCCTCAACCACTCGTTGTATGCCCGCTTCACACCGTTCCCGCTTACGTTCATTAACGAGGCGGATTGCCAGAAGGTCCAGTCTTCATAGACGTCGGGTTCGGATTCTACGCGCCGGAAACCGGTTAGGCTAAAGGCCATGTGCGTGGGTGGCGGTCGCGATACCAGCCCTGAGAGCCCTTTTTGGAAGGGTGTGTAGTTTTTTGCGTGCGAGAGGTGCGAGGTTAGGATGTGGCCGGCAGAATGCAGGGTGTTGGAGAAGGAAGCGCCGGGGTTGCCGATTGAGGCTACGAGGAGGGGGTAGGCGGTTTGGGCGGCGGGTTTCGCCATTATGGAGTGAGGGAGAGGGAGAATTGCGGGGTGCGTTTGCTTTGGTGGGTTGTTTGGGATTTGGCGGGGTGGGGATTCGACGTCAGTGTCGGTGGGTGTGGGGAGTGCGGAGTCGTGGCGTGTCTTCCTCTGTTTGCGTTTTTCTTTGCGATTCAAAAGTGGTTGTGGAATAGGAAATTGTTCGTCGGTGCCGTCGTTCGCTGCGTGTGTGCGATGTTGGGAGATGTCGAGACTAGATACGGCCAGGGCAAGCTCTCCTTCTTGTCTCTTTTTCTTCTGATTGTGCTTTTCTCTCTGAATCTGCTTAGCCGTCTTTTGCGCGGTAAACACGCCGCTATCGTCGCTGTCGCTGGCGTCGTCTGTTGGTGTTGGGGTTTCGGGATTTTTAGCTCCAGCCTGCAGATCCGTGGCAGGGATTAGCGGCGTCGTTGTAGGGTTGGCCACGTGCGCACGTGTGATCGCGTTTGACATGACTTTGGACGGGTACGAAGATGTGGGAGTAGTGGTGTGCACATTGTGTGGGACTAGACTATTTGTAATAATGTATGCAGCATTGAAACAACTTTGTGAAGCGATCCATGGTTCGTCATAGCAGACACTGTCAAGCATGTCACTCACAGCCACAGCCACATGTAAGAGTCATAGTGGATTGGTAAGGGCGCAAACGAAGTCGCTTTGTAGTAAACCGCCCTTTTCTCGGCCAACATTCTGATATGTCATCATCGGCGATATGCGAAAGCCCTTCTTGCAAAGCTCGACGGCAAGAGTGATTTTACACGAGAATCGGACGGAGCAGATCGCGATTTCTCTTGGCGCACATCATCGTTCAGGAACCAGGGTCCAGCATGCGTATCTCACGTTTCCAAAACCACTGACACTCGCCACCTGCGCGTGCACTAGCACTCTTCACAAGTCACCCACTAACAAGTTGCATCGAGTATACCGAAATTTAAACGCCCATCCAACGACCATGTCCGAACGGCCAGCAACGCCACCGCGAGCGACTCGCTCAGCGGGTAAGCTTCCTCCGAACCCTCCGACTCCAGAGCAGATTAGGCGCATGGAAGAGGCTCGACTGAGAGCAAAGGCTACTGCACAACAAGCCCAAGCATCCAATCCATCTCCAGCACCCGTCGCAGGCACTAAGCGCGCATACTCCTCTATTACCGCCTCACAGACACCCGCAACCCTTCGGAATGCCGCCGCCGCATCTCCTCAAAAGCGCGACCAGAATGGCTTCATACAACCCCCGTCGAATGACTACATCCAGCCAGCGAAGAAATACGCCAGGAAGGACTTTATTGACTATGACTTTAGTAAGATGACGGATACCAAGGGTGGTTTCTTGGGCGCCGTGGACGATCCTCATAATAAGGCCATGTGGAAAGGACAGCCAAAGGAAGAACAGAGGCCCGATGGTATGACAATGGCAGAGTGGGAGAGGGAACGCGTGAGGCGGAAGTTGCGCGCAAATAGGGCAGGGCCATATGAGCCTGGCATCTCCATCTTGGATGCCGTCAACGGCAAAGAAGAAGAGGACGAGGAAGCCGCACTTTTAGAAGCCGCTGAAAATGCTGAAATCGAGAGCGGTACATTCAAAGGCAAATATGGCGACGGAAAGCGCGACGCCAAAGGCAAATGCCGCGAATGCAACAGCCTAGAAATCGACTGGAAATGGCAAGACATCTTCGGCATCGGCGTCTGCAATATTTGCAAAGAGAAACTCCCCGACAAATACTCTCTCCTCACCAAAACCGAAGCGCGAGATGACTACCTCCTCACCGACCCCGAACTCAAAGACGAAGAACTCCTCCCCCATCTCGAGCGGCCCAACCCCCACAAACAATTCTTCCACCCCATGCAACTCTTCCTGCGCCTGCAAGTCGAAGCCTACGCCTTCAGTCCCGCGAAGTGGGGATCCGCCGAGGCCCTCGATGAAGAGTATGCGAAGAGACAGGTTGTAAGCAAAGAGCGGAAACAAAAGAAATTCAAAAATAAACTGGAAGATTTGAAAAAGAGGACAAGAGTCGAAGCGTATAAGCGCGCGCGTCTGGCTGGTGACGGCAGCGACGCACAGTTTGGGCAGAAGATCAAAGGACGCTATGATAGGCATGAGCATGAGTGGGGCAGAAGCGTGCTTGATCCTGAGACGGGCATGACGAGGAAGAGGTGTGAGGAGTGTGGGATGGAAGTTGAGGAGCTGGAGTTTTAGTCTCTTTCATTGTAGGAGTACGAAGTGATACCCAGGCGTAATATTTTAGTTTTCGATACACTACACTTGGTTTCGTGTTCTCCGCTGCCTGCACGCACACGCTCATATCCACGTCCACTCGTCCCTGCCTTGCCTGATCTGACCCGCGCTGACAAACAGCCCCACTTTCCACTTTCCTTACTAGAGGCTTTACCCCTCACCTCAACGAGTCTCACTCCTGCCACGTATACCTCCCACTCGACGTCTCGCTTCACCTACCGCTTTGCTGTCCGCCTTTTACCCTAACGTTATATTTTGATTAATGATGAAGTTAGTCATCAACACCTCCCAAGGGCCGGTAACTCAGTGGTAGAGTGTAGGACTGCAGTTCCCCATGACGTAACATTCCCGAAGTCACCGGTTCGACTCCGGTTCGGCCCTTTCTTTTTGGAACAGCGTTGCTGTGCTAGTGAGCTCTGTTTTTTTGCCTTTCTTTCTGGAGAAAAAATGAAGGTGGGGGTTTTTTTTTCACTGGTTCGACTCCGGTGCAGCCCTTACTCATGACTTTTGTTATGGGTTGTTTGTCCTTGCCTTTTTTAGGCGAGTTTTTTTTGGGGGGTGGGGGAAGAGCTGCGATTCTATGAGGTGTAAGATTGCTCTTTCCTCGCATGCGCGGACTGTGTATTGTTCACTTTACAGCCTAGTGAAACAAAAAGTAAGCCGATGGTTGCAGGATGTTAGCGCCTCCGACTACAGACTTCTGTCAATGGGAGTGTCATCTTCCGCGCTTGTCAGTGAGAATTGTGTTAAGGAAGTAAATAATCGTGATCATATCAGGGGGTACCGTGAATAAGAACGAAATTCCCTCATAACCTCACCACTCGGTTTTCCCCCACAGCGCCAACCAATCACCCCCAAACGTCTCTTTCCATCTCCCTCAAAACCAAAACACACCTTCCGTCTTCCCCCCTTCCCGCCCTACACCCAATTCATTCAAACATGTCTTCAACCGCACCGCTGTCGCTTTCCCATACGCCTCATGCTCAGTCATATCCGGCATCTCGGTCTTCCGCGTAGTATCCGTCCGCACCCAAAGAATCTTATGCTCGCCGCACGAAGCCCTAATCTCATTGAACATATCGTCGTTGAAGCCGCCGCCCAGCGCAACGGCCGCAGGACGCTGAGCGTAGTTTTCAGAACCGGGGTTGGGGGAGTTGGTTGGTGGGGGTGGGGTGCCGGAGAGGATCGCTGTGATGCTGGTTTTTGCTTCGGGAACGGAGAGATTGATGTGGATTACTGTTGTGAGAGGGTGGTTAGCGGGGTTGGGTGGACTTGGGCGTGGATGGAATTGGTCGTGTTGAATGAAGGTTGACATGATAGAGATGGCTTACCATCGTATTCTGGCAACACCCCCTCACGGACTGCTTTTGCGATGTTTGGGTGTCGCCCGCATACTATGATTGGAATCGGTGCCATGGCGCTGTTTGGTGTGGAGTCTGTAGCTGGAAATGGCGGTGTTGCTTGTCACGGGGAGGAAGTAGGAGCTGCTCGACGTGTCAAATGCGGGGAAATAGGCTACACGATTCCAATGTGGTACAATATTGGATTACCGTAAGCATGACAGTCTGCAGTCTCGTCTTATGCTGATGGGGGGCCTGGTTACGTAGTTTATACCGGACTATGCCCCCAAAGTCCGGCGCTAGTTATTCAGTGGAGATGGGCTGAACGCAAGACCCGTCTTTAGCTTGTTGGCGTTCTACAATAATATCTTGACAGCGAAACGAAAGCTCCGTTATCGAATTGGATCTTGCTTAGTGAAGATACGTGCAGCTTACTAGCAGACGACAAACCCCTTCGTTTGTACTTTCCGTCTTGCTTCAGCTGACGTCTGTCATACCAACAAAGATCAGCATGTCAGGTGCATACATGCCCCTATAGAATCTTCACGTGCCCAAGCCTTACTCAACTCGTTTACCAGGAGGTAGATGCTTTCTTATACGATATCTGCAGGGAGTTCGAATTTGCAGCGCAACTGCAAGGACGATTCATGTCGCACCCACCAAGCACGATCATGAAAGCAATCACCTCACTCAGAGAATTCCGTCCACAAAGACAAGGTAGATGAACTTGAAGAATTCCAGGGCGTATCCAAAAAAACGGCATGTAATCCCGTTACGATTGATTACCTAGATACGAAAATGCCGACAATGTAAGCATCCGAAAAACAAATTAATTCTCGGCGGCAGCAGTCCAGGCTTGCGCGGGACCACTACAAGTCAGCCTCTTACTCAGAATTCCGGGGTAACTTTCACCCTACATTATCTGTGGGCCGCCGCCCGGCCTTCACTATTTCCGCGGGCCAAGCTTCATAACTCGACCAAAGATCCAAGGAAGGATATCACTGGATATCAGTAGGATGGTATGCTTTGTGTGCTTGGAAGGCGCCTTCAATACTTTGAACCAAACCAAAAAAGACCGTCAAGCATAATATGGCGATGGCGATCTAAAAGCTATACCACTGAGCTTTGTCCCTTCTATCATGCCATTGCTGAAGGATAGACGTTTGGTCAGGGCTTTTGAAGACTTTGTGTACAGCAGCAAGCTGCTTGGCCCAGTACTCGAAGTCGTTCGCCTTAGAATCCCGCAGTCTTCCAAGTTTCAGGATCTGCAAATCGATCTCGGAGGGAGAGAATGACTGATAAGCCCATTCTTTTGTCTTGGAATTACTCGAAGGGAAGAGTAGAGCAAGCGTGTCCAGCGTCTCTCTAGCCAAGCCTGGGGGCAAGACACCATCCTGTCATCGAAGGAACGAAGCATGATGGAAAACGTAGAGTCGCTTGCCACCGCGCGAAAGGCGGTCACTGGGCTCCCCCGTCAACTTCAACTATGAATAAAGACTGGGCCGTAATCACAATCACCAACACGACGGTGACTCAGAATCTGCTCAAGCAGAGCCTCGAAGAACAGCAAACGATCAAAAATATCGCACCGACTCCACAATGAGCAGAAGTCATCATCGACACCACATGGAGCCGCTTACGCGCATCCCTCCTAGAAACCCCCATCCTCATGCGAATACCAGGAAATGCAAAAGTCGCAGATGTGTACCAGTTTTACTACCGAGGCAGCCCTGGCGTGGCAGACTGCGGCTCTCTTGTCGTTGATGCTTGGTCAAAGAAAGTGTATGGTCATGTGATTGCGGGTTCTGCCGAGAGTCGTATTGGGTACATGGTTGCTGCTTCTCGGACCATGGAGGAGATGGAGGAGATGCGGGGGTGGAGACTGATGGATTTGGTTTCAAAAGAAGGTCAGTAGAGGCGTCTTTTCATCTCCTAAGTTTCAGTCATAAAGGGGTTCCGGGCTGTAATGTATCCGCCTCGTTTCTTCGTCTCATTTCATTCTGCAATCACAGCATTTGCAACCTGGAAGGTGCTGTTTGATGGATAATGTCTGTATTTTGTGTTTCCTTGCGTGTTATCATTACGGTATTGGAAAATAGATTTCTTGAGCATTCCGTGTTTGTGTCCCACCAAGCTCCTCATTCCTCGGCGTTTTCAAGTATATATGCGTCGGGGTATAATGCTTTAGAAAAGAAAAAGAAAAAAAATACACTTTTAGTCCTCCTCCTTCGCTCAGTCGCTCAATTAGTGCTGCCAAAAAGAAATGACGCCCTTTTGCGTCGTCGGTATTGGCAATATTGCCGTCCTCGTCGCGCTCCTCTACCCACCTATCCCATCTTTCTCCACACAAAATCCCCCCACAACCCCCAGTCCCCAACCTTCCCCCAACCTAATTTTTCGCCCCGGTAGGCGCCCCACACCCATAACTCGCCATATATGCGGCATTAACACTGCGATGGTGCTCACTCGCATGCTTCTTGACGCCCTCCCACATCTTCTTGATGCTTAGGTTGACCTTGTGATGTGTCTTTGCGTCGTTTTCGTGCTGTTGCTGTTGTGCTAGCGCGACGAAGTGGTGTGCGTCGTGGGCTGAGTCGATGGATTCGCGGCGCGAGTGGGCGGCTGGTGTGGCGGGGATGGAGGATGAAGGTGTGGAGGAGGGGGAGGAGAGGGAGAGGACGCGGGGGTGGGAATCCATGTTGTTCATGTTGGAGGAGGTATGGTTCGTGGTTTGGATTGGGAGTGATCGACTGGGTTGTGTGGTTGGTGGCCGACGTGGTCGATCAGTGTGATTGTTGGAGAAGTCGTAGTATAGATCTTGAAGAGTAGCGTGGGATTGTACTTGTAGTAGTAGACTTGATGATACTACCATCTCAACCCGCATCCCCGCCTCTTATATACACCCATCGACTACGCCTCGTAAACAGGCAAGACACGGAAAAAAATTCTCTCACGCCCCCCTTCCCCATCACCAGGCACAATCAGATCGTGAGACTTCACACGTGCATCGCGACCGATTTTTCGAAAACACAGACTATTGTTAGGCATGTGAGTGTGTGTGGGTGGGCCATCCAAGCCAAGTTCCAGAACGCCACGGTAAAAGAAAACGCGAAAACTACACCGCAGGACGTCATCAGCGCAGTCTTCACATGTGCCCTGACTAGTCTCAACATGGCAGTCACCACATCACATAGAGGCAAGCGGGGGAACCAGATCTCCATTAACCGCTTAGCGCCCGCCGGATACTCGCGATGCAGTGGTGAGAGGGTGGTCCTCGGCTTGCGTCGGCTCGCCATCATCAGACTTTTTATACCGCAGAGGCCCACCGCAGCGAAATCACGGCGTCGACGTTGACACACGAGTTACCTCTAATGGCTATTTCATGTGTCATAGTATGCTTTGTTGTTAAATTGAGTGTTTCGATCGTGCCGTGATGCGAGGCTTGTATTGGTGGCCGTATTGGCCGCACGCGCACTCCGGGTGTGTACATTTGTACCTGCGTTGCGGCTCAACCGGCGGAATGTTCGAGATCACGAGTGCATGATGGTGAGACGGACACGTGCAGCTGTAACAGGAGAGCCAGAGCTGAAGGCTACGGAATCGAAATCCCGTGGATGTATTGCGCGATTTTAGACATGGGCAAGGGAATGTTGCATCCGAGCAAGGTTGGGAATAGAAGGGCATATTCGTGTACAGAACCTTGGCGACGAAAACTAATCACAATGCAAAAGAGGATGATTCCTACTACAAATCCATCCATGCTCTATGATACTGAAAAGATGCTAGGAAAGAGAATACTCATCAATGCTGCGCGGCATGTGCCCTACTCTCCTTGTTCACATATGGTGCATTCTCATCCTCGTCATCGGAATCGAGAGCTTCCAATTCAAACTCCTCTGCATCCCTTACTCTGCGATCGACTCTAGTGTAGCCGTTCGCATGGCCATTGGCTAGCCCATTCATGGGAGGCGCCTCAGCATCGGCTTTGCTATCTTCTCCCCAGGCATATACGGCATATAGGTGGATGAGCATGTTAACGACTAGCAGGATGTTAGTTAGGCAAACAGTGGAGTACAAGCAGTACTTACAAAGGAACAGCAAGAAAGCGACGCTGAACAAGATCAACACGTAAGAAACGTGGGTGACGTTGGCATCAGAAAGAAGTTGCATCTGCTCTTCTGTTGCTCCCATGAACATGAAGCCACCGGCTATCAACAGGAAAGGTGTCATGTACTGGAAACTGTTCGGGTCTGAGCCGTCGGTCGCCACCGAGGCTCGGTCCCTGAGCACAAAGGAAATCTCAATGATGCGTGCAGCGCCCGCCGCCATCAGGGTATATCCAAAGACGGTGTGAATCATGGTCGAGATGGGCAGATGCTGAGGATGCGCGGACATGGCCCATCCGGTCATGAGTATCACGATGCCTGGGATCAGGTTGCGCTTCGGCTGTCCGTTCCTCTTCCGACTAAGCCAGACGCCAACTAGACCGGCTGCCCACCACACAATGCCCATGGACGTATGTTGCAGATCATTGTGGACCCAGGGTCCTCCCCATCGGTGTTCGGTAAAGGTGTTGACGCAACCCCAGGCAGCAATGACGAGCGAATCAAAGAATTCCTGACTTCTGCCGGTCCTCCGCAGCCACATCTGTCCGACGAGAAGAAGGATCAGCAGGATAATGCCGTATGCAATGAAAGCGCTGCCCATGATGAAGTGCGCCAAACATTGCCCGGTATGATCTGCCCTGCAGAAACCCAAGGCTGTAATGCCTCCAAAGAGGAACTGCACCCAAGTCACTACTGGCAAAGCCTTTCCGACCACTCCGTGCACCTTGACTACGACATTCCGTATCTTTCCGTTGATGCCCTTTTCCAGGTGGAGCTTCAGGTAGATGCCCATGGCAACCTGAGAGACCAACATGAGCATAATGACCGGGACGAATTTAGCGTGAATGTTGTCTTCGGAAAATTGCCTGCCTCCATGCTTGTGACCGAGGAAGTAGCCGATGATTGCGAGGAGAGTGCCGAGACTTTGTACGGGGACGTGCCATTTCGATCGTATTATCTAAAGAGGTGTCAGTCTACGATTTCGTCAATGGCCATCGGGAATCGTACGCCTAGCACCATTCCCGTAGGAAAGATGATTCCCCATGCGAGCGACTGGATCAGAATGTGTGTCCATAGTATCGAGTCCTGCCAGACATTAGCCTTTGCCCACGCAGATTGCCTCTTTGGTAAGCCGTACGATTGGGTCCTCGGATATGGAGCTTCCTTCCTGTATCTTACTCATATCGTGGTCATGTGCTGTAACTACCGCGCTGTAGAGCAGCGCCACGAGGGCCGCTCGTCTTGTAATAACGTCCATCTCGCCGCTCGCTCTCCCAACAATGATTCGTGTTGCTCCAGCTGGTGCCACCTGCAGATGATATTGATCGTCTTCTGTTGCGTAGGAAGTTTCAGGGCCGCATCAGGCGCGTACTAAGGCAGGAACAAGGTGGGGAGGAGCGCGTGTTGTTGTTCCCTATTCATGCACTGCGTCGTCGCAATCCTGTGATTACGTGACCCAACAGCGCCGCCTTCATTGGCTTCCGCCACCCTCCGCCGATCACCGTCGCTGCCACCGACACTATCGCCGACTCTGCAACACCAACTTCGACATTCACCAGAATGGCTATCGAGAAGGGCATCACAGAAGTTGCCGACTCAGAAGAAGAGCCGATGACGTCGTCGCCGACTGTTGTTTCAGATGCTGCTGCAGCGGACAAGCTTTCCGCAATGGCCTCTGCTCCGCCCCAAGAACGACAAGACGCGACTCAAGGGGCACGTCGCGCTCACCAAGCATTCGCAGAACGCGCTGCCAACACTGCTGCAGAACGCACTGATAGCTTGGATGTTGATCAAAATGACGCTTCAGTCGACGTCGACGCGTCCAACATTGATCATGCTGACATTAAGCCTGATGTCGCAGTCCCTCCACAAGGGGAAGGAGCTGTGTTTGTGAAGGGAGCCCACAATCCAGAGCTTCCACGACCATGCTCATCAGGACAAAATGCCAAGATCAGTGAGATGTCCATTCCGGATAGCGGGATGGCGCTTCCCAAGCCATCAACACAAGAAGTGCAGTTCAGCAAACAGCCAGACTCAGGTGGCAGTTCCAGGGGCTGCAGTCCTGCATTGCAACATGCTCATCGTGTCTTCACCAGTGACAGTGCCAAAACAGGTGAGCCCATGGCCGCACATGCGTCAGACAATCAAGCAAGCGATTGTCAGGAACCGCCGTTCATGCCCGGACCGCTACCTGACGCCGATTGCACTACCAGATGTCTTGAGAATCAGCGAATGGCGACGCATCAGACAGTCGATCAGCAGGAAATCGAGGGGCCGACGGCACTGCATCCGCATTGCGGAGCTGCAAGCGTCGACGAGTGCGAGCCGTCGACCTCACACTTCGATCCACAAGCTCATAGCGGGCAAACATCTGCAGGACAGGAAGATGTAACGAGGGGCGGTCCATCACAACAGGTATCCCAAGAAATCGACCGGACTGCAAGGAAGGGCTCGGGAACCGTTCATATAAGCGAGATTTCAGTTTGTTCAAGGCCAGCTTACCCTCTCGTCCTCTCACTCACAAAAGTTAGGTGTACAAATCTCCAACTATGCCAGCAAACACACCAGACACTATGAGTGCGCTTACGGCAAAGGTGAACTCCCGGAATTCGACTACCACGGGTATTATGGGATCAGGCCCAGGCGCTTTGTTGGAGATTAGGAAAAATCATCGAGACCCTGTACAGAGCGAAGCTCAGAGCATGGAAAGCCTAGTCCAAACATCGCAGATGAGTGCCGGTGATTGCTGGTCAAAGACTGCCCCCCAAGCGCCAGCGACGAACCTCCAGGAAGCGAGCCCTTCCAGGCCACGAGATCAGGCTTTACGAGAGAAGTCCGAAGGCCGAGATGTAAGGGAAGAGGCATCACAGTCGAAGGGAACTACGGGCTCTGGTCTCGATGCTAATTCTACGGCCCCCATATCCACTTTGGACGCCCAGCACCAATCTACCACGGGAGCTTCGCCGACTCCCGCGCACATGTCCCCACCAAAGACCCCTCAAGAAATTACCCTCGCAGAACTCAAGGAACAAAAAGCTGGCTTGTTGGCTTCTCTAGGAACTCTTCCGGCTATACGAGTGCTTATGGAAGAAATTGCGTCGTCAGATGCTGGGCCAGAGGGCGGATATGACGAACCCACCGAAACTGACATCATTTCCGCAGCAAAAAAAATTGTCAAGGAACATATCAAGCTATTGCACGAGTACAACGAACTGAAAGACGTGGGTCAGGGGTTGATGGGCCTTATCGCCGATCAGCGAGGCGTCAGAATCATCGAGGTTCAGGATGAGTTTGGTATTGACGCGAAAGACTGATAAGGTCTAATGAGAGCTCCGCGGGAATAAGAGTGGGCTATGGCGACGTCGACTAGTGAGAGTGGCGCGAGACGAATTCGACATGAAATTCAGATAAATCTTATATTGTACGTGTTTCCCGTGTTTACTCCACATTTGGCCAATTATCTCGCCTCCTCTTGCCGAGTGCTGCTACCCACTGATCCGCTCCACTAAGCAACTCAACTTCCATTCGCCCATCTGCCGACTTCAGTCAAACACCGCCTTTTACTCGAAGGATTTGGAGTGTTTCTTGGCTTTGACGCGTTTCCCAACACGCATTCAGCCCCGGCGAAGGCCACGGCAAATACTTGGACGAGCTGAGCGCGAGTCCTAATTCATCTGACATGCGAACGCGCTACACATCTGTGGCGGGCCTCGAAGCGTACCATGGTCCGTGGAGAACGTTTGCGCACGAGCTAAGAGCCGTGTGGTAGGGTTGCGAGCAGCCGGGATTGCGGAGAGCGAAGAGAGGCCGATTGGACGCGAAGCTTTCCAGAAGCTTTCCTTTCGCAGGGTACAGCGCCACGACCAGTAACTCTTGATTGAAGAACGCCTCCGTATTTCCGCAAAACAAGCATGCGAACACTGCATCAGCTGAAATTGCCTCTCTAGCCGACATCGTATGATTGCGTACACGTCGCTGGCTCGGGGAAGCTCGGCCGCCTCGGCTTGTCGCAGAGCGCTACGCCTCAGCATAACCATTGACTCGACCAAGCATGTAAATTCCGTCATGTATTGCGGGTCTCGTTCGGCGACGTTTACTTTTGCAGTCAGGGGCCGCGGGGGAAGCTATACTCGTACCCCGAATGCAACAGGAAGGACAACAACACGCTTCGAGAGGGTCTCAGTCAGGTATCACCACATGACGCGTACTGCTACTGTGTCGGCAACTGCCCAGCGGTTTAGCATCGGGAAAAGCTAATCACTTGGCGCTAAGATCGAGGCGTCGTTCCCCGTCAGAGACAGCAGCCGTGAAAGCTATGCTCGCCAGTTTAAGAAGCTCCTTAGCAAAGTGGCGGTGCAGACTTCTCGCGATAACAGGGCTGGATGGTGGGTCCCTATTTCATGCATGCCTCAACGATGGGTCTTTCCAACGATGATCGGCAGGCCCGCATAGGAACGAAACATGTAACCTTGAGGAGATCATGAATGTCATCCCAGTCTTCGGGGGAATTATTGCGATATCTATGTCCATCGCAACTACTCCGTGATGCTGGACATCCAACTTCTGCACCCAATAGTTAGAGGAAAGCAGGCGTCGGATGACGTTGGAATGTCACGCCGGAAGAGCGATCGGCTGGCGTTCTCCCTGGGTTTCGACTGCCGCTCGTTTCGATAGTAGACTCAAGCAAGAGAGTTTCGGGTGGCACATTCGACGTCGGTAGCTAAGCATGCAGACCCCTCAGTTCGACACTAACACGGCTTCTTGTCCTTTTTGAGCCAAGTTTGCCATGCTACCCTACCCGCAGACTTATCCGACAGCCCTTGAGAGTGCGTCAAGATCTTAGCGAGAAGTGTTCGCACGTATTGATTGGCGACTAGAGAAGCGTGAGATTACTCGCTAACAAGACAGCTCCACGGTGCACGCCGTCCCGTCCAACACCATTCCACTGCTAGTCAGCTTGCTAGTAATGATCTTGCCGGCATTTTACGTACTAATGGGCATGGAAATGTCTCCTTGCTGGGATCGGGAATGATATATTGTTGTTCGGAGAGCCCTGAACCCTTCCCCTCTGGGATCTATTTCACCGAGACTCTCCTTCCCCGGAATCGGCCCTACACTTATACACAATGTCGGCTTCCGTCCAGGATTTTCAACTTGCTGCGCTTGCGGCCGGCTTCACGATCGGATTCGGATTCCTGACAGTATGGGAGGCGGTCAAGCAGACTCGGCGGAACCACAGCCCGCTGCGGTCTGCGTATATCTACATGATATGGGGTGAGATTCTGGTCAATGTTATCATTGGCATCATTGGGTGGCTCTTTCTCAATGACAGGCTCGGGCCGACGTAAGTGCTTTGACTTCCAGAAAAGAATATCTACTGATGTAAAGCTGCGCAGCGTGCCGGTCCTATTTTTCATCCTCTTCTTCTGGGTGTGGGAGATCCAACTGCTCATGCAAATCATCATCAACCGTATCGCGCTCATCGCAGAACATCGGAGTACGATTCTGAAACTCAAATGGGGTACCGTCGTCCTCATCACCGCCATCAACATCGCTGTCTTCTGCATCTGGATCCCGTCGCATACAGTCCCACCTGCTAGCGAAACATTCGTCAAAATCAATAACGTTTGGGACAAGATCTCCAAGGTTTTGATCCTGATCGTCGACGCTGGATTGAATTGGTACTTCCTTCGAACTGTCAAGATAAGATTGGTACAGCAGCACGGCCTAGTCAAATATGCGCCGCTAGTAGGCTTTAACGGAAAGCTGATGGTAGTCTCCATCGCCATGGACGCCCTTCTCATTGGTCTCATGTTCCTCAACAACCAGGTCGTCTACGTCCAATTCCACCCCGTCGTCTACATGGTCAAACTCAACATCGAGATGTCCATGGCTTCCCTCGTCGTACGTCTCGCCCAAGGCAAACCGCAGAACGATATGCGCCCCGAAGAATTTCACAGTTCCACGGATCCCAACTCACGATCCCGATCCGTCGCACCGTCGCACCAGCCCCAATCCATCCAGCTCACCAGCCGGTCTAAGCGAAATACAGCCAACCTACGCAGTCCGGGGCTGAGCAAGATTGACAGTGACGAGAGCTTGGATCTCGGGGGTATCCAATGCAGGACTGACCTGCACATCACACATGAGGACAGGAAAGATTTTAATGACAGGAAGGATTTCGTTGAGGGCAGTTCGAGGAGCAGTAATGAGGCGCCGGCGCCGAGCGTGTTTGGAGATGAGACGCCGCTGCACAAGAACAGTCACAGGGTACTGGAGAGGGAAATGTAATGATGTTTTCTTTGTGTTAGCCAGTCGTAATAATGATACCCGTGAATCTTATAGGGGTTGATACCCTCATGTGTTCAGAGTAATCTTATGAGGCATTTGTCCGTTAGTTGTTCATCAGCTCCCCCAAGGTTGTACCCTCCTTGGCTTGGTTGACTAAGTTTACACATGACGTCAGCTCCGTCCCGATACTTATTCCACAAACTACCTAGACAATAACGTCACCCCTCTGCAATCATTCACCATGCATTCAACGAGTAACATCTCTCCCAGATTCTATTTTCAGCTTTGCAACAAATCTAATTTGTACATGGTAACACATCGTTTTATTCTTCAATTCGCAGTCTTGGGTTACGTCGACCTTGCTGGACGACTGGTCAGCGGGCTCAATAACCACGACTTCTATCATGACCAGTTCGGCCAGTTGAAAGTATTTTGGTTCCTCTGGGATGTACGCGAGAAAAAGGACGGTGTGCCGTGGTCGGAGGGCGAGAAAGAGAAGGTGCGCGAGGCAGTAAGGCAGAGGCGTGCAAAAGCGAATGGCGAGAATGTGAAGAATGATCGAGAAGTCACTTCAGAGGATGTCGAGGAAGAGCTGGAGCGAATGGCTAAGGACGAGGCATCTCGTTGGTACTATCCTACCAAGCTTTCTGGTTCGGACCCTGCGGTACCACCAAACCCACGTAAGCTTGAGTGCGAGCCCACGATTGAGCAGAAGCTTGATGCGGCGCAAGCCATCATTCAGAGCTTCGAGACAGCAGATTCGGTCTCAAATATCTCGAAAGTAAGGACTGGGCTCCTCCATGCACTAGACCTTATGATATCGGCCCAAGAAGACTACGGCAACCAAAGGGAGACGAATCAGGTTGCTGTGCGAGGTGTTCATTCGCCAGGTGAGTTATTGAGATGGTATGCAGGTGGAATGAGTAATGCGTACCACGAACTCTGGTCGTTCACGCGGTCACGGCATATCTGGAAAGTGCTAAAAGAAGGTATCATGAGCGAAATACTCGATGTTGATGGTGAAAGACTCCCAAGGTTTGCAAACGATCTCGAAAGCTCCTTCTACGAACGCCTCGCCAACGGACGCAAAAGACCAACAGCACATCTCCCTATAGAAGATCTCCTGAAAGCGGCCGAAAACGGCACGAAGTCCACTACAGAAGCTCAAGGAATCGAACTTGTGCCGCACATTACAGAATTATTTCATGAGCCGGCCACTAGATCTCAAATCTCGGAAGCTGAATCACGCCTCGGCACTACACTGCCCACCGATTACGTCTCATTCCTCCGTGCCAGTAACGGATTTGGTCCAACGTGGGGGCATGCATTTAGGACTCACACACCGCCACTCCACAGCGCGGCAGAGCTTCGATGGCTCGATCCTGACACCGAAGACTACTTCACAGACCTAAATCTCAACATACCCGACCGTTGGGACAGGTGGCCTTTTGCACCCGCACCCACAGCGAAATCAAACTACAGTCCTCATCTCGAGCACTTTCTCATCGGCCGCGCCTTGGAGATAGGAATAGAAGACATCTACAATGTGTGGCTTATCCCACCCTCCTCTGTCACCCCGATTAAACACGCAGTCAAAACAATGTTGAACGACGAAGCGCTAGGTGAAAGAGAAAAGCGCAGTGTAAGGGTTGCTGTAGCTGAATTTGCGGGCAGCTTACAGGAGTGGGATCAGACGCAGTGGTGCTGCGCTACCTGGGCTTCTGGGGGAGCCGCTGTCCTGAACGTTTACCCTAGTTTTAGAGCATTTCTGGAGGATGAGGCAGCAAGTGGGAAAATGGATAGAGATGGAGAAGAGATCAGGGATATAACAGGTAGTGGGAAGTGGCTGGGATGGGCTTTCCAGCGAGATGGAGGGGCTGAGGTGTTCGAGGGACCGCAGTGGTTGAAGGACGCGATTGATGCGGCAGTGAGACCGAAGAAGATATAGGGAGAGTAGGTAGAATCCCAACGCGGTTAAGAGGGCGCAAATCGCGATCCATCGAGGTCCTGCGTTGCTTCGCCGTCCATCAGACCTTCGGTTGTACGACTCTCTTCTTATCAGAATCGAGATTACTAGCAGCTCCATCGGGACCGATGCAAAGTAATACACAGTCAGGCAGGGCTTGGCTCCTGAGATGTCCTCTCAAGTGTAAAAACGTCTCAAGCTTGAGTGATACAGCTATCTTGCCTCCAATGGAAGATTGTTAGAGTATTGTTAGGAGTAAGATCTCTTATGTAAAGCCTATGAGATGGCGACTCTTGGCTGTGAAGGCAAGGCTGACACATCCTCTCTTCCGCGCTAGAGATTGCAGTGCGGAACATTGGCACCTTTGGCACTTCTCTTGCATGCAAATTCTGTATGTACCCCGCCTTGCACCTCGTCTTGCACGCTAGAAATTGCAGTGCAAACCTGCACGTCCATCCACTCTTCCCCCCTCCCCCGCTTCGCTCCCAGGATTCTATATGCCCAATATCTTCCACACTAGCAATCGCAATGCAGCAGATTCTGACCGGTCTCGACCACCAGGCACCTAGGTAGGTGAGCACCTCTCACTAGAGCGAAGTTATCCTGGCGTTTCACCATGTATGCCTCCCTCGCGCTAGAGATTGCAGTACACTACGGAATACTTGCTACGAAATGGTCGCGCTGAGGCTGCCTCTTCGAGAGCTCTCTCTTTTCAATTTTCCTTGTCGTCTACGCGAATCCGCGCTAATTATTGCGGTGCAGCAGTGTTGTTAGATCATTAGGTGGATGTTCCTTCCTCTTCTGTTGTTAAGGATAGAGTGTGCAGCCTTCCTTGCTGTTACCCGTGGATTTGACTGTCTTCACCCGCTATGTAAGTGGACCGTCTCCGTTTATCTTCGTCTCTCCTTTTTCGCGAGATATTGTACTGTCGTCCGAACTCAAACCCACGTTATTACCTGATGCTATGCGGAAGCCTTGCCATCACGAGCGATGATATTTTGCCAACGTTGTTGCCCATTGCCGTATGCCTCGCGGGCGCTAAGAAATGCAGTGCAAGGTTGTGGGGGCTGAAATGCTATTGGGTTTCTGGTCCAGGTAGGTATCTTCTCTTCCGCGCTAGAAATTGCAGTGCAACAAACTTCGTGACGGAGGTGCACATATCCTCCCCTCTTCCACGCTAAAGAATGCAGTGCAGTGACTCGTCAAACAGCAAGGGTAAACGGCAAAGTATGGTTGCTCACTCATCTCCCACACTTATCTCTCTTCTGAGTCCTCTTTTACACTAAAGATTGCAGTGCAAGCATGTCTCAGGCCCCCCACTAACCGGTCGAGTTCTAAGCCAGTGTCTTACATGCCTCTCCAAGCGCGATTCCCTCTCCTCCACGCTAGGAATTGCAGTGCAGTGGGACATGATGTCTAGACTCCACGACCCCGATCAAGGACTAATTTAGCCACTCCAAACTGCGAATAGTGGCTCAGCGCAAAATGTTCATTTGTAAGAACAATCGCTATTATAATCCTGAATTTGATACAGGTATTCGGCTTTATGATTTTTTGGTCTGGTTTATCGCAGAACGCCACTCGAGTCATACTGCTAGCCTTCGTTTCCAAGAGCCACGTGGAAGGCATGGGGCAAGTGAGACTCGACGTCTCTTCTTTTCGTCTTTCGTCCCTTCTTCGCTCCTCCGCTCCACCAACTTATTTTCCAAATCCCCTTCCTTTACAAATCTAGCGCACACGCTTCAGGGACGGAAACTCTTAGTCCACCCCTTATGTGCTAGAAATCGCAGTGTAGGATCGTGTAGGCTGGAAGAGTCGCAGACGTGGATGCCTGGTGTGTATCACGTGCCTACATCTAGGTCCTCTCTTCCGCGTTAGAGATTGCAGTGTGGACGCGCCGTTATCTACTTTGATTGGCTAACTGATATATAAGTTTCCGGGTAGCATCGGGTAGCATCCTACCTGCATACACGTCTGCTCGCCCGTGCTAAAAATTGCAGTGCAGTTTCATGAATGCCTGGCCATTCAGAGTTCTAGCTTAACCGGCTATCAGGTGGCTTATAACAGGTGACTTAGCGCACTCCGGTGGCTTGATGCGTCTTAGTGCGAAAAAGTGTACGGCTCTGCCACGCTAGCGATTGCAGTGCAACCTACATGACGTATCTTTCCTTACCCTTTTGATCGACTCTTACGGTTTCATTTTCAGACAAGGGTGTGGCTGTGCAGTGGATTAAACGTCAGCCTTCCTCGCGTTGGAAGATGATAGTGTTGAAGTGCACAGGAACAGCATAAGAGTTGGACTAAGAAAAGTGATATCAGAAAGCCATTGCATTTGTTGATCGCTGACGCATTGTATGCCTGCATCTCTCCTCTAGTCTCAGGAGCGTAAGAGGGAAAACCAAGGACTCGTTATGCATGGTTAACTTCCCCGCCATGCTGACCAGACCCAGAAGAAAACTCAGCGACTGAAGTCCAGGCAAATAAAGCATCTCTTGATACCGAAGGAAGAAATCATTTAATGTAAGCCGGGAGGTTCTGAAGTATGTGAAACCAGAACCTTCCCAACCTCCATGCACATACATGCTCGGCGAAGAAGACGACCCTTAGACCTCCTCCTCAATCACCGGCTCGTTGAACTCCTTCTCGTCCTCAATAGGCTCGGTCTTGACCTTCTTGGCCTCGGGAGCAAAGTTCTCCTCCGTGTCGTCGTCTTCGGACTCTGCCTCAGTATAGCTAGCCTTCTTCTTGCCCTTAAGAGCACGCTTGCCACGAGCAGCAGTCGGAGACAGAAGGACTTCGTCATCGTCAATGAGACCCTCAGGACCGTCGTCAGACTCAACGAAGTCCTTCTTGGCGCGCGGGGTGACTTTGGCACGGGCACGGGGAGTCTTGACGGGCGTAGTGGTGGCGGACTTGGAAGGCGTGCTGGTGGAGGCGCTGAAGTTCGCGTTGCCAGTGGTGTTCTTCTTCTTCCAGCCATAGAGACGGCCTTCTACAGCTTTGGCGGTACATGCTGTGAGGAGAAAAAAACTTGTTAGTGTTGGATGATGTGGGGGGATGGGAGTGAGACGAACGCATGCCGGCATCTGAAACGCGCTGGGCGATCTTGGTGCAGAGGACTCTGCTGAAGCTGATATTGCATTCTTCGAAGACACTGTGAAGGAGCTGGGGGTCTGGTTAGTTGATGTGGTAATGCGCGGGTGGTGTTGATGGTGATCTGGATCTACTTACAACGGCGTCCAGCTCGGCAGTCCATCTAACAGGCATCTTGACTGGAGATGATGTGATCTACCAAGGCAATTAGTATACGCTATATAACATGCTTAAGTATGACTTACTTCTGTCTGAGGATGTGGTAGTGGTGGTGGTGGGGGGGGGGAGGCGGATGGCTGAGGTGCAGATTGCGATGTAAGCGGAGCAGGATGAAGAAAGGCTGAACTGAGGGTGGGTTAGGGAGCTTATGGGGAGATGGAGGAAAGGTCGAAAGGTTGCGGGGAGTATGAGGCTTTATACCTGTAGAAGGAGCGGGGGTGAGATCCTGGAACTATGGTGAAGGTGAGTCTGCCTGTTCTGCGGCAGAGATAGAAACCTGCTCTCGCCCTGCTCTCACTCTCACTTTTCCCACACTTGAGATTCGAGCCAACAAGGCCAAAACATCGCAGTACATAGCGAGAGATATATTGAAGGACCACAAAAAGTTGCAGCGGTCTAACCAAACAGTACCATATCCCAATCCTCACGCACTCACCAGCATCGTCCATGCCCAGTGATATCCCTCTATGCCGTGCCCTTCCCCCACCCATCTTCCACGCAACGACTCGCCCTCCAAAACCACACGAACAACTGCGCTTTCCACAACAAAAACGCCTCAAAAGTTGAACTGTTCACTTTCATCTTCACCAGGCATCTGCGTCAGATGTTGGAGCGTAGTGATAGCGCAGAGATATATCGTGACTGAAACATAGTGAATAATGTCTCTGTCATACTTGCTGCCACTGCGTTCCTCGATCAAGACCGCTCATTTACCCTGCAATCTAGTTGTCTGCTTTGTTGATGCGGATATAAGATACAGGCGCCCACTGGGAGATATCTAGAAATTTGACGAATTCAACGATTAGGCGATGAAAAAGGCATTTGAAACTTATAAGACGTGGACATATTGAAATGGTTGAAGATCACCTGTGTGTTGGGAGTGAAGCCTACATATTCATTTCAGCCATGTGCTGAAGAGCGAAAGCGCAGTCTAGACACAAGATTCAACCAATGTATCTAGTCGATCCAAAACTTTCATTCCACGGAGGTTCGGTCATGGGAGGCGGTTCCTGTTCCGCGTTAGGATCAACCTGAGCTGATGCCTCGCCATTCCTCAGCTCCTTCTTGTTGTCCTGATCCGCCTCCCCAACACCCCCCTGTGCATCCCTCACCCGCGCATACCCCCTCTTCTTCCTCTGCCACACCTTCCACATCTCCAACACTGCCTTGCCGGTCAGGGTTTCCCTCAAGTAGATATGCAACTCCTTCAGCTCAGGATACAGCTTCTCTACAAACTCCTGCTTCTCAAGTTCCTTCTCCGGCATACCACTTCTCCGCTCCAGAGCCTCTGCCTCGCAGACAAAGTACTTTGCCCAGCAGAGTTCGTACTTGAAGACTTCCTCGCGGCGCCAGGGCTTGCGCCTACCGGTATGGCGTTCACTTCCAGACGGCGACTCGTCTTCTTCTGCTTTGTAGTCTTCTAGAATCCACTGGCATATCCCGAGGACGGGTATGTCGACGGGGTGGGTGTTTGCGCGCTGCAGCCACATCTTGCGCAGGCGCCGAACAACGTTTTCGTAGGCGACTTGGGGTATCGGACCGCAGGGTGGGAGATCGCTCCCGAATAGCGCGGGCACTGGGTGGTCAGTATGCTAGAGTGGCGTTGTGAAACAGGATCAACCCTATCACAGGCGACAGCGCAAGTACGTACTGTACGGTAGTAGCGCAAGCTCCTGCTCAAGGTGCACTCGATTACCATCGCGAGGCCTATCGCCCCCGTCAGACAAGGAATCGGTATGGTTAGTTTCGGAGACGCACCAGTCGGTGTCATCTTCGCCACGTCAGCTTTTATGTACATTGCGCGATGACAGTAGGCAAGACTTACGCTGCGGGGTCAATGATGGCGCTACCAAGGCTGCAGAGCTGCTGCTGACGAAAGAAGGCGCCCGATCCATGCTTGGTTATATCCTCAGAAGGGAATGCTACGGTGGTGGATATGTTGAAGCGATTGAGTTGTAGAAAGTGGGGGGTTGCGGTGTAACCATTGAAAAAGAAGCGAACGGTAAGACAAACCAGATTTCGTTTGCGCCTGCCTGGCCAAACGCGCAGAAACCATGGGAATCTGACGTCAAGAGATAGTGAAAAGGCATGGACGTAGAAACATGGTGCGATTTGAGACATGGAGTCATTCAGACGGTAGGACATGACAGAAAGATACAACGTGGGTACTTGACCAACACATCAGTGATGCGGTAATTTTAGACGTCTGACAGTCGTATGTAGCCTCGAGGTTATGCTGCAACTATGTCGTGCCATCTACAAAGCCTTGCCCATGAACTTCCTCTTGGTATAGCTTAGCCACCACTTGCTAGGAGTGTTGGTCTCATCCGCGTATACTCTGTTCAGTAACCGTGTCGCCAGCTCCTGTCGCATCTGCATAATGTATTGTCGCAGCACTTCGGCGGCGTTCCTGTCCGAAGGTGCCTCAAAAGCCTGGTTCAGTGGAAATCCTGCGTCACCGGGGATGGCAAAGTTGGTGTCGAGAGCGATGTTCATGACGGCCTGTTCCACACGGTCAGCTTCTGAAAGGCGCCCTGCTCGTGCCAGTCTCGAATCCACATACCTTCTCAGCCTCTCTCCGTCCCATACCTGGCTTGATCTTGCCCAATACCTCACTCACGTATAGAATGCCATAGATAAGCACGCGATCAGCTGGCCCCTTGATTTCGAAGTTGCGGAAGAATGTGTTGGCACGGAAGAGGGCTAGAATCTCGTCTAGAGGGTCGTAGGATTCGTGCGAGGCATCGATAGTGAGCTCCGTGACATCGGCGGGCAGGGCAGGCAGTTGAACGGCGGGGCCACGAGTGCGTGTCCGGAGAGGGAGGAGTGCAAAGTTGCCTGGTACATTGGTCAATCAACATGTGCTCGGACAGCTAGGGCTATACGGCTGTACCAATCAATTGCTGGTTGGGCTCATCGAGGAAGACGGAGTGGTAGGCCTGGTGGGGTGTGAGCTATACATATTCCATGAGAGTATTTACCCAACAGTCTCGATCCGTATGGGGGGTGCAAGAACATACAGGCATCTTGAAATGTGCTTGCCTGCAAAAGTGGTGTGTTGGGTGACGTTCTGGGAGCTCGGCGGAGGTGACGGCGTAGCTCCGCTGGACGGCTGCTGAGGTGTGCTCGTAGGGCTGACGGGGCGGGGGTGACTAAGCCACCGCCCATTAACGCGTTTCTGCACGCGGCGCGTCTCCCCAACTTTCGGAGCATTAGACTACACACAACACTATTCGCTGTCTCAATCCGGCTTGAAGCTACCCAAATCACCTTAACATTGCGCTCAAATCAAGCCGCTGCCATGTCGGATATCGAAGATGAAATGGACGTCGATACGCCCGCTGTGGACAATTCCATAAGCTTTGGCGGAGATCAGAAGAAGGGCAAGCGAAGTGCCGCCAATCTGCCTGTAGAGGCCGAAGACTCTTTGCCGTGGTAGGTATCAGGCTATCATGTGTCTGTCTCTACAAGCGTTGATAGTTTCATAGGGTAGAGAAATACAGACCAAACTCTCTCGACGATGTAGAAGGTCACAAAGACATAATAGCGACCATTAACAAATTTGTCGACTCGAATGTATGCCTCTCAACCCGCCCGCATGTTCCTCACTGACAAGTCCAGCGACTACCCCATCTGCTGCTCTACGGGCCTCCAGGAACTGGAAAGACCTCGACTGTCCTCGCACTGGCACGACGCATATACGGAAGCAAGAACATGCGGCAGATGGTCTTGGAGCTGAATGCATCAGACGACAGAGGTATCGATGTAGTCCGAGAGCAGATTAAGACATTCAGTAGCACCAAGCAAATCTTTGCGGCTGCGCCCAAACCAGGCGACTCCTCGCTTGCGACTTTCAAGCTCATCATCCTCGACGAGGCGGATGCCATGACTGCGACTGCCCAGATGGCCCTGCGACGAATCATGGAAAAGTACACGGCCAACACACGTTTCTGCATCATCGCAAACTACACACACAAACTGTCGCCCGCTCTACTCTCGCGTTGCACGAGATTCCGCTTTTCGCCTCTCAAAAACCGAGACATCAGGAATTTGGTCGACAAGGTCATTGAGGAGGAAAAGGTCAACATTACACAAGATGCCACAGACTCGCTGGTCGTCTTGAGCAAGGGAGACATGAGAAGGTCGCTTAACGTACTACAGGCCTGCCACGCCTCGAGCACGCCGCTGCAGCCATCGGGCAAGCCACCAGTAGACCCGAGTACCATCGTGCGCGATCAAATCACCCAGACTACCATCTACGACTGCATAGCAGCCCCGCATCCGTCCGACATCAAGTACATTATCGAGACGCTGCTCTCAAAGAATGACATGACGGAGTGTCTGCGAACCATCAACAACTTGAAGACCATGAAGGGCCTGGCGCTGGCGGATATCCTGACAGCCATAAGCGAAGAGCTGATCACAAACGATGTGCCGTCGCAGGTCATGGTGACCTGGATGTCGGGTTTGGCGGATATCGAATACAGACTGAGTGGGGGCGGAAGTGAGACCATACAAACAGGCGCGGCAATTGGTGTTGTGAGGACAGGGGTGGAGCTTCTAGAGAACGGAAAGAAATGAGCCAGGCTGTGTTGATACAAAGCAAGAGTGACGAATTGCTCGAAATGATACCATTTGATTATCGCGATAGCAGCGCGGCCACACACTCCCCGCAACTCGAGCATCCCAATCGTGAACGGACCAAAACTTGGCGGGGCATGGGTGTATCACAATACCGAGAATCGCCGCAGTGATAGGGTGAGAGTCGTGTTTTGCGCTAACCACGCTAGTCAAGCCTACACGCGAGCCTCACGCGCCTCGTACTGACGTAGCATAGATATACCCCAGACACCACATCAACAAACAACATTGGATTCAACTACTGACATTACACTCAACTGGGAGAGTCGAGGTTGTCAACACTGCTACGCGCGCGCCTGAGAACCATTCTCCCGCGACATATAACACTACTACACTCGAGCATTTCAACATGCCTGTTACTGTAGGTTATCTTGAAGAAACCAACACGGAGCGCAGCTGAAGAGAAGCAGAGAGGGGATGGTCCATCCAGACGGCGACTGAGCACACGCCGAAGTTTCGATCCCCTACCGGTTCCCGCATCCAAGGAAGCCGCTAAACTGCAAGAACGGCGGGCTATGGTTGGAAAGCCCAAGCGACCAACTCGATGGCGGGGCCCAGTAAGTGGGGTCTAACCTTTCGAAGCCAAGGCGCAAATCTGATATGTGTATAGAAAAGGAACGATGATGCATTCCAAGCAGCATGGGCGAAAAACATGGCACCCACCGTTCAATCACAAGCAGTCAAGCGACCAACGCAAAAACAAGAGCAGAAACCAGATAATCCAATACCCAAGTCGCAAAACATCGAACTAAGATTTTCCTTTTCCGCAGCACCCGAGGAAGAACCACCAAACCGACGAGGCCGCGACGAAACTATCACCCAAAGTTTCTCCAGCCTATCCATGAGCAACAACAGCGCCACCCGCTCCGTCTCCGCTAACCCTTCGCAAACCAAACCGCCAACACTCCAAGAGCCGCGGCGCCACTCAGAATCCATCTCGCAAGCCCCTCAACTAGCCAAACCACGGAAGAAGAGAGAAGGCTACGGGTTCAGCTACTCCGAAACCTTCATGTACGATTCCGACGACTACCCAGACACAGAATGTGAATGGGACCCCTCCGACGAATCTCAATCACCACAGCCACAAGCAGGCTCTTCATCGCCATCGAATCCGTATCTAAACTGGGACGGAACGCAACGCGGACTCAGACGAGAAGAAAGTGGCACTTCTCCTCGTCCCACATCCAGAGACTCCACCACGACAGTCGAAGACACGTCGTTCAACGACATGGTAGTGCTGCGCGACGTAGGATCCTTCCACCTCGCGCGGCCGCAGCGCATTCTGCCCTGCACCCGTGCCACACGCGAAGACACGCTGCGACTCAAGCTGCGCGCCAAAACACTCATCGAGAGGTTCGAAGAGTCGGCTGAGATTCAAGCACAGCTTTTGACCCGCTTGGAACGTATGATGTATGCTCTGCAACAACCCCGCCGACAAAAAACACAGTATCTGCAACCGCAACAGCAGCAGCAGCAGCAACAACAACAGCAACAGCGATATGAGCTGGACCATCAAAAATCTAATCCACTGGCTGCTTGCGCGACTAAACTCCACTCTTTTCTTCTTAGGATCAAACAAGAGAGGATCGATACGGGCGAACATGCGACAATTGTGCAGCATGAGATTGAGTGGGCGGCGTGGCTGGTTGAAGCGAGTCGCACGGGGGTTATGCATGTTAGGGTTGTGGGCTGTGTTTGTCGACCGGATTGGGATCCTGAGTGAGCGCGTAAGCGCTTGAGAGAGAGGGGATGACAGAGAATGAAGACTTTGGATAAAGAGCTGAGGTAGAAGCGATTTATGACTACCGGTTTGAATTATCTGGCTAGATCTTTGATAAATGCAAACTGAATATGGTACGTTATATTCCATTCTGCCTTCTAAGTGTATGCGTGTATGAGAGTGCGAGATTGTGTGTCGATGTTGTATACATATACCATGTATCAAATGAGGCAGAAAAGCTCCCTTGAAGCTTTCTCCAGCAAGCCTACTTGCATAAAAATATACCCCGCATCTTAGAGGAAATAAGAAGAAGAAGAAAAAGAACGCCAGAGAAATGCTGTGCTTAAGAAAGAAAAAAAGAGTTTCCCATCCACTGACTGACTGCCCCTCTCCAATACGCCCCGAGTTGAAAAACGATTCATGATGTAGAATATAAAGAGAAGGAACACTTTCCCTTTGTGTTATGCCCACCCCCCTTGTCTCTCCCACCCGCAATGCATGAATGTACAACGCCGTATTTGTTTACCTATGAGTACAAATTCTTGCTTCCCTTGCTACTGTCTTCGAAACAGTCGGGTCGACCACAGGCCAAGACGGCGACATATCTCCTCTACCCGCTAGCCATCTTGTCGGCAGAGACGAGGTGGGCTATATTGATAACACCTCACAGCACAAACTTATCATCTTCTCCTATAGATATCAGAAGCATCTCTTTCCCTCCCGCCACCCCCGCCTCCGCCACCAGCATCCCTCCCCCTGCCGTCTCTCCTCTCGGGACTACGCGAGCGCGTTCGTCCATCCCTCCTCTCCTGCGCAAAGTTATTCCGGTTGTTACTGTTACCGGGCCCACGGTCGCGATATGCGCCGCCGCGGTTGCGATCGGACCGGTCGTCAGTGTAGCCTTCGCGCGAGTTGCCAGAGTCGCGGGAGCCGCGGCGCGTTCGGTCGTCTGGTTCGCGGGAGCGGCGGGGCCCGTCGGCGCCGTAGCTGGGGATGTAGGTGTCGCCGCCGGCTGGAGGTGGGCCTCTGCGGCGGTCTGCGCCGTCGGGACCGTAGCGGGGGACGGGCGGGAGAGGGTGGCGACCGTCTGTGGGTGGTGCTGGGAGGCCGTTGTGTCCGCGGTCTGCGCCTCCGCCCCAGTTTGGTCGTCGCTCGCCTGGTGGGGGTGGGGGAGGGGGCCGGTGTTCGTAGGGGCGGCGGTCGTAGCCTCCTCTTGGGCCGCGGTCAACACCTGGTGGCCCTCGATCTTGTGGACCGCCGTATCTTCGGTCGCCGTTCTGCCAGGATTGTGGTGGTGGGCCTTGGCCTGTCCATTCGCCGTTGGGCCCTCCGCCGACAGTGCCGCCTTGTGGCGCTGGAGGTAGCGCTTGTTTCTGGCCGCGTGCGTTCCGTCGATCCAGCTCGTGCGAATCGGCGAAATGGGGGATATCTTCTTTGCGCATGGGTAATGGCGTCTCTCGGAAGTAGGGATGGTCGATAGCGTCGATGGCATTGATACGTTTCCGCCAGTCAAGCTTCATGAGATCTTTGATGAGCGAAAGTCCTAGAGCCGAGAGTTCGCGGAACCTTTGCGCAATGTTGCCAGTACTGGGCCCAAAGTTGCGGACAGGCTCAGCTCCCGGTAACTCACTCCAGCCTGGCATACTGACATCATTCGGAGAGCCGACCAACTCGAATATAATTTGCGCCTGATGTATGTCGCTCTGACCAGCGAGAATAGGCTTGCGCTTAAACATCTCGCCAAAGACACAGCCTGCGCCCCACATGTCGATAGCCGGCGTGTATTTTCTGAGCTGCAAAAGCAACTCTGGCGGTCTGTACCATCTAGTGACGACAAGTGTAGTGTATTCGCGTTTCGCCTCACCGTTACCCCTGCCGCGTCGCGGTACCGCTTCGTCGTAATGTCTCGCGAGACCGAAATCGGCTATTTGGAGTCGCCCGCGGTTGTTGATGAGAAGGTTGGCAGCCTTCATATCTCGATGTAGAATGTGGTTGTCATGGAGGTAGGCCAAACCCTTGAACAGCTGGAGCATATAGCACTTGATCTGCGCTTCCTGGAACTTGACCTCAGGGTTGTCGAGAAGACCTGAGAGATCGTGGTCCATGTATGGCGTCACCATGTATAGTATCGCGCGTTTCCTGCCCTCGGTCTTGGGCCGTTCGACCGCCATTTCCTCGAGTTTCAACACGTTCTCATGCGACAGCATCTTAAGCAGCTTGATTTCTCGCAGTGCCGTGATGGGAAAGCCATCCTTTTCGTTGTGCATCAGAATCTTCTTCAGTGCATAGACGCTGCCGGTGGATCGTTGACGCGCTTTGTGGACTTCACCAAAAGTACCCTCTCCTAACTTTTGCATCATTTCGTACTCGCCGATCTTGCTGCATCCTTTGAATCGGCGTTGCAGAGTGCGTGCCGGCGTCGCACCCGCCGGAGTCGCCATGTCGGCGGCGGGGTTGGCGATACTTCCTGAGTGATGGTTCGGAGGTAGGTTTCGTACTCGGGGCTAAGTGGTCCGCGGAGCAAATGTCCGCAGGAACTCGCGCGATCGATCGAGAGTGGTGTAGTAATACAACGAAGGGTATCCGGTCGCGATGATGGGCGCTTCTATTGATCGGAGGACTCGGAGCGATAGCTATTGTGCAGGCATGACAAAGACGATGGGATTGTCGCGAGTGAAGGAACAGACGACGCGATTGACGGGTGATGCCACAATCTTGGCAACGCAGCGCTAACGTAGCCTCCATTGGACCTTAACCACACCTCACTCACAAAAGACGTCAACGAGCCATTGCACTCCGGATATCGCAGGTACAGACTCTAGCATACTGCTCGAAGCTTCCACAAAGACTGACGACTCTCTAGGCTCGACTCACACCATGCAACCCACATTCGCCCGCATGGGGCCGCCCAAGTATGCGCCTCACCCAAACCACCCCATCCACATTCACCCTGTCCGGCCGCTATACCGATTCATGGCGACCGGCCTCGGAGCGTCAATGTGGTTTTTCGTAGGTGGAAGTTTCCCACGTGAATGGGGGAGGGACTAACAAAAGCAGTTGATGTACCGCGCGAAGAAGGACGGCCCCGCGCTTCTCGGCTGGAAGCACCCATGGGAACACTGAGCGATAGGCGAAAGCATTGAATGGCGGAATATACGGAGGGAGTATGGAGGAAAATGCGCTCGAAATCCGCCAAGTGTACATACTACGAGTTTCCCGGGTAGAAAGACTAGCATCCAGGGCTCCGACATCCAGCGCGGCCAGTGCCAAGAAATCCAGAACAGCAATCAAAGCAAGTGCGTTGCATGCGTCTCCATCATAACGTCCCACAAAGTCCAAAGAAAAGTGATCCAGTATGCAGAAGTTTAGACGTCATATATGATTCGAAGTACATATATCGTACACAGTTCTCCGCTCCCCCAATTAAATCCCCAGCTTCCTCCCCTACGCAGCTGGCTTCTCAAACAAATAATGACTCACACCCCAAGTATCACCCCCATCCCACCTAAACAGCTCGGAGCAAGCTAGGTAAAAAACCTGCCACCTATTCCACCACGTCAATGCGCCCTCCTCACCATACGTCTCAACGAGCCCCTTCCAAATACCCTCCTTATTCTTCAGCATAGTAACAAGCCAATCCTCACACGTCTTGGAGTAATGCATACCCGACACCCACCACTGCTGCTTAACCCTCAGATCGTCCTGGAAGAACAACAGTAAATCCGCCGAAGGCATCGTACCGCCCGTGAAGAAATGCTCCGTCATCCATCCGTCCTCGAAGTCATACGGCGTAGTGCAATGGGCGAAAATATGCACAAAGAGTTTACCGCCTGGCTTGAGCGCGGTGCCTACTTTGCGGAGGAGCAGCTGGTAGTTTTTCATGTGCTCGAAGAGCTCGATGGAAATGACGCGGTCGTATGCCGAGGGCAGAAACTCGTAGTCGACCACGTCGCCGGTGATGACGGTTAGGTTCTTGAAGCCTTTTGAGGCGGCGACGCCGTCGATGTATTCTTTTTGCGTGCGCGAGTTGGAAAAGGCGGTGATTTGCGAGTTGGGGAAGATTTCGGCCATGTAGAGGGACGCTGAACCCCAGCCGCATCTAGGGTATCGTTAGCGTCGTAGCTTTGAGTGAAGAAGTGTCTTTCATCGCGGAGTTGCGTGCTTAGATGCACGTGACATGGCACCTTGAACGCAACATCTCAACACCAATGACCAGAATAAGAAGAAAATCTCACCCCAAATCCAACACACTCATCCCATCCTTCAACTCCGCCCTCTCAACATACAGCCTCATCATCGCCACCTCAGCCTGCGCCAGCGTCTCCCCACCCTTCTCATACAAACAACTCGAATACTTCATCCTCGGCCCCAACATACCCTTCAGCACACTCGTCCCCACCTCGTAGTGCTGCTCGTTAGCCATGGAGGTCTCAATTGCAATAGGTCGTTCCCGGAGAAGCTTGACGTAGTTCATTTTGGAGTGGTACCCGGCTTCCAGCGACGTGGTTGCGATGGAAGCCAAGCGGTCGGCGAGTTGCCGCCGGATTCCCACGCGGATTACGGCATGGGGCAGGTAGCCGTTGTCAAGGAGGGGGTTTATTACTGCGTCCGAGTTGACGAGATCTGTGGTGTTTTGTTAGGAGGGCGGGCTTGGTGGGTGCCTAGGATGGAGAATGTGTGTACTTGATATGTAGTTCATGGTGGGCGATCAATGATTTGACGTCTCTTTTTCTTTCTCTGATTCCTTCGAGCTATAGAGGTGCTTTTGATCACCCGGGAAAGAAAAATTGATGTTGTGAATTCCTCACACGTGAAGGTACATCGCGAACTTAACAGCCGTGGTGTTCGGCTTCAGAAGCGTTTCGTAGTGCGCTCAATGCGGCTTAGCGCGGTGTGTAATGACGTCAACGACTAGATGGAAATAGTTATCAGTAGCAGCGAGCACTGCGAGAGGACAGACACCGTAAGCCGCGGACACCCCGTTAGAAAACTGGACAGGTGTTTGTTAGATTTGCCGGGCTACCGGTCGGCAAACAGAAATTTGTGCGATGCACGACGGGAGATCAGCACACACGCAGGCGGCTGAACACCTGTTCCACGCAACGCTAATTACAGTGCATTTGAGCTGAGTGGGATGACGGGAAGCCCTGGCTGCAATTTTCTATGAGAGTATTATTCCTTCTCGTTCCTACTTGTTCTGCCATATCCTTCATGCTTTCGCTAGGCAGTGCTTCAGTGCGATGTGCCACGTACTTGGATTGCTGTGTAGCAAGATTTTCATACTTCTTCAACGGGGACGTAAAGAGACTTTTCGCGATTAAAAACTCAGCCATCTAGTGCGTGTCGAAACCTCTTGCGATAGAGGCGATCCTAAGCGTCGTGTCAAAGTAGGATGTTTTGTTTTGGTGAGATATGACATTGAGTGTGGTAACGTCTGTCATTCAGCTCATGTTTCATTCCCCCTTCGACTCATTTCCAGAAGCATTATGGTCGACTGTTCCGCCCTCGATGCAGGTACAGCAATTCCCATCTGCTACTTCCTTATATATCCTGCTTCCACTCTTAGATGCAGCCTCAACACCTTGACCAGTTCGCCAGCCACGTGTGTTACGAATCCTCTGTCCACTCATCCAGTTTCCGTATTCTGAATGAGCTCTGGCTGATCGTTCTTGATAGCTGCCTCTTTTTGAAGTTTCGTTCTGCTCCGCAAGAATTGCTTGTATAATAGAAACGCTGCTCCTAAGAGTAACGCAGCACCAACGACAACGCCTGTGCCAATACCCGCTTTGACTCCAGTGCTGAGGCCTTGCGATGCCGCCGAAGCTGGTTCGATATCTGGAGGACTCGTGTTTTCGCTGGGTGGTTTCAAGGTTGCAGTATTGGACGCAGTGAAGTCAATGTCAAGCCTTCTTGCGAGTGATTCTGCGTAGTCCGGAGGAAAATCGGGGAGATCAGTTGCTTTCCAATAAACCCTTATTTCCGGTCCCCTGAGCTTACCCGCTGTAAGAGTTGTCGAATTCTCGATTACTGTTGTTCGTGTGCTGCCCGCGCTGTCAATGACCGTAATGGTCAACTCTGTGTCAGCCGTCAAGGTGGCGTTGAGGAAATATACGACGCAAGTCTCCCACGGTTGGACGTTTCCACTACTGAGCTTGTTGTTTGTCTCCTCCATGATTATCGAGTTGCAACGGATTCTGCTCTAGAGAGAGTACACTGCACAGGTATTTGATGTAGGAGCTGTTACGTACCCAAGCAGCATTGGGCTTCCCATAGCCGATCGTCTGCTGCAGCAGTTGTTGTAGGTCCGTATTGTGTGATTGTAATCATGTACCATCCAGCCGGGCAAAGCCCCGAGCTGTAGTAAGCATAGGTACTATGTGGCAGACAACCCGGCGAGTGGAGAGCGGAGATGAGGGTAGGTTCCTGGGAATCATATGACTGTATAAAATAAGAGATGAATTCTGGTCCTGGGGTGAAAGAGGTAGTCAAAGGTAGAATGCCCATTGTAGATGGAGGTAGCCGTGTTTCTGTCCTGGACTCCAGGCCAGCCTCAGCGACTCCGTCCATGGTTGCAACTCAGATTGAGGGACGCAGAAAGAGCAATAGAATAGTAGCAGCGATAGCAGCACTAATAAAGAGATTGTCAACTCGTTGGTGGCGCTTGGTAGGAGATTTGACACCGCTATTAGCACGTCCTTGCATAGCATAACATACCGCTTCTAGTGGCTTGGTCGGCGTTCTGTCACTGGAGAAGAGAGCTGCGCCGCAGATGCGCATTGAACCCATCCGAATACGTGAGACGCGTATAGTAGGGGAAACAGTGCCGCAGCAACACACCCGTCGTGCTGCGCTGCTATTGGGCTTCAGTGATTTATGAGGAATCAGCTGCTTGATGAGTCGAGATTGTTCAGGGTGGGAAACATGTTGTTATTGTGCGTATATACCTCTGGGAAGGCTTGCGTTATGCTGTAGAATGGTATGAAAAATAGCGTTTTTGCATCGTCTGTTTTCTGCTGCGATAAAGTGACTTTCTGGCGGCCAGTTCTGTGCCAATAACTTAATCCCAGTCTTCTTCGTTGCGCCGACATGAGTAACATCCGCTGCTACGCCTCCAATGTATTGCACGTGTGCGCAGACTCGACGACTATGGCGCTGCCGTTTGGACGAATTCTGGTTGCTCGTTCTGGATAGCAGAATTCCTGTCGAGTTTAGCCTTCTTCCGTGATCGCTCCCTATAAAGCAGGAAAGCAACAACGCCAAGCAATATCGCAACAACTGCTACACCGACACCTATTCCAGCTTTTGCACTAGTGCTAAGACCTGATCCGCTTCCGTCATCCGTCGTTATGAGTTCAGGTGGAGACGTTGGCGTTGCTGAGTTGACTCCACTTCGATCTGGCGGAGATGCTGTCGCTGCAGTGACCATTTCCGTTCCAGTGGGTGTAAAGTCGATCTGCAAATTTTCTGCTAGAGCTGATGCATACTCAGGATCAAAATTTGGAAGGTCGGAGGACTGCCAGTAAACAAGAAATGGCTCCATTTCCATGGTTCCTGCTGTAAGAATGGTCGTGTTGTCTAGCGCCTCAGTGTCGAGAGAGGTGAACGTGTAAGGACTTCCGTCCGCTTCTGTCGTGGTCACTGTATCGTACGCATATTGGTACTTCGTTATAGGTGTGGTGAAGTAGGATGTGCAGGAGGCGAAAGGGCCGTATGGAGTCATGTCGCTGTTGTTGATGTCAGATTCAGTAGTTAATGATGAGTGGATTACTGGAACCCTGCCCCAACCACTTTATCTTAGACAGGAATTTCCACGTACTTTCTACAGCAATTTGCTCCCCATACTCGTTTACCTCCGCTCGTATATCCCGTGTTTCTGTACTCGACTACCCTGGCTATATAATAACCCTCAATACACGTGCCCGGACTGTGTATCGACGTACTATCCGGCTGGCATGAGCTTGGAACGGAGTTTCTTACAGACCTGAAGTCGATAAAATCGGCCTGCGTCCAGTGATCCGTACAAGAAGATGGGTAGGTGAAGGGTGTTGTGAGTGGTAGCCAGCTTGAATCGGTCGGAAACTGACCATTGGCCTCGGAGGCGATTGTCACGATGGTAAGGCCTGCATTCTCAATTCCGGCCGCCATCATCTCAGAATGAATACGGAGCGAGAGCTGAAAGCTCAAGAGTGAGTCTTGTAGCTGGAAGAGGAGAGCTGTATGACGACGGCTTCTAGTGAGAGAAATACACCTGCCAAGACCCCAGGTACCTTGGAATATCAGATCTGCAATGACAAGCCCTGTATTGGTGGCGGCACTGCCAAAGCATGGCATAGTACGTTAGCATCCCATGCATGGTGGCTTCCAGGACGACTTGTGATTCGCAAAGGAGACTGCGCCGCAGATGTGCATATAAAAACGCTTCATGCGTGACTCCCAAGACCGAGCAATCTATTGGATGCCGGACCTTCATCGGAACTGTGCCTCATCTACGGTCACATCGCCTTGCATTCAACTCCCCTCTTTCTAGGAATTATCGACACGTAGAGGACGCGAGGCAGATAGCAGTATACGGGGCACAAGAACCTGCGCGCGAAGGCATAACTCGTGGAAAAGCAGTTAAGTGGTGTGTTACGCGCAGCGAGGCGTCAATAAATATATTCGTGTGTAGTGTAATCGTGAGCAGAGGTAGACTGAGAGAGTGACTGCGTCATTGCTTGTTTCGGGCCGTCATGGGGGCCAAATCGACGTCTCTGTACAGCGGGGCACATTGACAAGCTGTTCAAGTTCGACCCGAGTTATTGATAATATCATGTGCTCGATCCATTCAACACGAGACGTGCTGTATCGCGCACTAATCTAATGGGTGGCTTGAAGCTGCTGGGGCCAGTACGGTTGACAACATTAATCAAGTCAGTGAGCGGCTCAGTTGAGATTGGCTGACGGCGACATTTTGCCAGGTAACGTAGAATCGTGAGTTGTCTCCGTTACAAGAGCAAGACCAGATAAGAGCTAAGGTCTTGTGCGAGCAAGAGCGATCGGATCTATGCGTAGCTTCGCGACGATGGATGCAGCTATCCGTAGATGAGCCTCCGCGTCACAGCGCTTGTAACCAATCTTGGACGTCAGAGGGCACGCGACACTGGTTACCGGTCTAGTTCTTCTAGTAAGTTCTTCAGTAACGCCCTAGAGAAGTGCGAGTTCCGTTGAGGGGCCACGTCGGGCACGAAAGATAGCTGTGTGACTCTTGTAACGAGTGCGTGTCCTGGACGGTCGCGAGATTCTCGGAGATGGTGAAAGCGGAGAAGATGTGTCGATTATCGCAATGACAGGCCAAGGTGTCACGATTCGCTGTCAAGTGCCATAGACAGAAGGCGTCGACTGGTGTTCTCGAAAAGGGGGCTGCGGTTCACGCAAGGCAGCTGCGGATCGCAGAGGGCAATCTGGGGTTCTGGATGGGGAGGCTGCGGTTCTCGACTGGTGAGATGGGGCTCCTCGAACAGAACTCGGAGCCGAGATAGAATCTCATGGTTATGGAGTCGCGGATGCCCCAGGCTGACAGGGCGCACGTGATGCGGGTCTGGCGATGCAAGCTGCGGAGGGTGCGGGCGAAGACGGAGTAGGCGAGCGCAAAGGTCGCCATTGGCTACCAAGCGCGTCAGGCATGCGGCGACCCGTCCCGAGAAGTTTTCTTTTGGCCGACAGGCAGCGTGTATAAGGATTGCGGAGGGTTCGCTGGTTGTAGCGTGGCGTTAGTACCAATCTAGTGCACGTACCTACTTAGCCTACTTAGCCTACTTAGCAGCATCTGCAGCCGATTGCGGGCGGAATCATGGTCGGTTTGACTCAGTGCCCCACAAAAGTCGTCGAGAATTCCCTCACACTTCACAACTCCATACTTCCCCCAACACACGTCATCCCCCTCCAAGAACCATCGCAGAACCATATCCTTTCGACCCTCCACACCAAAAGATCTTCCGGAAGCAATTGCTCTGAAACGACCTTCTTAACAAACTCCACCATGTCGGCATACACAAACGGACACACGCACCAGTCGGAGCGGATAGCTCACACGGAAGAGAAGCACCTACCCGGAGGATGGGTTGTCCTCAAGTTCGGCGGCACGAGTGTCGGCAAGTTTGCGCAGAACATAGCAGGCATTGTCGAGTATGACTCCCATTTCACTGCACACCGGGTGGAAAGAAGATAGTAACAAATCGCAGAGCTGGTCTCCAGACAAACCGCGCCGCTATCGTCTGCTCGGCCCGCAGCAGCAATACGAAGTTGGAAGGAACCACCAATCGCCTCCTTCGTGCCGCCCGCGCTGCCGAGAACCCTAACCACCGTGGCTATGACGAGATCGTCGAAGCTATCCGAACCGACCACATACAGGCCGGCGCGGATATCTTGAAGAGCCCGGAAATCCTGGCTTCCTACACCGAGGAGGTTAATGCCGAGTGCAGGAGCTTGATCAAGATTCTGGAGTCGGCCCAGCACCTAGAGGAAGTCACTAGCCGTGCCGAGGATAAGATCATTAGCAAGGGCGAGAAGCTGAGCTGCCGCTACATGGCCGCCATCTTGAACGACCGCGGCACTCCGGCTCAATTCGTCGACCTCAGCGATGTTGTCAAGCCCTATGCGCCCATCAAGGGAGGCTTGCAGGAGAACTTCTACAAGGATCTGGCCGACGACTTTGCCAGAGAGGTCGAGGCATGCGGCGACAAGGTTCCCGTCATTACGGGCTACTTTGGCAACGTGCCCGGCGGTCTCCTCAACTCCATCGGACGTGGATATACCGATCTCTGCGCTGCCCTGGTCGCCGTTGGTACCAAGGCGAAGGAGCTTCAGGTCTGGAAGGAGGTGGATGGCATCTTCACGGCCGACCCGCGCAAGGTGCCCACCGCTGCGCTACTCCCTACCGTCACACCCTCCGAGGCCGCCGAATTGACATTTTACGGATCCGAGGTTATCCACCCCTTCACCATGGAGCAGGTCATTCGCGCCCGCATCCCCATTCGCATCAAGAACGTCATGAACCCGCGCAACCCCGGAACCATCATCTTCCCGGACAACATGGCCAAGATCGGCGAGCGCGCGCCTCTAAAAGAAACGGGTCTCTTCCGCACCCGCTCTTCCAGCCTGCTTAGCCAGCTTGAAGGCCCCAAGCGCCCCACTGCCGTGACCATTAAGCACAACATTCTCGTGCTCAACGTGCACAGCAACAAGCGCACCCGTGCCCATGGTTTCTTGATGAACATCTTCAGCATTCTCGATAAGTGGAACTTCTCCGTCGATCTTATTTCCTCGTCCGAGGTCCACGTGTCCATGGCCTTGCACTCCGAATCCGCCCTTCTTAGCGGTGGTGGCGAGGACGAATACAAGATCCAGTCCAAGGACCTCCAAGGTGCTGTCAATGATCTCGGTACACTCGGTACGATCGACATTGTCCCCGACATGGCCATTGTGAGCTTGGTGGGTAAGCAGTTGAAGAACATGATTGGCATTTCCGGCAAGTTCTTCGGCGTGTTGGGCGACAACAACATCAACATTGAAATGATCTCTCAAGGTATGTTATTTCAAACTATAATCAACCCAAAATATTTGCTAATCCAGAACAGGTGCCAGCGAGATCAATATATCTTGTGTTATTGAAGAGCGCGAAGCCGACCGCGCTCTTAACGTTGTACATACGAATCTTTTTACTTTCTTAGACTAGACGTCGCATTTGCATCAGTGGAGTTGGATATCACTTAGACGAATTCCCCATATATAACTTATAGTCATGTCACTTTTCAAGTATTCATCAGCTCATCTATCAGTTTTTGTTTCAGTGTTCATTTCACTTCGACTTGCGCGTTTGCCTATTATCTGGCTGCTTGCGCGTGACAATGGCGCCAATGCCTCCACAATGATTGCGCGACCTCGACCATCCGTTGTTACATGATGACTTTGGCTCCACGCCCTCACCCGGCGGTGGTGAATCTTTAGCCATTGCCTATTTCAAACCTTTCTGCATATCAACCACAATCTCAACTCCGCAACCTTGCCGCAACTACCTTTTAACGATGATCGCGCAAGTTCTAGAGGGTCAAAGTGAAGAGGAAGTCTCGCCTGCCACCAACAAGCCGCTGAAGAAACACGAAAAATGGGGCCTGAAGGGTCTCACCGGGGAGCAGCAGGTCAATTTCTGGGAAGATGTCATCTACTGGAGTAAAGAGAGATTCTCAGAGGCCAAGTGGAGGGAGGTTGTGCGTCGGATCGAGCGAGCCAAGGCAGAAGACAACGTCATTGTGTTCGGATGGCACCCATCTCCCCAGCCTATTCACTCGATCACCACGACGGGAGGACGTCACCTCTTGCTTTACAGCTCGTCGTCACTCACCTCACCCACCGGCGCACATCCACTACGCCCAACACATCTCCCGCGAATCGCTACCTCGTCATCAACGACCCCAAGACCACGATGGGACGTTGTACCTTCTGGCCCAATCACCCCACTCTCCGCTACGTCAGGTTCAGTCAAGAATGCCTTTGCCGAAGGAGGGTTTTGGGCATCTCTCACACCCAAAACCTCGTTCACTGCGATTCCCGTTTCGACCCCCACCACTGTGGTACCCGTAGAACCGTGGGCTCCGGAGACACCCAAGGCCCCAGAAGCGAAAGTCGCATACGGGGAAGTCAAGAAAGACGTCAACAAGATGGCCCTGCAACTTTGTGCTAGTCGGCTGGCACTCCAACGCTCGTCCAATGGCGAAGGCGACGTCATTCATCCGTCCATGGTGAAGCCCAAAGACGAGCTACAAGCCGCGGAACTCATCCTAGAATCGCGCCAACTCGATCTTTCCAAACTTCTAGACACCAGCGTCTCAGAAAAGATTGAACATGCCGCGGACGAAGAAGCAGCATGTCTCCGCCAATACAGCATCTCCACAGCATACAAACTACAAAACATAGACTCCTGGCTACAATTCGACGAAAGAACCGGCGACCTAACGAACGTTCTCGAAGCGCAACGCGAGCTCTTCCGCATGAATCGCGATCGCCGCAATCACAAAGACAATCCATTCAGCTCGCAAGCACTACAACTAGCATGGGCAGTCAAGATCGTAGACGACGCCGCATATCTAGTCGAAATCCGAGCGGACGCTGAAAGCGCCGACAGCGACGAAGACCAAGGCTACGACTATGGCAATTTCGTGCGCAGTCTACGCAGCCAGACTATCTCGGACTTGCGAGAGAGCGTAGAGGAACGCGTACACGATGCGTTTGGCTCGGTGCAAGCAAGCAGCGCTACAAACTACCTCCACACCACCACCGCAAATCACAGTGGTCAAACTACGACTCCAAAACGCTCAAGTAGCAGTCCTGTCAAGCCCGCCATCTCATCCTACGCAGCCAGTGTTCCCCTTCGAGCGCGGGACGCCACGCTCTCCAGCACACAGCAGCATCTATCAACCACGCCATTGCGTCCACGTAACGCTACAGCGCACCGCAAGAACCTCAGCATCATCACTGGCGTCCCAGTCCCCAACCTCCCTTCTCTAGCTACCCCCGAGATGAGCCCCGAGGAACGCGGTTCCAGACACCAAGGCCCCAGCATCGAGGACCTGAGTAGCTGGGCCGATGAACTCAAGGCGATGGAGAGGAAGAGGGCGGAGATGAAACTCAGTGGACGGATGAATGGGTTGGGGCATGGGAGGGGTGTTGGCAGCGCTACTACAGTGCGTAGTAGGAAGGCAGGTAGGAGCGAGAAGAGTGCCAGAACTGAGGCTGTGACACGCGTCAATAGATGCATTCATCCTGCTTTTCGCACAGCTTTGCCTTCTTGCACTGAGTCAGGCGTTAGCCTTGCGCTCAGCACAAGAAACGAGACGCCTAGTTCGGAAAGGGGGGAGGGGCTGCAGAGTGCAAGGAGTAGTATAAGCAGCGGCTCCTCTTGGCTCTGCGAGACCGCTGCCGAAGTTGAGAAATGTGCTTCTACACTTTCTTCGCACGCCACAATGCGGCACGACGACAGCCATGCAGAGGATAGAGATAGCTCAACGCCACCGCATCACCCCGGAAATCTCAGGAATCTCGACTCGAGGTTTGAGGCGAGGCTTTCACCTCCACGCCGCCCTTCACTACTACCATCCACACTACCATCTGCACTCACAGTCCCCATCTCGACGCCAGCGCCAGCGCCGTACAATCGTCTCGCTCCGACATCTCTCGAGCGCCGCGCGGCGAATGAAGCGTATGCGCCGAGTAAGCGGCAGGAAGAAGAAGAAGAAGAGTGGGAGAGGGAATTGGTGAGGATGGAGGAGAGGGAGAGGGTTAGGCAAAGGGAGGTTTGTGAACGGGAACGAGAACGGGAAAAGGAACGGGAAAAGGAACGGGAATCGGAGAGGCGGTGTTGGTAGGGGTACATGAACAAGTATATGAGGTGGAGATGGGAATGGCAAGTAACGTGTAGACTAGGCATATTCTACACAAGAGAGACCTGAGAAGGTCTATGTGAGGAGTAGGTTAAAAAATAAAAAGGACGATACAGTTAAAAATGCGTAGATTGGGTCAATCGCCATTCGGTGCGCGTGCTAGCTAGCTAACCACCATGCCCCCAACGCCGAACACAAATAACCGGATAAAACATGTCCGACGCACGCCCAAGGCAGACTGTATCACAGCCTTGTTACATGAAAGTTACGTGCTCTCTGTTTTCTGTGCCTGCTGAGACCAGACCCGACGTATACATTCCAAAACCAGAACCCGGGTATAAAATAACAAGCCTTGCTGCCACCGAAAACGCCGAGTCACAACGGATACTAACTGACAGTGCACCAATTGCAGGGCGGGTCAATAGGATTCCTAAACGTCCCGTAGTTCATGTCAGCATCATCGTCATCACGTAAAAGGGGCAGTGTATGTGCCAAAAGCGGATCCGCGCAAGTCACTACATGACGACGCACTTATCCCTTTCTTCGCTTCCATTCGGAGGCACCATGCCACCGGGCCCAGCACTTTGTCTTCTCCCCGTCCTACCGGGAAGTGGACGGCGACCCCCCGCATTTGAACCTGGGGGCAGGAGACCACCGCTAGTGCTCTGGTATGCGCTACCTTGCAGGGGAAGCGGCGTATGAGGATTGGCGGGGTGACCCGCCGGTGGGTTGTATCGCGGCGCCGTAGAAGCTTCCTCGTATGTTGGCGGCGGAGCAGGCTCGGTGGTCGGGCGATGCCCGGTGATGTTGTTGCGACGAGGGGGGATGACTGGAGTTTGCTCGGGCCGAGATGAACGACGGTTACCAGGTTGTGGTGCCTGGTTGTTTCGTTCACGTTGCTCAGTCTCTCGTCTTTGGCGATCCTCTTCCTCCTCTTGCAACTGTAGTGCCAATGCAAGATCATGATCTTCTTGTTCAGCTCTACTCAGGTCACCAGGTGACGTAGGTTCTGCATCCTGTCCAGCCGCTCCTACAAGACCCGACTGCTGCTGACTACGACAGCCTTGTACTGTGGTCCACCCTTGGTCGTCTCCAGGATTGAGTGTGTTTTGAGATTGCTGATCTTGCGGTTCTGTAGAAGAGTTACTGTTGTCGACCGAGCGGAAGTCGCCAGAGAAGAGCTGACTGCCCTGGCCATTAACGTCTGTCAACGACTCCCAAACGATCTCGTCGTGAGAAGAGTAGCCTTGATCCGTGACAAGAGTTACGAGCTGACCGTTGCGAGGGTTCTTATACAGCGTGGAAAAGTGGTCGTTTCTGAACAAGATGGCGACTTGACCAGGCTGAAGACTGTCGCGAATGACCTGAAGACCAAAGTCAGTCAGCTGTGTCGGCCATCTCATCAGGAATTCCTTGATGGCATGAATATCCGTAAACAGCTGCTGCTCTTCTTCGTTCAGTGAATCACCAGCCCCCAACTTGGCGTTGAGCTCTTCTTCCTGGAACTGAACAAACTGCGAGGTTTCGTAAGAAGTGGCTATACGACTAAAGGCAGCATGAGCATCTGTCCCCGTCTCTGGCAACCATCCGTGCATCAAGGGGATGTTAAAAGTCCGGTACAACTTCATGTCTTGCGTGTCCTCGAAAGCGCCAGCTCGATTCGTAAGCGAGGTTGGGCCAACAAGAGAGTTGTCGTCACGGACAAACATGGGATTGACATTGAGGCCAGTGTGTAGAGCAAGGAGGAACTTGTAGAGCTCGCTAACATCCGGCAGCTCCTGTGCAGCATCACCTCGTCTTCCCGACATGAGCTCTTCGAACACGGCATCTAATAACAAACCCAAGCTGACTGTCTCGCGGGTGCGTAATGTTTCGACCAGGGCAGTCTCAAGGTTGGCCGGAGTTGAGAGTACAAGCGCGTTCACCAGAGCGAGCAACGGACATGGGCCGTTCAAGTTTTGCGTCAAAACAGGAGAGACACGCATGTCCTGAATGCTGGGATCAAGCCATCGAACCTGCTTGATCTGATAGTGTTCTTTCCTCTGTCGGTTCATTGTAGTGTTGGGAGACTCTAGTGGAGGTGCAGCGGCGGAGCCTACCCCGGTGTCGATGGGCCTTGGTGGCATAGCAGGGGCATTCTCCTCGTGAGATCTTCTTGGCGGAAGTGCCGGCGGATGCTCTTCGGGCGACGGTGGTGTCTGCTCAGGTGCATGTTGTGGCGCTGGTGGTGTTGGATCCGCAATCTGTATATTCTCTGGAACGTTCGGGGCTGGTGCAGGCGCAGGCTCCCAAGGGTTCGCATCGACCAAGGGAGTAGGGTGTTCGGATTTGGGAGTAGGCGAGTCTACAGCGATAGCAGGTGGCTCATATGTGGGCGCGGGGGGTTGTGTGGATGGCGCGTGGTCGTCCAGGCCAAGGTTGCGCATCTCGTGGGAAGGCGTACTTGGCGTTTGGTATGCTGGCAGCTCGACCGGCACTGGGCCGTCGTACTTTTGGGCATTGCCCGGCGCATCGCCCCAGATGGCCTCGCTGCTTTCTCCGTCCCAATTGCTCTGCCCTGTTGTCTGCATTTTTAGGTATGGGTTGTTCGTTTTTAGGGGAATGGATCCGTTAGATTGCTCCGACACGTTACTGACGGCGCCGTATGATGCAGCGCTGGCACCGGTGGGCATGGGTGATATGTTTTCCACGGATCTCTTAATCGGCACGCCAGCCGGAGGACCTGCTCTCAGAGCATCCGGGAGGCCATCGCTGGCATACGTGGTCTTGGGCACAGGCGGCATCTTGCCCCCGGCGGGCTTGAGAGCAGCGGGTACATCGTGAGGATCGACCTCCTCAAAGTCGTCGTCGTCTGTCTGGTTCCACTCATCGTCGCTGAGATCGGAGCCGATGTCGTTTTTGTCGTCGGGTAACTCGGTGTCTTCGGGCGTCTTGATGTTGAATGCAGGCGACTTGCTCGCGCTTGGCGGGTATCCTGCCTGGCCCGGAGACGAGGGCAACACAGGGGCACGCTCTTCCGAAGGCGTCGTCGGATATGGTGGGTTTGCTTTAGAGAGTGGCGCTGGCACGAGGCCATCCTGCTCATCAGGCTTCCGAAGCACCATGTCCGGTGCTCGAGGGCCTGTAGGCTAGTAGTGAGATACTGCGGAGCTCCCGATACGTGCTGCGCGATATTGCGAGCTTGATGGGCGGTGGATGAAGGGAAGTTTGAACGAGGTTGATGGAGAAACGATACTTTCGGTAGCAGGAGAATTAAGGGACAGTAGGCCACGTATAGGACCAGAGTTGTATACGCGCGGCGTAATTGCTGGAATACGGAAGTCGCGAACCAAGCGGAGGCGATGACGTGAAGTTGTGGCTGAAGCACTGGCGCGTGGCTGTGTGTGGCGGCCTGCCCAGGTGTTATCGGCTCGGACCTATTCCCTGCAACAAATTCACTAGTTCCAGAACTTCACCTTTGCGCGTCGCATGCGGTAGTTCCTGCATTTCGAGTCACTACTTCAAAACAAAGTCACATATGGAATAGTCACGTCTTACAAGCGGGACAACTAGTTCCACCATGCATTCTTATATCCGCCCCAATACGCACGTTGCGCTGCGGCTCCCCTCAGGCCTTTTCAAGATAGTCGAGATCACACCGAATACGTACGTCGCATAGCTGGAGTGAGCCCTCCGAGTGCATGAACACGTGAAGATTTTTGCTAATATCATGAAGCAACATATATCTGGGAAAATTTGGTACCTTCAACTCGAACCTCCTCCTCGGGCGGCCATACTTTCTTACCTACGAGCTCCTCGACAAGGATGACGGCAAGTCCAAGACGGAGCTGCGCGCCGTACCTGCCTCTGAGCTCCACGCCGAAGCGCTAGGAAGCGAGCATGCGCCCGCCACCGAAACGAGCGACGAGAATGCCGAGGGCGGCGCGGGCTTCGATATCGTGGGAGAAGATGGCCAGGTCATAATGCGCAACAATCGCCTGACGGTAGACGATGCATCGCGTCAAGCTCTTTCCATGGCCGAGATTGAGGAACTGAAAAAAGCCGGCGCGGGGTCTGGCAAGGAGATTATTGCCAAGATCATGGCCTCTCACAATGCTATTGACGAGAAGACGAGTTTTTCGCTGGCCAAGTACACGCTGCGCAAGTCAAAAAAATATATGAAGCGATTCACTGCCTTGCCCATGGACATTGGCCTGCTCACTGAGTACGTTCTGGAGAAGGAGGCATACAAGATCATGGAGCTGAGGGAGGATCTACTGGGCTTGATCAACAGCTGGGCCAATATACACTCTGGAGAGACGAACCACATCGTCACTGCAGAAGACGGCGTCAGTCAGATAGGAGGAGGGCGCTGGCTCGTGGTAGACGATACCGGAGGCTTAGTCACAGCATCACTTGCGGAGAAGATGGGCATCTTATACCCTGAGGACGAGAACGACGAATCTGAATCTGAAGAGGATTTTGTACAAGGGCCTCCAGTCTCCGAAGAGGCCATCGAGGCGAATGTTACAGTAGCAGCAAAGGACTTCTCAGAGCCGAACGATGCGGACACCGTCATGCCCGATGCAGACGTCGAAACCGCCACCACATCAGATCCCACTAACTCCACTGACCCCTCTTCGGCCGCCGCAGCCCCCTCAAATCCACCTCCAAGGCCACGGAAACCACCGCGGCCACACGTCCCTCAGATGTCGGCGCGAACCAATACTTTGACAATTCTACATCCTAACAACCAGCCCAACCTCTCCTACCTCAAGTACTTTGGCTACGACTACGGCGCACCTTCTGTCTCGCACCCTCTCTACAAACATCTCAAATCCCTATCATGGCTCTCACTACTCCACCCCGAAGACGACCCATCCTACGACGAGCCCGAAGCAATCGCAGAGGACATTCTAGCGACGATGAAATCCACAAAACGCGGTACCTACTATAAGAAGCGACGACGCTGGGAGCGCGTCAAGAACGTAGTCGACGAGACACGCCGAGGTGGTTTTGACGGCCTAGTCGTAGCAACAGCCATGGACGCAAAGACTGTACTAAAAGAACTTGTGCCCCTAGTCCGGGGCGGCGGACGCGTAGTTGTCTACAACCCCAATGTAGAACCGCTCGTCGAGCTCTGCGATTACTATTCCAAAGAACGCCGCGCGGCGTACATAGCGCGGGAATTCGGTCCCGCGCCACAAACTAACGGCAACGGCAAGACCGTCAGGGTGGACGACGATGCTGAGACTAACGACGGTACGACAGAGGGTGGTTACGAAGAAGAAGATTTCCCTCTTAATCCTACACTGCTTCTTGCGCCGTCGCTGCAGACTGCGCGTGCGCGACAGTGGCAGGTACTTCCGGGTCGGACACATCCTATGATGACAAGCAGGGGAGGTGCTGAGGGGTATTTGTTCACCGCGACCCGCGTTTTGCCGATTGAAGGGAGGGTGGAGGCGAGGGGGCATCATGGGAAGAAGAAGAGAAAGGTTGAGGAGACTGAGCCTGTTGCGGCGGCGACATGATTGTCTGTCGCTTGGTTTGCGATAGAAATGCATGGCCATGTGGTTTTGATCTAGCTCGAGGTAGAAGTTCTAACATGGAAACTCCGTATGAGACTTCCGCACGTTAATGTCGAAATGCAATCTACCTTCTCCCGTGTCCTTTTCCATGTCACGTGCTAATAGGCGTATATAAACCCCTCTGATCCGCGCCTACCTTCTTCTTTCATTCAGCACATGTCTATCCTTTTTCGCTATTAAATATCTATGGAACGCTGCACTATGTTCCCCTTTTGCTCTTTTTTCTCCTTTCTCCGGGGAACCAGAAACCAAAAGCTAGCCCAAACATGCGCTCGAACGCGCACACTGTTTCCAGTTCTAAAATACCTTACGCATACATGATGGCTATGCTCTTCCTTCTTTCTGTCACGAAACCCCCCGCGCTGATGGTATGTCTGCGCCTCGACTTCTCTCTCAAAGATGCAGTTTCCAATTCACAAAAGAACGGAAGTAAGACCGTGATAGGAGAGATGACTTGGAAAAATACCTACATGAGCCCGAAGGCACAAGAAACGACTGTTACGGATCCTTGGCGTCTTCGGATATAAATACCGCACTACTTGCTACCTTCCTTTCCTCTATCTTTGCTTCCAAGAATCAGCTCCAGAGTTGTGAAAAAAAAGCATACCTTGTGATTGACAATGTCTGCGTCGTCCTTCTGTTCTTCTCAAAACTTCCATTCCACTGTCATGCGTCTGCCGCTGGACCTTTTTCCTATCCAGGAACAACCAAAGAAAAACTAGCGGTCATCGAAGACATGCGCGTCGTCTGCCTCTCTGGAAGGAAAATCAAGATAACATCGCCCATGAGTGTCTGCCCTGTCTGTGCCTCTCAAAAGATTCGACTGGAAATTCATGTGTCTGACGCCGGACTTATTTTGCAATCTACCATCTAAGAACAGCCATAGAAAGAAAAAAACATGATTGAAGAGGACCATGTCTTTTGCCGCTTTCGAAAAAAAAATACGACGGCAACAAATCATGGGTGTCTGCCCTACTTCTCCCCGCTACTAGGATCAAAAACCACACAATTTTGAGTGGATGGCTAGTCCATTTTCTGAATCGTTAAAACATGGCTATGAAATTCCTAAAACACGTTCGAAGTCTCAAATTATCCAGTAGTGGAACATGTCGTATTTCTCAAATCGCGAGAAAACTAAGGCATATTCTTCTCTCTGTTTCCTGAAATCGATGAAATTCCAGATGATGCGTTCGAAGTCCCCCGTGCATCAGCTCATACGACCATAAAATATCTTCTGCGATACAACATGTCTAGACCCACGACAGCCTCAAAGGAAAATCGTGGAAAGTGATGTTGGCGACTAAATCAAGCGACGTCTAGCAACATGAGTCTCGTCCCTCACCCTTCTCATCAGCCAGAAAACTCCAGTCGCTAGCCCCGTACTTATCAAAGCTACACGCCCCAGGGCGTATATGACCTCTTCCCCTCCGCCTCTCTGTCTTCTTCTTTATACTCCAGTATTCCACCTTTGCTAATAAGAGTCCTTGCCAACCATGGCATGTTGCTCTTCTTTCCCAAAAAGCATCCGAATATTTTCATGTGTGGGAGAGAGCCTTCTCACGCCTAAAGAAATTTATTTAAAAATCCACACTGCTATCCTCATGTTTCGAGACGTTCCTGGCTTGAAGAGAAAACGCAGCAATGACACCGATGTGCTGTTGGCTCGGCTTTCCGCATGAAAAAAGACTTGCGAACTTCTGATGTGGAGATGCTGTGGGGGACTGCAGGGCCGCAATGGAAAGCAACGGAGCAATAATCCACGGACGGCGGCGAGACTGCGCTACGCTAGTTTGTGGGGGAAATGTATAAATACCCATCGCTGGCATTGGATCTTGTCTTCTTCATCATGCTTATTGTTCTTCTTGAATGGTAAAGCGTGGAAAGATCCCACACATGTGTTTCTGCTTCCGTAGAAAAAGAACATATTGGCGTTGGATGGCAGGAGGGTCCGCGACGGATATGTGCAACTTCCAAATGAAAACCCGCGGCCGCGGGAAATGTTTCATGGTGCCCAAATCTCATGTTCTGCTTTCAAAAGACTGCTCTGACAATCCGATGTGTCTGGCTGCTCACAGCCGTCACACCTAAATATGCAGTGATGGTAGAACCCCTCTCTCCCCCAACACGGCCAGGCTGATTATAAATACCTCACTATTCATAAAGTAGCATTCATCTTTGTCCCATCTCTTTTGAAATATATACTTAAAATCACATCGGTCCGAAGCAATGTCCGGTCGTTGTTCTGCTAAAGGTTGATTGGAAGATTCATGAGGCGGAGTTCTCTGCCAATTCAAATGACACTTGGGATTGAGATGATGAGTGGAAGTGTACCGTTATAGTTTTCAAGATACATAGTGTACGTATTGGCGAGAAAAATTTCGAGTCCCGTGAAATCGTCAAAGTAAATGTGTAGCGATGTCTTTGTATGTACTTCCGATGGTACTCCAGAATGAATTTGCTGTTTTCACTGCCCTGTATTTCGATCACTTACCTGCCTAAGCCTAATCGCCGTTGCTATAGTAAAGACGCAGGAAGCGCAAGTGCCCAGGTGCTCGAGTGAAAGCTTCGACGGAGATTGTAAAAGCTCTGATGCAACCCACGATAGTCACGTGCCTACGCCATCATCAGTCGGAGCGTATGGAGAATAAACATTACTCATCCCTTGCGTTCCGCTCTTCCAATTACACAACTCGCGCCCAACTTTGGTACCGCGTCAACCAGAACCAAGGTTGACTCGACATTGTATGAACCACGCGAGCATTGTCCTCCTTTATAGGCCACTCATACTCGACCCACCAATACTTCTAACAATGTTTGACATCATCGCTTCGAGCAAGATGGCGGCCCGCAAGAGTGTTGACACATCTGTGACTTCGCGCAACCAGAGCAAGGTCGATCGAGAGCGTATCGCACGCTACCGGCTGCTGTCCGAACAAGAGCGCATCAAGCGTAAGCGACATAGAGTTGCAGACCCGTGCAAGGCTGTCCAGGTCAAGAATATCATGGAGCGCTAAAGGACTTCTCAACAATATCCGGTTAGTAAACCTGCAGAGAGTCAAGCGGAGAAAGAAGCTAATGGGAACCTTGAACAGATCGCTGCGCGGATTCACATGGCGACAAAGGAGACATGACATGTCCGCTACCGCGTCCAAGTCTCCCAGTGGCAATAGCAGCGAGCGCAAAGAACGAAGGATAAAGCCATGGTAGACCACTGGTGCAGCCAAGTCAAAGAAGTTGACGCCTATTGCGAAGAGCTTGAAGACGCGCACCAGATCTTGGAAGACAAGATGGCGAAAGGGGCCGAACAGCATTGCGACGCTATAGAGGCGAAAGACCAAAAGCAGGCAAATCTGATTGCTGGTCACAAAGCCGAGCAGATGCGGACACAACTGAGGATCGCTCATGAAAAGATCGAAAACATCCTTGAAGCGATGCAGCAAGAGCGCGACCACTGCACAGCCCACCGGGAGAATGAAACGGAAGCGCAGGTGTAGGTCTATAACCTCAAAAAGCAGGTTCTTGAGCTCCAAGAGAAGCTGGCTCTTCGGGACAGCTTGCTTCGTGCTAAGATCAACATCGACATCACATCGCGAAGCGCCGGAGCGGTATCGCTTTCTGACATTACCCTGAGGGAAGATAAGCTTCATGAAAAACTCAAGGTCGCCCGGAAAGAAAACGATGAGCTGCGAGCAAAGGCCAGCAAAGTGGATGATGAGAACATAGATCTTTGCTTGAAAATAGACACGTTCGAGGAACAACTGCACGAAGTCAGCGGCAGCCTCAAGGCGCTTCAACAAAAGCAAGAGATCTCCGATAAGGAGCGCGAGTTGCTTGTCAACGCGGTCAACCAGCATCAAGGTCTCACGCCAGAAAACAGAACTCTTCTTCAACATCATTTGATCGAGACCACGCACTGCAACGAGCAACTCAAGGAAGATGAGTATGAGCTTCGCAAGGAGCTTGCAGAAGTCCAGAACTATGTCCGAACGGTCGATGAGGCGGAAAAGTGCAAAAGTTTGGATGAACATGTATTGGGACGAAGCAGTGCCCGGAGTCGAGGCGTTGTTGAAAGAAAACAGCGATCTCAAAAAGGAGCTAGGCCGAGAGCCTGTTCAAGTCCAGGAGCGTCTCGAGCGGAACGTCGTTTTGGCGGACAGGAACGCGCTGCGTGTCATGTGCGAGGTTACGTTGCGGGGTGTAGACTCGTCTCTTGTTCCTACCGAATGCTACGAGCCTGGCTTCCACGGAGGGGCTGTGCCTGCAACCTACGATGCTCTCAGAGTCCTTCGACCTTTGGGCTGGGTTCCATTGATTGAGTTGGAAAAAGTGTGGCTAGTGTCGATGTACAAGCCTTACACTGAAGAGGATGCAGCATGCCGATTGGAGGCTCAGGAGCAGACGGTGCGCAAGGAACATCACGAACAGATGGGCTACTCCTCTCCACCAGGTTCATTGGTTCCCTATCAGCGTCCTGGTAGACATACAGAGGCGCGTCGATGAACTCAGGTCGGCGGCTCCCTTGCACCTTGCACACCGTTCTGTAACGCGAATGCTGGGAACGCGCAACCAACATCAGGCTTTGCGCCGACACAGGCTCGCGCACTAAGTCATGCACCTACAACCCAAGCTGCCCAGCGGACGACTCCAATGGTTGAATCTCAAGAAGCTAATGCACCCCTGTACCAATCTTCATGGCTTCGAATACGATCTGACTTGACGCGAGAAGTCCACGATGACATGGATACAGGCCTGAAGTTGGACGTTTTGGAGATGATTGGCGTACAGGTAGATTGAGCACAGAAGGTGGTAGCAAATAGGCAGATCATCAGTACAGGAGCGGGAGAAGAGTCAGCGCATAGCGTATGGCATCCTGCTTGAGGGAAGCAACAGAACAGAACGCCGATAATGCAGCCATGGAAATTTGGACGCGACGAGACGAAGCGAAGGCCGCCTTTCTCGGGCTGTACGCGTCTTATAGACAACGGGATGGAGAGTGAAGGATAAAATGATATGGAAGGATTATATAGAAATGTGAGATGGAGGAGCGGGGCTGATCACAGGTCGCGCAAAAAGTTGCTGATGGATACATGACAGGTTGTACCTGTCCAGGATTGTGGGACCCGTGGACCCTCGTTCACGCTAGACCCTTTAGGATTGCGCTTAGCAATCCGCGCAAGATACGTACATCGCTCCAAGTGCCATCTTTGCTTCATTGTCTATCATTGTTCTATCCAATCGTAACTCCAACAAACCTCCGTCTGTTACGTTCTAGCTTGCTGCAATCGTTGATTTCACCACGCTTGTCAAACTTGTCAGACGCGCCAACGATTCGTGGGTCAAGCAGACGACATCCAAACACTGATCGTGACTTGCGCAATCAAGAAACATTATTCGCCCAACACACACATCGATTGGCAAGTACTAAACATCTCATCCCTGACTGAGAGATGTAAGTGGAAGCAGCATATGCTTTGCGACGCTCACTAACGATGACGTCGTCGCCCAATCTCTCTCACCAAACGCCCACAGGATTAGTGTGAGCCATGCACGAGGACACCAACCCAATGGCTGCAAAATACATAATCTAAGCACCTATGGACTCCCTCTTCTTTTCATAGTCTTTCTGGCCAGCTCATTGATGTTGCGACTGGATCTTGGTTCTGTGACGGCCCTCACCTACACCACACTCACGGACAGGCGACGGACAGCAGCGCAATGCCACCCCTGCGCACAAACATACACAAGATGCTTATCAACTTTCCTTGTTGGATTCTCGTCATTTCACATTCCTTGCAGACATACCGCGTAGTGGTTTTGCGTCCACTGTTCCTGGATGGTCTCCTTCACTTTCGCCCACACTCCGCCCGGCAGCCCGACCCTCCAGCCACCGGTATAGCAATGACGTCGCTAGATTCTCTATATGATTTCCTTTCTGCTATTGTCGCTGTTATTGCCACCGATTTGCGGTGACACGGAACCAGTCATATCACGCTTGCGCCACCAGTGAAGGTGACCTGAAACGCAAAACTTCTACCCCACCCCCCCCGGATCCCACTTCTTCATGCTTTATCCTTGGCTGCACTCTATTCTCTTGGGTCGTCTGGGCCAATGGTCTGCTGTCACCGCATCGTGAAATGCCAGATCAGGAAATCGAAGCGCTCACATCCACCACCACCACCGCCCAAGATGACGGTTAAGGTGAGGCATTTAACGTACTTATACACACGGACTACTAACCAACCTCCTCAATCGCTTAGATAGTGCCCAGCCTTTTCCGCACAGGAGAGCCTCTCGAAGTCTCAAATTCTAGTTACTCTCATTATTTCTTACAACTCGTTCAACCTCTGAGTCTACACATTTTGTTTGAACACTATCTCCTACCTAATTTCAATACCCACATCCACAAACATGTCCAACAACGTGATTTCCGGGGATCAATTCGAGTGGTTTGGTGACGACATGGCCTTCGCCTCATTCGACAGGTTCGCGAATGACTGTTTTTTCGATTCCAATGATGCCTCGTGCGACTCTGCCTTTTCCTCGGTTGGGCCAAATGACGGACTTCCAGCCACCACGGTCAATGTCGTCTCCCTGGTTGATATGGATCAGCCTGATGGACTTCAGGGTGGCTTCTTCGGCTCAGCTTTCGCCTCTGATGACACCTTCGGCAATGTCAATAGCGACATGTCAGCCTGGCCAATCGACATACTTACGGGGCAGCCTGGAGGTATACAAGATGGAAATTGGCCATCTCCATTCACCCCTCAAGCCCCTGACATCCTTCCCGCCGGTCCGACTACTTCTGCATCACCCACCGGTCAGGGCACTGAGGTGCTCCCGGCTACACCACCTAGTCAGCCTTTTGGGCCGAGAGAGGCTCTGTGGAGGCCGGTGATGGGCTTCAGCCCACCTACCAAAGTCCCTCCCCGTCCAACCCGTGCGCGGGCTCCACCAAAGCCGAAGACACCAAAGACCAAGGCTAGTGCGGTATCGAAGCCAGCACCGAAGCCCAAAGTGACCAAGGTCACCAAGAAGAAGAAGCCTGCCGCTCAAAAGCGCACTTTGTCCATATTAGAGTCGCGCGAACGCTCCATGCAGGAGCTCTACGATGCCGCCTGGGATACCCTCTCACAAGAGGAAAAGGGTCGCCTGCTCTTCCCTCTCCTCCAAGGCATCGATCCCACCACAGGCATCAAGACAGCCGAAGCTGGCACCTTACTGCCACCCACCGACTTCGAGGCCATTGGCGTCGATGTATTCGGCAATTACCCACAGACGTCAAGTCCGGCTGCAAACACTACTTCAAGTGGTCATTCATCTCCCTCCAACCACGCCGATTACGACGCCACCGGTGCCGAATACTCTCCTCCCACGAGCAACCAGACTACCGTGAATGACAACGAGCTCGAGGCTATGGGCACTGCTTTCGTGAATGAGGTCTCTCAGGACGAGGACTTCACTAATCACATGCTCGCTGCTTTGAAGGCTTTCAACAAGAGCTGCGACGGTACTGCGGACCCCGCTTCGTCTGGTACTATGGACGCCTCCCAGAACTTCAACAATGTCAACGCCTTCACCAACCCCGATATTGAGGCCAACACTACCGTTGGTCGTGGTCTAGGCGGTCCTTGTGGCAATGGTGTGATCGGCGGCCCGGTTCAGATGCCTGCTCCGCCTTCCATCTACGGATGCACTCGCCAGCAGGAGGCTCTCGAGCGCAATGTAATGCTACGTGCTCAGGGCCGTCGTCGCTAGACGATGACATGGTGGAAGCCATCGTGTTCCTTTGGTTTTCTTTTCTCAGTCTGGCGACGACGAGGCGCTTCTTGTTAGCAGAGGTCGACCTGTCTGGCTAGTTGGGGCAATTTTTTGAAAGTTCGGTCAAGACGGACGTTAATGTTGGTTTCTCTTTATCACAGAGCCATGGGCACGCTCACATCGTACGAGCACTGGATACATGCACTGCTTTCGTTGATAAAATCTGACTTCTTAAACTCCCAATTGCTGAGTCTGAATCGTTTGTCCCTGTGATGTATCTCTCTTTGTTCTCAAACCACACGGCTCGCCTCCTTCCTCTACAACCGCGAGCCCCCCTTCTCTTTCGCAAGCATCTCATACATTCCTGCTTCAAACTTGCGATTCAGGGCCGCCACCGTTGGATCACCCGGCGGCACAACCTGACCCGCGTAAAGCCCACACAGCCCCGTTTTACGATCGACCCACCAAATGAGGTTAGGATAGCCGCCCCAGAGCATAGTCCCCGCCTTCTTTCCATCCGGGCTATCAGCCATGAGCAGGATACCGCCGAGGCCCCAGTCTTTCGGAAGGTTCTGGGGCAGACCGCCCATCGCGTTGTTAGCCTATCAATCAACATCAGAATCGATAGCTCGAGTGGTGGAGACTGCACTCACCATATCATCCTGCAGCACTGCATTCAGCATCGTCTTACTCCCCTCCCCCAACTGCGGCTTGAAGAACTCGGCAAACGACGCTTGCGACAAGATCTTGCACTCACCCTCCTGCAACACTGCTTTCAGCACCTTGATATACTCAGCCGCGCACGTGAAACTGCCCTGGCCGCCCATACAGCTCGTCACCTCCTTACCCTCGCCATCGAGGTACGGGACGTAAGCGACCGAGCCCTTAAGCTTTCCCGTCTGCGCATCGCGCTCGCACATGTCCGCCATGCGCGCTTTAAGATCCGGGCGTGTGGATGGGAAAAAGGTCACGTCGCGGATACCCAGCGGCTCCCACAGATTGGCCACCATGTACTCTTCCAACGACTGATTGGTAATGCGCTCGACGAGGAGACCCGCGTAGTCGACTGAGGGCCCGTAAGTCCAGCTTTCTCCGGGCTCGAACATGAGTGGGGCGGAGAAGCGTTCGAGTAGCTTTCCGCTACTGCTTGGTTTGCGGTTGTGGTATTTGAGCCACGCCAGCGCTTTTGGATGCACGCCGTCGTATGTGAGGCCGCTCGTGTGTGTCAGTAGTGTGCGCAATGTGATGAGCTGCTGGTGCTTTTCTTCGATGGGTTCGCCGGCGTCGGTAAAGCCTTTGAGCACGTTGAAGGATTCTAGCTCAGGGATGTACTTGTAGACTGGCTCGTCTAGTGTAACGAGGCCGTGCTCGACGAGTTGCATGGCGCAGAGAGATGTCATGAGCTTCGTGCAGGATGCAACCCACATGATGGTGTCGAGCTGCATGGGCTTGGCGTTCTCGGGGTTCATTGATGTTTTGCCAAAGCTTTTGGAATACTCGAAGCTGCCTGCGCGCTTCATTAGCATCTTTTTTTTCAAACGACCACGAATGTTGTACCATCGCGATTCGTCGCTGCTAGAGCGCAGCCAGGAATGTCTTCTTTCGCGACCGCGTCGTCGATCAGCGTTTCAAAGGAAGCCATTGTCTCGGATGCAGGCTTTTCTGGTGGTGTGGATAGATATTGGGGGCTCAAGGCCTATATTTGCACGGGCGCGAATGGCGTTGACGTAAGTGACGGGGTGCAGTTGATGTCAGAACGTCAGAAACAGCCGTAATCAGAATCCTGCAAAGAACCCTGAGTTGTCTGAATTTGATGACGGACGAAAAAAGGGTGATTTATTAATTTGCTTGGGATTGACGGGTTGCCTAACGTTTGCTTCTAATTCTAGTTCGTGTTGCCATAGTACTGATGCCTCGGTACTTCTATGCGGGGATTCAACCTTCAACCGCCAAGTACGACGTCGACAGGCAATCACGACGTTTTGCGGCGGGGCGAGATGCAAACCGAGCCGAACATATTTTTTCAATTTCATCAAACTTTGATGGTGTTCTCTTGTACAGATACTTTGTTGTGAAAAACGCGGCACTTACTTCGCTCAATCTTGGCAGACAGCCATAGGGACGCCACAGCTGAGTACTGATATTCAATGCCAGGGACCCTTCTGACCATCCATAAAACGTATATGACACCCTTGCTCTGCCCTTCTAAATATCCCAGGTCCATTCATCCCTTGAATAATCAGCATTGCAATGTAATCAACCAAGGGTGTGACCTACTCATTGATCACACGAACGCCATCGGACGTTTTCAATGCCCATAGCAAGATCATCACATCGTCGGGGAGGTTGTGAAGCTCAACATCCTCCTTGTAGCTATCCTCATTTCGTATTACGTCTGCTATACCCGCCATCTGTATCTGCGGATCTTCGGGCTCGGCATCGGGGTGTTGGTCAAAGTGTGTTGTATATGGTCCTGGGTCGAATTGTTTGACAGCATCAGTCAAGGCGCGGTAGTCGAGAATTGTGAGATTCGTCATTGGCCTGAAATCTGGGGCGGTCAGTAATACGAATAGTCCTCGACTGACAGCTACTTACTGCCGATATTGCAGTCGTCCTTATGTGCACCCTCTTCGCCACAATCCATACATGGCAGCTTGCTCAGCTGTTCCAAGATGTCACATTGTGGCGCAGATGGTATTTGGGGACTGGCACCTGCTCGGGTACTCTTCCATGCCACTTCAGAACTTTCCTCTCCTCTTTGCGGGACGATAGGTGTGGGTATGCGTTCTTGGGAGGGGACCGTACTTGTAGGGGCGGACATATCTGAAAGAGTTAAGACACTCGACTCAGCTCCTCGTGGCGATAGGGCAGGAGGGCGACCGGAAATGCTAGAAGTCGAGTATGTCAGAGGTATGTTTGGGCTAGGTTCAAGAGGTGCGTCTTTCGCCCGCGTTGGATTCGTTTTGGGTGTCCTATACTGAGACATATTATAATCATCCACTAATGATAATTTGGGGGGCTTCTGCTGAGGGAATGTGCTGTGCATGATATTTTGATGAGATCCAGTTGTCGTCCCGGCTCCATTTGGCATTCTGTCTGCGCTTTGCTTCTTTGCCCCGATGGAAGCTGCCGTCCGGCTTTCGTGCTCGCGTATTGTAGGAGGGAAGGATCGTGCTGTCGCATTGTTGGTGGCTTGTGCATTGGATGAGAAGAATCCAGGCGATGAGTGTACGGGCCATTGCGACGGATCTTGTTGCTGGTGTCGTGCTGTGCCGTTAGTCTGTCCGATGTTGGATGAAGCCCTGGGCGGCGGACCACGCGGGGCAATATGGGCCCGGTTATGTTGCGCCGCCCTCGTACCGGTATTTCTAGGGCTCGCCGTGCTCCTAGGTCGATGTTGCGCGGGTGCAGACAACTGCGCGCTGTACTTCCTTTCCCAGTACTCCTTTAGTCGCACATCGATGCTAATAGGATATAGTGGTATTTGCCCTCGTGATGACATGGGATGACCCAAGAGATCGCGCAATTCGTGGATAGTGTACAGGTGATACGAAGCAGAGCCAGACAGAGCAATCGTAAAGTGCGGATCGTCGGGGCTTCTCACCCAGCGAAGCATAACTTGATCTAACTGACCAAAGCTGGTGTCGCTCTCCTCCGCGGCGATCAGTACAGCTTCCGGTGTAGTATAGCCGCTTGCCATTGCGCGCCGATCATCATGAACAGACTGGAACCTCCAATATCCGTATTGCAGGTGAAATGGGTCTGGCTGGCAAATGAAGTGATCGAAGCTTCCATCTGCGCCGTTGGCGATGCCGCGGTAGGCTGTGTAATAGCCTGTAATCATATACATATGCGCGCTCTCTGGGTTGATTGTGTGAGGGACTATGGCTTTGGTTGGGATGAGGACGAGGACCAGTATGTCTGTGCGGTGGGGGATAGTAGTTGGTGTTAGAGTGATGTTGAGAAAAACATGTTGGAATTGCACAACAGTCGCTGAGAAACGATCCCAGGCAGGACCCCGTGGGCTGGAACGATAAGAGGAAAGAGTTCATCGAAGGCCCGCAACGGAACTTCCTGATTTTCTACCAGCACAGCTGCGGGGGGGACTTTCGGCGGTGGACCTTGCTGCATACATGTGTTTACCTAGACCTGGTGGCACGTGCAAGGCATTCGTGCAGCGTTAGCGCCTGAACACCGCCAGTTCATCGCGAATTGCGGGGATAGACCGCTATCATCAGTGAGTCCATGACAAGGACCGCGTGAATGAGGACCAAAAACAATAGCTCTTAGCAAAAGTGCTTTGCTACAGGTTGTCACCAGTGGGCGCAGAGTGCTCTACAGCACACTGTACCTTCAAATGAAGGACTGCGTCTGTCACAGTCAAAAAAATCGAGAAAGATTACACTGTAACTTTGATGAGGACGTCGCGGATGTGCAAGATAAAGTGGTTACAAGGACTTTGAGATGGAATGAAAGTGCGAAGAGCTTTTCCGGTTAGCGTCGGATTCGCGAATTACGTCATCGCTTCGCCGTAACGTGTTCCACCAGTCCTCGGCCCACCCCACTAAAACTAACGCGACCCTCTACACAATAGCTCCACAACAATATAAGATAATAGTATAGCTAGTCTATTGCTATCTATATTAAGTTCTTGTATATCCTTGAATATGGCACTTCGTACAGGTTGGTGGTGCGCGCTGACGTTCCTGAGTAGCCTGAGCTTGTTCCACCTCCGCGACCACCATTTCTGCCTCTGCAGCAAGCTGCTGGCCTTGCTGTGCCTGGAGAGCACCTCCGCAAGCTGTATACTGACGCCGCTGGTCTCTTTTACGCTGTTGGCGCTCATCAGCTCTACGTAGCTTCTTAATATCTTCTGTAAGTATTGTAATTGAGTTCATCATAAGCTGATTACTTTTAACGAGCCGGTTAATAGACTGCATTATTAGGCTCTCTGATCGCCGACGAAGAAGGTCTTGTATATATCAAGCCTGCTGCTTAAGCTAAGCTATCGTACGCGGCGCCTCTGCCGTCCATGCAACGTTGTTGTCTATTATTGTCACTAATAGAGACGGCGTCCGGACGACTGTGAGCGACGATAGGACACAATCTAGACAGGGAAGGATAAGTCCAGTCGCCTGGAAGCCAGCCTGAATATTCTACTGCGTGAATACTGTCGGCCGGATCCGTGTATAGATTGTGAGGAAGTCTACCTTGTCAACGTGGTAGACGCCTTAGCGAGCTAGCTCTTGGATCTCGTGACTGTACGCGCGCTTGAGCGGAGAGAAGCAGCTTACATCAAGCGGCTGCAGGAAGTGAGAGGTATGAGCTGGTATACAGAGAGTATTAATCTTATTCTCTGTACAGTACTGGTCGAACTCAGGCGTCGCGTGGCTGCTGTGGCCGTCTAGGATAAGGAGACGGTAGACTACACGCGTAGGAGACGCTATATGCCTATTGAAGTGCTTTACCCACTCAACACCAAGCTTGTCTATTGTCCAGCCGTTGTCGGATACAGCGACTACCCAGTCTGGCGGGAGGTGTTGATACCAGCTGGCCTGGTGCTGCTTCCCAGACAGGATCACGAATGGCGGAAGACACCAGCCAGACGCGTTGATACACTCAATTTTCGTGACCCAGTCGCGATTGCCTGGCTGTATAGTAGCTGCTCGGGCTGTATTATCTGAGCTCGTGACCACCTTAGACGTCGCTGCGACGCCCATCATGAAGCCAGTCTCATCAAAGTTGTACGTGTCTGTGTCTAGTATCCCATAGGCCTGGCGCGTCTCCTCTACAAGCTTGAACCACGCTGCGATTGCGACAGAATCCTCACAGCAAGTGCGCTGGCTGTGTAACTTCCTATTCCACTTTTTCTGTAGCTCAGATTGACTGTTGATAAAGCGCGACACCCAGTTCTTGCCCACGGGTGGAGGAGGTGGATCTTGGCCGCGGCCAGCGAGGAGAGCGTCCGCCATGCGTCGTACATCGATGACCTCGGGCGGAAAGCCTCGTCGATCAAGGTCTAGGATCCACTGCACGAGATACTGCTCTTCGACGGCTGATAGCTTGCGGTTGACAGAGACTGTCTCTGGTTGTGGCTGGGTACCGTGGAGGCGCGTATATAGTGTTGATTTTGGTACGTCGTATGTTGTTGCATGCGCGCGGACTGATTGAGAAGAATTATTTTAATAGGATGCTATAGCTAGACTAATTCTACCTTCACGAGAGGTCTGTTAAAGACGTTGTTGTCGCGTCATTGTCGTTCGCGCAAACAGAGTTGCGGCGATTTGGTGGGGTGTCCAGCTTACTGGTGGAACGCGTTATCCTTACACTGGGTTGTCCAGTAACTGCATATTATCTATACATGCTATTGCTAACATATGCCATGCCATTCAAGAAGTTCTTTGCAATCCCGTGCATTGACGGGAGTCCAGGCTCGCCATATGAAAATCCCCAGCTTCTTCATAAGCTATCGCGATCGATGATCATCGTCTTCATGGATAGCTCAAAGTGTCCACTTCTCAAACCATTCAAGAATAATCGGCGTCGCTTCCGCTTCTCCGCAAGTCAACAAACTGTCCGTGTCGCCGTTGGGAAATGAGCTGGGCCAATCATGCGCGACATTGGTGTAGTTATAATGGACAACCACATCGTCCCAGCTGTGCCTTGTCACCTTTTTGTTCCCACTGCACAGATACGTCGTCGTGTTCGCGGCGACCTCGAAGCCATCGCGCTGAGCCCAGTTGTTTACGTAAGTCACGACGTCTGTGGTATTCGCGTTGCCGCGTGTGTTGATTCCGCCTTTGTACGGAATGGTCGTGTCGCTGTACCCGTGGAGCTCCATGAGTGGTACTGGCTTTCGACTGGGGTTGCAAGGTAAGGGCTGTTGCTCGGCATCCAGGTAGAAAGCACCAGAAACAGGAGCGAAAGCCGCAATTCGTTTCGTCGCGTCGGCATCGCAGGCTAAGATACCGATAAAACCACCGCCATTCGACTTTCCGGTCGCATATATGCGCGAAGTATCAATACAATACGTCGATTCGAGGTGGTCGAGTAATTCTAGGGTGAAGGCTACGTCGTTGATAGATTCAGGAGCATCGGGATCGCCTTGGTATTGCTGGGTACCTTTTGCGTTCTGTCGCCTGTCAGCACATCATGGCGACGATTTTTGGACAATAGTAATACCGGTACGCCTTCTGGGTACACAGAGATGCCCTGAAAACCATAGCTCGCATTGGAAAATTGACTTAGGTCTTCTTGGTACTCGCCGTCCTTGCCTCTTCCATGGAACGACAGTATGAGCGGAACCGGGGTTTCTTCATCGTAAGAGGATGGAACATGCAGACGATAACCGCGTGGGGTGACTCCGCTTCCGCTTTCGATCATCAGATCTTTAGATCTGTCGGGTTTCACACCATCGGGAAGTTGTTTGCCGCAGCCACTGCTGTCACCCGAAGTGGCAACCCCAAGAAGTACCGACAGAATTGGTAGAAAGGTCCTCATCGTGCTGTGGAGCCTTCAATGACTTCACAGAAGTACTTGTGGGTGCCTTTATGTATTAGTATACATTCAGGCGTGCAGCCACGTCACGTTAAGCCCCATCTACGGCAAAGCCTGATCGGGTAAATGCCACACTCGTCGTGCGCTAGAAGCTGGCCGGCGAAAGAGCTGCTGCACTAGCTGTGGAAGCTCATGGTAGATGTCGATCGTGTTCGTGACTCCGTTTGAATATGAATCGCTTTTGTAATCTCGCTAGTCACAGATGACGTCAGGTGGGGCGGCGGATTGTGCTACAGCAATCTGAGATCTCACCCCAATGATACTTTGAAACACACAGCGAACGTCACAGCAATTCGTCCTAAAGGCAGTCAATTCATATCTGATAGCTTGATTAGGTTTAGGAAACGGGTAGATCTTCACAAGAGCGATCGCATTGCTACAGCAGATGTAGCTTCAAGCCTAGCGCCGCTGCGTCATCTGAAGCTCATCATTGCAAAACACGGAAACCAGGAGAGAATATCTTATGTGAGTAGGATGATAACATTTTACCTTCTATGTTCTAAAGGAAAGAAAATTTTCCTAATGTTCAGAAGATGATAGAGTAAATTCCAAGACGCGAGCGCCACCCTCTACTCGAAGATAGTTTCAGTGAAGTTCGCTGCGAAGCGCTTAAAGGCACTCAACGTGGCCGCCGTTCTCATTGCAGCTGCCGTCAACGTAGTAGGCCCACTAGAGAGTTATCATTAGTACGCTCTCTTGGTAATGATCAGGCGAGTGAATACTCACGTTCTCGTAGCCACCATCGCCCCGGCGGTCGAAGGTCTTAGGGCTCTTGAAGACGATAACGTCGAAGCTGGAATAGTGAGTTAGTAATATATTCGTGGTGGGTTTAGATCAGTGTAGGAGACGTACGTGACATCAGAGCCAACCTTGGCGTTGTAGGAGGTGGAGTAGACGAGCTGGTCGCCGGAGCCGGTGAGAGAGTATCCGACGTTGCATACGATGACACTTTGACCAGGAAATTGAGCGGCAACATCCTTGGCCGTCTTTTGTGTGAAAGTGCGGCGGCGCTCAAGGTCCTTGTCAACCATGCCTTGGACAAGCTTGACAACCTTGCCAACGACATCGGCAATAGCGCCAACGGCAGAGGACTTGTCACCAATGTCGGCACTGTGAAGCAGTCAGCATCTGATGAAGAAGTGTCTGTAGAGCAATTGTACTTACCGAGCGACCAAGTTCTGCTCAGCGGCAACGGGCTTGGCCATAACGGAGGCTCCCATGGCGAGGAAGGCAAGGGCGGAGGTAATTCGAACCATTTTGAAGTAGTTGTTGGTTGGTCTGAAAGACTTGAAGTTGGAAGTGTTGGAAGTGTTGGAAGTGTTGGAACGTGTTGGAAGGTAATGAAGTAGCGAAGATGCTTTTATGGCTGATATCGAACTCAAGGGCATATTCACAGGCAGTTAAATACTTTCTTTGAGGTCTGTTGTCGGTGTAAAGGCCTTACTTCTGCTAACACTCTTGTAGACATCGCACTTGTACATGAGTTGTACGGGATGATTGATTCGGTCCGTGACCCTCTGTCTGGTGAGATTTTTACTAGGCGTATGTCGTCTTGAAGATGGCAAATCGAGCGTAGACTCTGCTCGCGTTTCTACTGGCATCAGTCAGATCATCAATGCTCTGTACGAGCAGGTAATTCGGTCCGTACCGTTAATTTTAACATCTCTTACTAGTTGTCTTTCTAATTTAACATGATGCTTTGAATGCAGGTGGCCTGACTTGTGGTCTAATAGGTACAGGGAAGAAGAGCTGCTCTACTGTTTCGACTGTAGAACATAAGGCTATTGGTCCGCTTCTACAAATGCAACCTATGAAGTTTGCTGAAATCGCCCGCCAAGACTTTCATGTTCAACGCTGTAACGCTCGTGATAGATTCCGGTAAGAGTCGTGCATGACTCTTGGCGGTTCGGCGCTTTGATCTACCGGCTAGGAAATGTTTCGGAGACGAGCTATTACAGTGCAGGCCAATCCGTGCTTCGCGAACAACCCGATGTAAGCACTACGCGATGTTTTTAGCGGGCTCACATAGCCCTATGATCTCATGCAACTGAGATTGACAGATGTGTAGTGCTTGGCATGCTTGGCTCCGGACTGCCGCTCCCAGGATCCCCTCGATTGACAATTTCACCAGCTCGGCTACCATGCTGTAGAGAGGGGTGAACATCAGCACCCCTGGGCGCATCCTGGGACTCGCGTGGCAGCTTTTTCAGGGTCCAACAGTAGGTATTCAAGGTACGCATTTGCTCAATTGCCCAGGTATATGCGCGCAGAAGGGAGGGAACATTTTCTCAATTCATCATCATGAATACACTCGAAACTTTTTTGCAGCATTTTTATGAATTTTCGTTCTCCCGATTGGATAATGTGGCCAAAACTCACTGCGTTGAACGTCTCTAGGCATGGTAGGGGCTCGAGATGGGCATGACGTCAGGTAGCTGCGGGCCGATGCATCATACCGCTCTGGAAGTTTGCTTGCCGTCTTAGCCGGGAACACGAACAGAACTGCGGTTGTCGGTACGAGGTCGGCCGTTAACGATCTGTCATGACATGTGCCCGTCGGGCCTATTCCAGGCACGCGATGCCGTTCTTGCGGCGGACAATAGACGGCATCGCCTCACCATCTGAGAATCCGACTTGGAGCGGCGGTTGGCCTCCATACTAGTGCTGGACCGACCTGTCCCGCGATCATTAGGTCAGTATGGCACACTTGTAGTTGTTTTGCGGGTTGGACGAACTGACTCGCACGGCGGAGTTTAGTCCGATACATCAAGGGCTCTGCCCAAGTGAGACATGCATTCTTGACCGCTGATGTCGTTAGGGTTTAGTGAAACAATGAACGGAATACCTTCTTTCATCGTTTTTGAGGCGGCAAATACTTCTGCTTGGTCAAACACGACGGACAAAATCCAGTATACGACCATGAGGAGTCGGAGAGGAGATTTGCACTGCCCTTGTATCACGTTTTAGTAAACCGACAGTCACCGGAGAAGACAAGCGAACAAGCCATGTCCTGGAAAGAATTGTCTATACCGCCCATTAATCATGACGTTAGAATCCGCATAAAGCTGGCGAGATTGCATTTTGTTTGTGCATCGCATACACAGACAATGTAAGGTGTCCCACCCCCGGGATGTTCTTGATCCATTTTTATGAGTGGGTTCATGGCTTCAGCGCGATCAATCGTACAACGCAGTGACATTGAAACATGATCGGAAAGCAGTGGTGAGAATATCCCTAGCGTCTCCAGTAAACTTACCTCGATAGTAAGCTGTCCGACACAGTGGAAGTTCACGAGATGTATCCTGGCATCCATGCCTTGAATGTATTTGCACTGTCATTTTGAACGACACATTTTTAAGACAGGTATGCCGAAATTCTGCGTACAACTTTGGTCGGCGGTGTATAAGAGAAGGACAGAGGCTTCACTGCTTACTGAAGAATCCTCCGAGAATGAGCAACTCTATTACTGAGCTGGTGAGAGCAGACAATAAGGCATATGTGCGCGCAATCCTGTGAAGAATTCAATTGTTGGAATGGGACCACAATTGTGGAAGCCGCGACCCCAGCCTTGAGGGGAAAACTAGCCCCCGAGGTTTGTTCTGAGACCTTTCTAGACGAGACACACAGGGCAAGCTTATGGCGGTGTGCCGGAGACGAAATGGTAGATTCCGCCCTAAAGAGGCCCCACAAGCCAAACGAAGCTGTGGAAAGCTACTGAAATACGGTCCGGTGAATTAGGCCGAAGTATTCATGTGAGATAGTTTTCGAAATTGTGATGCTGTGAATTCTGTAACCTTTTGTTTATCCACCGTCGATATTCTGGCACATTTTTCATTTGTGAGATGCGGTTGGAATGCTTGAGACACCACGGAAGGGTAGCAATGACGATATTCCGTAATGTCTCATTCCGGAAGGTGAGCATTTTGGTGCATTCAGGTCAAAATGGAGACCTCGAATTAACGCAGATCTCTTTGCCTGCGAGACGAATTAGATATACGATCTTTAATCAACTAGTCACATACCACCGTTGGTGGAATGACTCACTTGAGATTTTGCGCCATTGTGAACAAGTCACTTATCCATTTTGTAAAGCTTCGTTTCGTTTGATGCGACTCGTGCCATGATTTCACTAAAGCACTTCTATTTGTTAGTACAATCGGAATACTGGTGGAAAATAGGTAAAACACAAGTGTTTAGTATTCTGTCGTAAAGAGACGCCCAACTAAGAGCAAAAATTCCTATACTCTATACAGCTCACTCAAAGATGATGTAAAGCATGCAAGGAATTCAAGCGATAGGCAGTAGGGATCACTGAGAAGTACATCGTAAAGATATTACTATAATGTGTTCATCGATAGAAACGCCGCTTTCGCACTCTTGTGATGCCTGTAACTTTAGGGTCGTCAAATGAGCCTATCGCAAGAGTCCTAATATCTACTACGCCACGAGCGTCACCGAATCTTATTCGGTGATTGCGAAGTAGTGTCGCGCGAGCAGAAGAATCCAGGTAAGTCCCAGTTTGTGGAAGTGGCAAGTAACGGTTGTCTCTTGTCGCAAGCGACAAAATGTTCATAGCCACATCGACTCCTATGGTTAGGAAGTGATGGACTATCGGGGACACGAGACTCGAAAGGATTAGTACGATCGAAGCAAGATATAATGCAGCAATCCAACCGCGGTGAGTCATAATGACGTCTTTCCGTTCGACTTCTCTTACTTCACTGGACCATGCTTTCGTCGCGAATTTGTAGGATTGAGTTGAGAAGTATTGCTCTTCCCATAGTTTACTGTATGACCATTTAGAGAAGGCAGAAAAGTCCGAAGAGGGATTGACAATTGAGAATGATCCTTTAGGTTGTAACACGAATGTCTGCTTACTGTCTGAAAAATAAGCGGTATCGTTGTTGATACCAGCAGTAATTGCGGAGAATCCATTCCAACAAGCGAAATAGGCGTTAATAATTTGGCCAAGCCGGATGGCATACTTGTCTTCGGTCGTTGGAAAGACATTGGCGTAGTCTGAGTTGACCAGGTTTGGGTCCGAGAGATATCGCTCGAAAAGTTGTGGATACCTGTAGATCTTGCCGTCAAAATTGTCGAGCATACCTTGGAAAAGAAGAGACGGCGTCCGTTGAGATAAGTCGAGTAGTGTCCAGGCAGGCGAGAGATGAGCCAACTGCGATCGACGCACTCTCCTAGATGCACAAGTCGATGATGTCGGACATCGGATCTCAGTCTCGATGTATGACCGTGTTACGTTGCAGGCAAGAGTGAAGTTGCGGGAATACAGTGGCACATACTTGATCCTTAGCGGTAGAGCCATCTCTGGCATCACCATGTTCCTCTCAGTTTCCATGGGGTCTCGACTTGAGTTTACACTGTCAGGTGTGCTTGAATCATACCAAAAGAGCATGGAGCCGGAAGTACTCGCATTCAAGGAAGGCCCAGGAAGACTTCGACCACTAATCATATCCTCTGCCGCCGTAGTATGGATTGAACATTGTAGGTTTAGATATGGCGATTGAATCCGTGCGACATAGTCGAGGAATTTCGATCCGTTTATGCCAGCGATGGGTATACCGATAGGAGATGAATATGCATCGCCGTCATCATCATCATCAGTGTCGTACCAGCCACTATCATCCATCGGAGTGATACCTTCGTATCGTTCAATTCTCGGTATCTTGACGTTGCCCCATAGATCGAGCGGAGAAGACTTTATCGCCGATGACCCCATCAGGGCTGCCACGAAGACAGGGCTGCCACGAAGACAAGGCCTACCATGGAAGGACCCTGGAGGGACATGTCTGCTGGAATGTATTTGCCGAGATAACCATTGTTCATCATATAGGACGAAGACTCGAGTATTTCAGTATCTTTGGACCCGATAGTCATCATTCTAACCGAGGCTTGACCTCCAACAGGGGATAACGACCACAAAGCTATCAGTGCCCCACCTAGGGTACTGAATGAGCGGAGCTGTAGCTGCGATGTCAAAGTGCTAGCAAATGATGTACTGCTAGCTAGTGTGTTTAATGCGCCTATGCGCCCGCCCTTTTCAAGGCGCCAGAGGAGAATGGAATGCGCTGCGCGGCCAGCAATTGAGGCGTACAGGATAGGGAACACAGTTGGACCCTATATGAAGTCAGCTTGAACCTCAGACACTAGAGTGTATGATTTTTACATATTTCATAGCACTGAGTAATGTTGCGGTCAGGCGCGGGTAATCTGCTGTGGAAGCTTGGTCGTGTGTATGTACGACCAAGGCGAACACAAGAAAGGCGGCGGAGCAGGTGAGTAAAAGGATATCGAATATTCCATCGAAAATCTTGACATAGACCGGTTTTTGGATGGGCTTTGGTGAAGTGGGCCAGCCCGATATTGTCTCGGAAGGGATTTCTCGGTGCAGTGGACACTCTGCTTGTGTTCCATCAGAACAGGCACTCTGAGACGTGTCGTCCGCTACTGTAGGCCCCCCATAGTTCTCATCTCCCGATGTTTCGTTTTCTTGATCCAGTAGCGGTTCGGCCGTAGTGTTGTATCCGTGATGGTTTGGGCCGGTGTCGGCTGGCATGACACTGGGTGGGGATGGATCACGTTCCATCGTGCTCTCTTCTTAATCAAGTAGGGTCCTAGCCGGTGTAAACGTAGCTGCACGGACTCAATGTGAGAGATTTGACAGAATGGCTGGATTAAAGCCGATTATTTATGGAGGAAGACTTCTGTATCTCATCAGTGAAACGGTGTCCGGCAATATCACCTCTCCGGTGTTATAATTAGTCCTTCACCGCGTCGGGCATCGCGATACTCAGCCTTGTGTTATGTTGAACGATATGGTGTGCGCGCAGCGATTGGGCTGAACAACGGGCAACCCTAGACATAGGTAGAGGCTTTAATCAGGATCGTTGTTGGATGCCCCATTAGCGCTGACATTATCGATTACGCAGCAGTCATCAACCACTCCCCGCGACCTCCTTAGATGCACAACGTTGATTTCAAGAACCCGATATTGTGGCCAGGAAGGTAGGAGTTATGATGTTGAATATGATGCAGACAGACTGGTGAGGACATACACGCTTTCTATCAGCGCGCCGGATATTGGCGTTAATAATGGGAGCTGCTCCTAGCAAGCAGCGAGATATAGGCTCAAGGACTATGCGACATCAGAATACTAGTATTTCATAGTGTGCATCAGTCCTGGGAGGCTGTAATGGTAGGCTCGTCTCTTTCTCTACGTCCGATATCTCCGGTGCGGGGCAGGTTGTGGACACTAATCAACCAGAATAGCGAATCAGGCCATGTCGGACTGCCTCTGCCCACGATCTCGCCTTCCCAAAGCAGCAGTCTCACATCGACTCCATCTGAGTGTCTTACGCGCACTTTGAGCAGCCTTCGGAGGCTATCTTAGGGGTTACTACAGTATCAGTTGTCATTAGCAAGATATTGTTACTTTCTTGTCGATTCCCTCACCAGATGTGTTCCGTTAACAGCTTACTTGAAGTCTCTTGCCGCTTCTCTCTTTTACCAAGTCAGAGTACCTTTCTCTATCATAGATTATGCTTTTTTAGTGGCCCCTGATTGAAATTGCTAGTGATAGACTCTAATCTAGACGTAGCTGGATTGGCATGAAGGTGGTGTTGTGATGGGAGAAAGGTGACCTACCGCTAGGAGTATACGATGGTCTACTAGGTCTTCGCCCCTGATAAAAACGCAAACGAGTTCTTCGTGGTTTGATCTTCTGGTACTCTAGTATGTACCTGGTGGTTTTCCTTGGACTATCCTGAACACTTCTAATGTGCAATAGGAAGTTCCATTTGCATGACGAGATCCGCAGACAATCTGTTGTGGGGCCGCAGCCGTAGCCCTGTATTTCTTCTTTGTATAATGGCTTCTATATCTGATGGTGATGATGCCATTAAGAGACTCCCTCGCTCCATTCAGCTTGATTTTCAGTGAAAAGCAGACATGCGACGATTTCACTGACGCAATTTCTTTCCCAAGTGAAAGGATTGAGGCAGGCAATGGATCGCGCAAATCACTCCGCCTTTGCGGAGAGGGGTCACCCGACAGTGTACTCTCCGCGATCTCTTCACTCTTGTTCAGTGCACCTAAAGCCTCTCTTGGCGATTGCGATACTCTTCACTCGCCATCGCCGCTCTAACCAGCCAGTGAATGAGCTCTCCCTCGACGATAAATTCTACGGTCCCGCCCCCTCTACCAACGTCTCACACATATACTTTTTTCAACCATTACTAAATCCAATGACCACGACATCCGAACACTACGAACTCCAACTCCTAGAAACTTCGGCGAGAAACTTACAATTCAAACTCACAATGTCGCCCAATACCCTAATCACCCGCGGAGCTACCTCAGGCCAGAATTCGTCCGACTATGCTACCAAGGCGAACTTCGCCGAGCTGAGAGCTGAACTCAAGCAGTTTGTTCTGACCGAAATCGTCAAAGCTACTTCCCAATTTGCGACTAAGGCAGACATCGCAGAGCTGAGCCGTAGGATCGATGATCAATACTCACTGGTCCTCAATTTACTCCAAAGCCGATCATTTATACTTCCAACGCGCACAAAGTCCGAATACGAGACCGCCAACCGTATTGCGCCTCACCCCGAGGAATCCAAGAAGATTATGGATCATCCGCCCGATGGCAATGGGGACGTGTATAATGGGCCGCCAACTCCCTAAAGGACGGCGAAGTGGCTGAACAAGTTCACCAAGATTTTGATAACTCTCCTCCTCAGAAGGACAAGCCCAAGTTCAGTGATATCATTTGTCTCTCGTGATATCAATCACTGAAATCCTTCTAGTCGTCAGAGTCATCTCAGGCCGTCGAAGATACTTCAGAGCCGGAGTCGGAAGGTGTCGCGTCTGGCGAGTCAAATACATCGGTTATTTAGAAAGTCATGGCTGTAGTGTGCGCCTTTTAACACCTCATAGGCCGTCTCTGATGAGACAGAGGATGATGACACCATCCACCTCACCAATTCGATATCTAAACTGAGCATAACGGGGCCGTCCCCCGCACCACAAGAGGCCTTTCCCATTCTCAAGGCCGCTGTTGCCGCAGGCGTGGGTGCTTTCTATGCACATGTGAAGTTCCCTAATGCGCACACTCTGTTACGGATTCCGCTTTAAGATGACGTCCCACGGAAACGCTACCAGGATCTCGAATCGCTCCACGAGATCATCTCAAGCCGACTGCTGACTTGGGGACTTCTTCCGGTTCCCTCGATTAAAGATATGAATGACGACAGCCAGAGGTTTGCGTACGGCCCCGCAGTTACCCGTTCGCTGAGCTGTGCGGTCGAGCATTCTGTAGCGGCTTCTGTAATCACCAGTCCGGAAATGAGCGTCGGGCTTGCCAAGAGGGAGTTACTGGTCGGAACAGGTGTCACGTAGTGGGCTTCCTTGCCTAGTGTCCAAGAGTGGAAGACAAATATCGAGAAGATCCAACAGGGAGATAAAGATGCGCAGCGACAAGAACAAGCTCGCTTCCGCGAAGAGGCGGATCAGATGGACGATGTGCAGACGACAGTGACCGAGTCGCTGCCATCGCCTCAGTTATGGGAGTCAGATCCCTCTCAAGCTCTGGCAGACCGGATGGATGATCTGCAGATGGCCGGGAATGAATCGTTACCATTGTCCCAGTCATCTGAACCCAATCCTTCTTACGCTCTGGTCAGTGTCCATGGCCAGCAGAACGTTCAAGGATGTCAGTCTTTGTCTGCCTCCCAAGCATCGCCAGGAGGCACTACCACCCCGAACACGGTATCAGCATTGTCAACGACCCAGACCGACGAGATCACACTGTCCCCCCGGGAATTGGAGAAACTACGGCCCGTTCGTTCAGAATTCCTCCGCCTCCAGTGCATCCCAGACGACCTGCGTCGATGTGGGGTGAGCGAGTTCTACAGCATCCTGAAATCTAGAAACCCATCAGCGCGTTCATTAAGAACGCGCCTCACGGAGGACCAAGTATTTGAGATAGCGATTCAGTCAGACATTCTCATCCTCATCAGCTTGGATAAATACTTGACGGCAACCTCGGATCAGCCTACGCATTCTGACATTATTGCTGAATATATTCGCCGACAGCAAGAAACAGCAAACGATTATCGGAACAGCCGAAGGTTTACAAGGCTCATCCAAGAATTCGATAAGTTTGTGAAGGAGAATTTGAGGCAGGCGAGGAAGGCCTTGCGCCAGCAGACTCATGCGTTCGCCCAGCAAGTGGGTTCTTTTGTCCTCCCTGCTCGTCGCCGGGCTGGGTTTTCCTACCGGCCTCAGCCACCGCCTCTCGAAACTGGCTCTGTAGGAGTCACATACTGCGGGTTCGATAACAACGAACCAGTCGACAACAACATCGCATGGTATGAGGCAGCGAATGTTGCAAACCAGTATACGAACCAGCTGGCATCTTCATCGCAGCAGCAGACCCTGAACGCATCGATGCTATCACAACAACAGTCAGCAGGACATTCACAGGTGGTCCAAGCTGTATCAGCAGATGGTGGACAGTACCCAACCCAGGCTGGCGCAGCAGCAGACGCACCGGCGCTGTTGGGAACACAAGTACCCACGAGTGATATGATCCTCCCTGGGGATCTTGTTATCCTCAAACAGCCTCTTTCACCGACTCTATCCGGATTGCAGGTCTCCGACGATACTCGTAGCGCAACGCTCGTGCACTTCTACGACACGCTCGTTACTGCCAACATCAGACTGACACGCCTCAAGCACGACGCAAATCTCGAGATGGAGCTAACAAAGGCTTATATCACCGATGGTACTGCGCCATCCTGGAATGATTTCGTGCCGCTATCCGCAGAGCAGATCTTGGGGCTAACGAAGGCGGCCGAGAGCGATGTACTAGAGGCTCTGAAGAACAACGTTGCAGGAGGCAAGCTAAAGACCTCTGAAGAACTGGGGTATTTGAAGTTGGCAAGCAAGTTGGGTATCAGCTGTGATGCAAAGGGTGTTGAGAACTTCGCGATGGAGGCTGCCAATTTGCTCGACAAGATGGAGGCGTGAAGTGGCCGGTTCGCATAACGCGGAAACGCGGTACGCTATTTTCCATCGCGAGGAACACGACATTGCGACGAGACCCCATCACTTAGATTGAGCACCCAAACGATAGGGAATTGGACGCGGAAGTCTTGTCACCGTAACCAGCGCAGTATGCTCAATCTCCAAAGCGCGTTGCTGTCCTAGCAGGTCGAGATGGCAATGACGTACGCCAAAGGGGGGCAGAGGCGGCGCACTATTAGAGGCTGAAGAAAGTTTACGAGGTACGCTATTTAAAGGCTATCGGCAAACAGCGTAAGAGGAAAGAAGCAGATGCTTAAGGCGGAAATTACAAGGGAAAAGAGGAGGAAATCAAAGGATAATGAAAAAAAAACTGGTTGCCTAAGAGGGCTGAATGTGGCTGAGCAGTACGCTACCACAAGGAGGAAAAGTATCGGGAAATCGGATCAACATGCTTGATCATAGATGTGGATAAACGACTATTGAACATGCTAGCACAGATGGTTTGGATCAATCCAATGAACGCCATGGCGTACGCCTAACTACGCCTCCTCACAATTAGACTCAACACTTTGAGATCCCGCATCCATGATAATAACTCCACATCAAACGTGCGCTTTCCATAACCATCACATCCCTACCAAACCTTACATTACCATACTCACCCAATCGCACACACATATTACCCCACATACAGCAATGACAACTACGAAAAAGCGCCTCGAGAAGGAATTCCACGGGCTACGCAAAACCCCCGCCGACGGCTACCACGTGGAGCTGAGATACGGCGAAATCTTCGAATGGCTCGGTTCGCTCACCGGCCTGCAGAACTCACCGTACGAAAACGGTACTTTCAATTTCAACCTCCAGTTCACAGACGCGTATCCTGAAAAACCACCTACGCTGAAATTCACGACTAAGATCTACCATCCCAATATCGACGGGAGGACAGGGGCTGTGAGCTGGAAAATGCTAGGCGAAGACTGGCACCACAACCACACGGTGGAACGAGTAATGATCGGTCTGAGAACGCTGCTTGACCATCCCGAGTTGGAGAGCGCGGTCGAAGTGGACATTGCGAATGAGTATGCGAATTCGCGGGTGGAGTTTGAGAAGCATGCCAAGGAATGGACGGAGAGGTGTGCAATAGAAGGCACCGCATCATCTGGTTTCACATGAGGGATGGGGGGAAAGAGGGAAAGGTCTAGAGCGGAAGGGAGGGTGTTGTGGATTGTAGTAGAGGGTCTAGAACACGAGCTACGGGTAGTGCTGAACTGTAAATGTTTAAATCGATCGCGCTAGGGCAGATGACAGGGCAGTGACCGGTGTCGGAAAACTGCCAAGGTTCTGCTTCGGAAATGAAAGACGACGTCGCGCAATGAAAGCTGCTGTTTTGCAGAGCAAGGCATGATGTTATTTCTTTCATTCGACTATCCGCATTTGGTACATACTTCTCATTGAGACAGACGATCTACTTCTTCCCAAACAAGAGAATGGCATGCACCGGCTCCCAAAACTTGCCGTCTCCATCTACGTCCCCTGGCACACCAAACCACTTCTCATCCTCCAGACGCACAAGCTTGGACTTGTTCTTATACTCAAACTCTACGTCAGTGCCCCAGTAGTACTTCGGAGGAAGCCGTCCTTCGTGCCACCGGTTGGCCCAAGTCTTCTCTACGTTCTCAAGCCACGGGTGTGTAAGCAGCCCAGCGGGTCCTCTGGGGCCTGCAATCTGGATAGCGGGTTCCAGAATAGAGGCAGTGGTGTTGAGCGAAATGATGAATGTATTCTCGTCTATGAGGCTGAGTCCCTCTGCTGTGACGAAATCGACAACTCTGATGGGAGGACTCATTTCGCCGAGAAGAGCTTTACATGTCGCTGTGTATGCAGGGTCCTGGGCAAAGATTTCGATGCCATTGTGGTCGTCTGCGTTCTGTACCTGGGTCGCGCTCAAAATGGTCGCAATATCTGAGGCAGCCAGATGCTGAATGTAGAATCGGTCGCAATCTTTGTCTGGCAAGATGTGGCTTAAGCCAAAGCAAACGATCTTGGTCACCTGCCTCATTGTTTGCGTATTCTCTTGCACGGCTTTGAGAAGCCTTTTTCGCACATCGCTCCCCTTCCAAGACTCCTTCCACCTGCTTGTCCAGGGTCTTGTCTTTTCCAGGGGATTTTCCGTCTCCGAATCGTAACCCATATCCCAGTCGACCTCCAGGTAGAACGGAGATCTCCTCTGCATCTTTTCAAAGTTCCGGTAGTCCTCCGGTCGGAAATGCGGTGCATCGCCCTCTTCTCGAGAAACCACAATTGGGTCTTGCTTCGCGAGGTCGGTGAGGCTGTGCGTGTCCACGTGGATGGTATCTTGGTCGCTAAGCTCCAGTATTGCTTTCTGGCCTTGGGAATCTTTGCAAACAAGGATGCGCTTGCCGTTCTTGTTTCCCAGGGTCATGTAGACCTTTTGGCCAAACAGATCATCTGTTTGAGCGGTGCCGGTAGCAAGGAGAGACCTGTGTTGTTTCCGTACCTCCTCCAGTCGTTCCCGTGTATGAATGGGGACCCCTGTTCCGCCAGCCGCTTGATAAATGGTATCAAAGTTGAAAGGTTGACGTTCAGAAACACGTGGAACCGACATTCTGATCTCTGGACGAATGCTGGGTCTGGCGACAAGGACTTGTTGGTCAAGGCTAAAGGATCAATGGTGACAATAAACCTTCGCAACACTTTTTATATACATCCTGTGTGATTGTACATCAGCAGCCGGCAGAATGTCCTAAGACATGCTTTCAGTGTGCCATTACCAGAAAGCTTCTCACCCAGCAAGCCATCCGGCCAGCAATGATACTCGAGACGACCGATCATAGAACTACAAAACTTACTTCTTAACAACCTGGTCAAAGGTTGTACAAAGATGCTGCGACAAGGGGTCGAGGAAAGGAAATGAGGCTGAAAGAAGAGGCAAAGTGCTTATACTCTCGACCATGAACAGCGTAGTTCGAACATCACAGCAGCTAGCTCTCACATCAAAAGATAACCGGGGTGTAAATCAGGAAATTCTGCCTTAGTAAAAGTATCTGGAGATGAAAAGCCACCGTGCGGTTAATCTATCATGCTAGCTAGATGGTGATTAGTCGCGCTACAGGTTAGTCGAAAATCCAGCCAAGTAGATCAGTGCGCGCGTAGCGCGACAGCAGCCCTCGTCACTTTCCGTCCGCACGGGTATGTGCATCATCGTTCGAACCGGTAAGTCGGCATTTGTTAGGCTGGCCAGCGCGCACGTGTCCCTAGGAACTCGGGAGGGGTCTCATGTACAAGGATCGAATCTTGCTCTTCATCTGTGGCTTGCTGCCGTAGATGCTCGCCCGCGAATTGACTTTTGTGATGACCTTTATCCGCTTCGAGATCTCGTTCGCCGCGTGGGGTACGATGTGCTTGCTCTTCGATGGGCGTCTCACTAACTTGGATCGACTCAGACTCAAGTTGAGAATCTGGAGGCGGCGGCAGATGTAGGAAATACCCCTGCTGCGAATAATCATTTGTGCCGCCATTCAAACTCTCTCCAGGGTCTATAGAGCGTCCGCTGTCGCTTGAACTGCTATGGTATGCCTCTAGTGTGGCTGAATTGAGGACCAAGGGCTGACTCACGATGTCAGTTGTTGACTTGTCATGCTCCCTGGATCGCTTCGTGCCTGGGAGAAGATACCTGCCATAGAGATGAGGACAAGATTTATCATTGGCAGTTGCATCAAATGGCTGCTGGCTGTATTGGTGTTCGCATGAGTCGTCATAGACACCAATCGACGAGGGTTGCACTTGGCTGGCAAAATGAGCGATATCTGCCGCGGCTAACGATAGTGATTGCGATTCGGCGTGCAGATACTGAAGGACTGGGTTTTGATAATCCATGCCACCGGGGGTCCTAGTTCGTCTTCGAGTGAAGTGGCGCGAAGTAGTCTCTCGATTCCAGACGCCATCAGACAGATCAGTGGTGGCGGAGGATGACAAGAGCCTGCTAATATCTTCGACAAGCTGAACATTGTTCACACGTGGCACCCAATCGGCAACGGATCGTGTGTACAGCTCTTCAAAATCCTCGGCATAAGACGTGAACCAGTGATGCGCGAGTGCCTCGGCTGCCGTCATTCGGCGTTCTTCTTCAAGTATCAGCAGCCTTTTCACAAAGTCCTTCGGGCGAGAGCCGATCACGTTCCACAATGGATGGTGCTCGTCATCGAGAACGCTCAGGTCGCAGATAGCGGCCAGGCCTACGATGACATTTCGGGGGTGCAACCCATACTCTGGATGAGCGCGATTGGTGAAAAGATTGTCCCCAGTCAGCACGGTAGCCGTAAGTGAGCCCACAGACCACATGTCGACACTCTTCGAGTACCCTTGTTCGACAGGAATCGTTCGGTTCGCTCTGTGAATTTCAGGTGCTGCGTACTCCAGAGTGCCGACGTAGGAGAACATCCGTTGACATTTGTTGGGCTGACTGCTTCTCCCGGGAAGATGTCTTGCATTGCCGAAGTCGGAAATGACGACGCGAGCGCCATCTTCGAGCGATGACATCAAGATGTTGTCGGGTTTGAGGTCTCGGTGTACAATGTCTTGGTCGTGTAGATATTGGATCCCCTTCAATATCTGTCGTACAATTGCTGCCGCTTGCATGCTGTCAAGTCGCCCGCCGTTGAACTCGAGGAACGAGAATAAATCGCCGCCAGTGATAAGCTCCTGGAACATGTAGATGTTTTCGCGACTGTAGAATACTTTCTCAATGGCAACAATGTTAGGGTGGCTCAGGTGCTCGAGAATATTAAACTCTCGAAAGCATCGTTCTTTTGATGAATCCGCGCGCTGCTCGTTAGTCTGGGTGTTTAAGGTTTCCGCTGCGATCGCATGCAGTCGGATGACTTTACAAGCAAGTTGTTGTTGCGTCTGTTGATTTATACCCACCAGCACTTTGCCATATCCACCCTCACCAAGCATACGATCAGTGACCAGGTAACGAGATGCAAACAATTGTCTCTCCAGCTTCTGCATGGGCGTAAATTTAGCAGGTGTCACTAATCCTCTCGAGACGTAGATCAATGTGATCGTGTCTGATAAGTGGAGTTCGTCCCCATCGTCTAGGAGGAAGGTGCTCTTGTGACCCATGAGAACACCAACATCCTGGGATTCGGTGTACTCAGAGTCACTCTTTTTTAGGTAAGTACCATTGGCGGACAGATCAGTCGCGTACACGAGGGGAGCAATGTTGGAATATGGGTCCTGTTCATAGAGAATGCAATGGATGCGAAGATGCAGCCGCGAAATAGTAAGGTCGTCGCACCACGAGTAGCGACTGGAACAGTGATTAGAACAAGCTCATGCCATGGCGAAGAAGACAGCTCCCTCACCAGAGCTCCATGTCTCTCCCAAGGTAGAATTGCTCGTTTTCACAAACCTCGATACCACGGCGTTGGGTTCCTGCGTCTGTTAGTCTGCTCATGGTGGCTCGAGGATGAGCTGCCGCCCACCATATGCTTCATCACCAGCCACAATAACCTCAAGCCACGCCACCGCTTCCCCCACCATGATGAAAGAAATTCGCGCGGCTGGTGAAGCTTTTCCACATGAACATTCGTGTGGAACACGATGGAAGGAAAGTGACGCGACGCGCGCCCGCGAACCTGGCCCAAGCTCAAGGCTGAGCCGCTAGCTAAGCGAGCCCCGCACCCACCTAGGTATTTCGTCAGCTCTGCTTCTCACCTTTGTTCTACACTCACGACACTCATCTCGACAGCAATGTAAGTTATTCTTCGCAGGCCTTTGTGGCCTCTCCAGTCCTCGACTGAGAGTACTTCACAGCCTCGCCATTGACTCCGCATCAATCAATTGCAGCTGCTGACCTCACTCACAGTCCGCCGACAAGATGAGAGCCAAATGGAGGAAGAAGCGCGTTCGACGTCTCAAGCGTAAGAGAAGAAAGACGAGGGCTCGTTCGTAAGTTACCACTACTACCACCAACCCTGAATTCACAAGTCTAACAAATCCCGTAGCAAATAAGCTACTCGCCCCTCGATCTCAGCAACCCACGACCTCAGTTCTGAATGAAAACTATCATTGAACGACATGTTTTCTACGCACAACCTTTCAGCTAGCTCACGCCATCTCACTACACTGCGCATCTCGACCTCACGCTACATCATACGGCCGATTGCGACACGCGAGCTTCAACCACTACTCTGAAGGGCAACGACTGTGCTGGATTGAGGAATGTTTGGGGACGCTGGTCAAAAGCCTACTAAGGCCCGTTGAGGTTCTTCGGGAGTTTACTTGAACATGAGATTACGACGGTTGCTCTAACACCGGCTCGCTCCCCTCTGCGGAGAGCTTGCCTTTGACTGACCCGTCGCCATGTGGACATGCGATAACGGAATCAAAAATGCTTCACGACAATTCTGTCCTGCTTGCAACTTGTGTGCGTGATGTAATGCCGAATACCGAGATTGACTCGACTCATGTGCCATGATGCAATTTGCTCCACACTAACTATGTAACCGAGAACTGATACACTTTGATAAGACGACCATGCGGCTGGAGAGCTGATGTCTGTACGCAGCACATTGCTTTGGTTTCTTGGGCGGTATGAAAGAGCAGCTAGCATTGCTTGTCGAAGGATATACAATAACGCATGTTCATGTCAGCAAGTGCATAGTCACGGCTTTGAGCACAAGTCGCGATGTCCCAAAGTGAAGACAGTCCAGACGCAAACGGCCAAAACGAATCCATTACTATATTACCACGAGAACAGAAGAGAATGTATCAAGAATTCGACCTGCAAACTCCTTGGCTGTGTGCCATTCCTTAACGCGACACCTGAGAGTTCACTACTATACTATACACCGCTCAAAGCGACCAGGTACCACTATCACATCAAGTCCAAGCATCAATCGACTTGTCTTCCTTCTCGCTGTCACGCCTATCATGGTGGTCTTAGTGCACTCCCCGCACGACATGTACGGCGTTGCTTTCGCTGACGCGCCCAATAGCGGTATCCTCAGCGGTCCAAGCGTGAGCCTGGACGCCGGGCGAGGTGGCCGATGGCGTTGAGGTCGAAGTGTTGTTGTGCGTGTTGAGCCCGTGCACGTTACGGTGGTTGAAGAAGGGTAGAAGAGGGCCGGCGAGATTGGGTGTTGCAAACCATTGTTTGAAGAGTGGTGGTTTCGCGGAGACTTGTGGGTTAGGGTCGGGACTGGATTGGTGGTGATGGTGATGATGTTTCCGCTCAATCAACGCATCTTCAGTCGTGACGCTGTGCAGCCCGGGCGACATGGAGTCCAGCACCACAGACCCGTTGCGCGAATTTCCAATCGACGCAGTACTAGTCGTGTTCGTCCCCTTGGGCAGCGACGACCAAAGCATATTCTTTGCCTTACTCCCCACACCGCTCGACCACGACCTCGTGGCGATAAAATTAGACGGCTTGTGATTCCCGCTCGCACTTGGCTCATACAAGCTAGGCCACAGCCGGCCCATTCCCACGCTGACAAGCATCTTCTTGTACAGATTATGCGCGTCGACGCCTGTGCCGAAGAGCGCAAACGTCACGTATCCGGTCGCGACTTGAATCCATTTGTCGAGGGCGACTTGGCCGTGGACGGAGGCGCGCAGGATGGTGTTGAAGCGGGTGGGGTCGTGGACGAAAGACCAGGAGTATGAGTCTGTTGCTACGAGGGAAACGGCAATGGTGATGTAGATGGAATAGGTAAGGTAGACTAGGCTGAGGATCATGCTCAGGATGAAGAGCCGGATGAAGCGGGATTTCGTCGTGTTTTGCGTTGCGACGAGGCGGTGGAATTCGCGTCGGTAGCGGTAGAGGCGGTAGACGAGGAGGACTGGAGGGTTCTTAGATGGAGCATCTTTAGTCGGGGGAAAGTACTTACCCGCCCAGTATGTGGCAACAGCCATGGTAATGGGGAACCACATGATGCTCAATACGATGCTGGGCCACGACGTGTCGTAGGCGGGTAGACATCCCACGATGCCGTAGATCATGTAGCGAGCGGGTTGGACAACATAGTATACAATGATCAGAACCAACGGAGCACCCCAGCACCAGAAAATTTCCCATATCTTCTCTCTAATCTTGATGCTGTGACTGCTTGAAACGGTGATGTTGCGTGTATCCATGATCTTTGCCAGTTTGCGCGTGATCATGGCCGCGGAGGCTGCGAGACCTACGTAGCTCCCTACTTGGAGACGCACATGGATGTCGCACCATATGTTTCCGTCCCACCATTCCGTGAGGTTGTCGCGCGGCCAGATGAGGGCGTTGATCGAGTTGAAGAAGTTGTGCAGGATGATCCATAGGATGGCGGAGCCTGCGGCCACGTTGGCTTGTCGAAAGTGCCAGATCATTGACGGAAGACAGAGAATCCATGCCGGGAAGGAGAAGATGGGGAAGAGAATGGCTTGGGGGTAGGTAGGGGCGTACATTTCCCTTTCTGCTGCTGTGCCGTTGTACAGGAAGTTCATGGACGCGGACGCGGTCGCTCAGGAGGATATGATATGGTGATTGTCGATACAAACACTCTAGAACTACCGTTGCTGTATGTGCTCCAGGAAATTATATATGATGCTTTCTCCAGGATAGATCTGTCAGAAGGGTTCGAAGAGTAACATATATTGGAATCGCGACTGAGAGGAAAAGGCAAGCAACAGGAGCTGAGGAGAGTGACCAGTCCTTAGACTTGCAGATTCCTTGACTCTATATTGCGGCCGATTATATCGAAAATCTCAATAGAAGGTGTTGATGTCTCAATCTTCAATAATGCTCAATAGGAGTTTCTGATTGACTTACGCTCACTTGGGTGGTGAAAGCCAGTCGATCCGCTCGAAGACCATCTTGGCAGGTGGACTCGCCCAAGGTAATCACAGTCTTTTTGAAACGAGCTGTCGCGTCGCACAGACACGGCGCTGCCTAACGCTCGTGATCTCTGGTCGTGGTGGGAGATGTGGTGGTGATGATGATGGTGAGACTCTCACTAGTCCACTTTAGGATCTGAATAGGAAAAGCGACGGTAGGAATGCGTTGTGAATAGGAAATAGAGGCAGAGCAGACGAGACATGTCTGTGATAAGTACTGGAGTAACAGAAGATGGGAATTCAAAATAGTCATGTGTTGAGTCTCCTCCAGCGGCGAGGTGCAGGTTGGGGCGTACCGACCCATTTATCCAGATTATCCAGCCCTGGCATTCAACGTGGAATCCAGGGACGGAAGTTGTAAGTTTCCAAGTCATTTGTACATTTGCATCGTCGGAGCCCGAACGCGCGCATCCTCGACGATGAAACGGCTTTCGGCAGATGGGCGCATCCAGGCGGCGATTTTGGAGGTTGTTGAAGGTATATGACACGTCGTGTCCAGGGGATAACTTGCCTTGGAACATTCTTCGCCACGCAACTGTGTGCAACCATTTGGGTTGTACATTGCAAGGGTTCCTGCAAGATGCTGCATGGCCGCCACAGCCTAGGCGACGACAGATACGGCGGGAAGGCCGGCCAACATCTGATAGCATGGAAAACGGAAGTACACCTCATCACTTTGCCCTCCGCGGATGGCCAGAGGGTAGCGCCCACATGAGTGAAGGGGTTCGGAAGGAATGCCAGCTCTACAATTGACCGCATTAGGAATCACATGACGTAACACGTTTGGGTAGATCCGAGGCGTCTTCCACTACGGCACACGACCGTCGTGTTAGTAGATGTGAGCGTCACTGGGGCCCTCAGCTATGAATTGGCAGCGCCCACGACCATCGCGACATCGTAATACGCACCGCTGCCACGTCGCTGTTTCCTGGTCCCCGTTGTAGGCTTCCGCTGGTGACGCACCTCAGCACGTTGCTTCTTCCCCAACGAACGCCGGTTCTCCGCAATGGATGGCACACCTGCATCCGACAGTCATGCCCTTCAGCCTCAGTCACGCCAGAGGATGCTGAACCGCGCCGCCACCTTCGCTGAGGGCGCGCGGCCATCTACTCCGCCTGCAGCAGTCGCTCGGCGCCGCAGTTCCCTAGTTTCCGACATCTCAGACACGCGACACTCGTTGCGCTCCTCGACCGACAACCTACTCAAGCTGAATGGGAAGAATGACATGGACAGACATGCCTCCTTGGATGAGCCGTCACGGTGGATTGCGCTGCCGGTGGTAGCCGCCGTTGTGCCTGCGATCATTGGCCTGACTGTAGAGAATGGTGCCGACATCGCGACGGATGTGTTGATATTGGTGCTTGCGGGATGGTTTCTTCACTGGAGTGTGAAAGTACCATGGTGAGTTGTGGCGGGTAATTTGGACGGACCGACGTTGCTGACAGCACCTAGGGACTGGTACCATGACGCCCAGCAAAGACGATACGTGAACGACGAACATGACGACACCTACGACGATACGATACACGAGGAGGACGAGCATGAGGTAGAAGACATCCTCGGGGCTGTCGCAGAGGCGACGATTGAGCCAAAAGCCGAGGCCAACGCCGCCGCATCCGCCGCGTCGACAGCGCAGGAGGAAGCTCGTAAGGCACTGAAGCGATCAGAGCTGTTGGCTTTCGTGGGCTGCTTTCTAGGACCACTGCTTGGCGCCCTCCTCATGCACACCATTCGAGGACAGCTAATGCGCGCTGAAGGCATAGTATCCGACGCGAACCTGAGCATCTTCCTCCTCATCGCCGAGATCCCACCAGTCGACCGCCTGATCAAGATGCGAACAGAGCGCATACTCCACCTTCAGCGTATAGTTAGGGAAGCCCCACGAGAAGCACTTCGACCCGCCGACGCACAGCAGCTCACACAGCGCATGACGGAGCTTGAAGGCCGGCTCGAGGGAACACAAACTCCCAACCCTAATAATAACGAGATAGACGTAGAAAAGATCAGCGCCGAAGTACGCCAAACAACCCAACTCCAACTCGATGCCCTCAATCGCGCAGTTCGACGCTACGAGAAACGCCACATGGCGCAGTCCCTACAGATCGAAGCGCGCTTCCAAGACCTAGAATCCCGCCTCTCAGATGCACTCGCCCTCGCCGCCGCAGCTGCTAGAACCGGTCAGCGGCCAGGAATCGTCGCCATAATGCTGAGCTGGATAGCGGGCACAATCAGCTACATGTTGCAGCTGACCTGGGATATTACCATGTATCCCTTTCGCACGGCTGCAATCGCTGTCGCAGTAGCTAAGAGTCTATTCGTTAGGGACAAGCAGCAAGTAAAACGGCGACCGAAGGGTGCACAGGTCAACGGGCATACGTCCATGGCGACGAGTAGGATGCAAGCCAAGGCCGGGAGGTGACGATAGCTTAATTACTAATTCCCGTTGATATCCTATCGATAATTAATTTCCTGACCATCACATCACACTGAACTCTGTCTCTTGGCAGGCACTTGTCTATGTCCTCTCGGTCCTTTACTTGCTCCGACGTCGTGCAAAGTGCCGGGTAGCATGCAGCTCTCGGATACCGAAGGCATCCCGAATTCCGAACATCGTCGTATCCGACAGCTTGATACTTCCGCCCTGCGACGAACGGGCATCAAGATAGACTCCAATGTACTACATTGACCGTGCTGGAGCGCATTGGCACCGTACGTATCTCCTTTCCCAATCGTGTGCCATGCTATCCAATTGTCAATAATAAAGAGTCATCGATCATTTATCTCCCGGCATCCTCCAATCTGGTAATCCGAAAGGACGATGCAAGGTATCCTACCTTTGCGGACAACGGCTCTTCTTTGGCCCAATGATGCTAAACTAACGATGGAAAGGGCAGTTACATCGCGTTGTTCGACCTCACCCATGTTGCAATGTACGAGAGGGTACCCCGCCCCCACTATAGTTGCGTAGCTAGCTAGCTGCTGGCTATCAGCGTGCCGAAGGCGGAGGTCGTGTTGCATTGCTACTACATATCTGATCGCTGTGTAGCGTGAATTTTCCCTTTCTCTTTCTTCAATTTATCTGGCAGTGCATCTTGGGATACCAACGGCGAGAGAGATCGTATACGGCAGGAACAAGAGATATAAGAAGAGCTTAGAGAGTAAGGACCGGAATCATGTCATTGAAATCCGACGTCACCATCGACGCGACGAAATTCGATCGTAGCACGATTGACAAGCAGACGTTGGAGTTTAATGCAAAGTTGATTAAGATATGGGCGGATGGCCCGAGGTGGTATGAGGTATGTCTGCCCCAGCTCCCCCATCACTCTTGTAGCTGTCTTTCCTTCGTCCATCCTCCTTCTTTGCTTTCTTTCTTTCCCTATCCTCCAAACCCATTCCTACCATTCCCGCTCCCCCGAATCCCCAAAACCTCGAACGAATGACGGGATGACTAATTGGGATTACTACAGGTCGGCGCAGCCGAATACAGAAAGCTACGTTGGGAAGGCAAGACACCCTTACCCAAACCCATTGTGCTGCCCGAAGGCGTGAATGGCGTGTTGCCCTCACGTGATGCGGGGAGAGAAATACCATATCGCGTCTTTAAACCGAGTAGCGGAGTGAGCAAGGGTATTCACATGCATATTCATGGTGGAGGATGGGTGTTGATGAGTGAAGCTTAGTAAGTCGCGTCTCATGCATAACTTGTAGGTGATTAGAGACAGTAGAGGCTAACGGAAACAGCCAAGATCCGTATCTAAAGTACATGGCGGACCACTTTGAAGTCACGGTCGTGTCGATTGGATATCGTCTTGCGCCCGAAGACCCATGGCCAGCCGGTGCAGAAGACTGCTACGATGCCGCAGAGTGGCTCGTGAAGAATGGTCCCGAGGTGTTTGGCTCGGAGCTCATGTTCACCGGTGGCGAGGCAAGTCTCTCTTCTGCTCTTCTCGATACCGTCCGCTGACCCTCTATAGTCCGCTGGAGGCCATCTCGCCTGCCTAGTCGCCTTCCACCTGCTAGAAACCATGCCAGACTTCGCATTCAAAGGCCTTCTCCTACACTTTGGCTGCTTCGACATGTCATCTTTCCTCCCACACGTTCTGCACCACGAAACGCACCTCGTCATCGACCACGACGTTATGAAATCTTATATCGACGCCCTGCTGCCCAACACTACCGAGGAGCAGCGCCGCCACCCGTCGATAAGCCCCTTCTGGGCTGATCTTAGGGGAAAGAAACTGCCGCCAGCGCTGTTCACGTGTGGAAGTGAGGATCCGTTGCTCGATGATAGTGTTATGATGGGGAGTAAATGGGCCATGTGGGGCAATGAGAGTATTGTGAAAATTTACCATGGGGCGCCGCATGGATATATTGGGTTTCCGCCGGGCACTATTAAGGCGGTGCAGGAAGCGTTGAACGACACAGAGGCGTTTGTTAGGGCGAAGGGAGGGTATTGAAAGGGATGAATGATGGATGTTTGTCACGTCTATGGGAGTTCAGCGATATTCTAATTATCCTGGAAAGATGTTTTGAGGGACCGAAATGGGCGATTGGGTCGTAACAACTGTCGTATTTCAAGAATATAAGCTGTCTAGAGCAGTCATCACCCTTATCAGATGAGTACAACTTAAGCATACTCACTCCACACTTGTACGTTTGGTACTTGGCGTCGCATACGTGCCGGCGAAAAAGTCCGTCTCACAGCAGGACACAGGCAAACCCACGCACATGACGCCTTTCTTTCATCTTCGGCCGTAATAACCTATCTTTCTCTTTCAGTTGGTCCATCTTCCTGAAGCCTGAAACGTCAAAACAGCTCGCCCATCCGCCTCTTTCTCGTCACAGAGGCCCGTTTTACGACCTGCTAAGCGCTTCACTGCCAACTTCAGAATTACTTCGCCGTTCACATTCTGGGGTTTCCTCTGGCGGGTAGATACTCAAGTGTGTGTGTCGTAATGGCTTGTGTCAAACGACGATTGATCAGTGATGAACGCAGCAAAGTGTTGAAGGAGTTAGATAACCCTAGGCATTCGATAAGATACCTGCTGCCAGTCTGCCCTGCACCGCCAGTGAATGCCAGCAACCAGCGACGAAAACAATCTCCGACCCCTATCCGTCTTTCCACCTGAAAGAAGTGTAAGTGAATGATTCCCAGCATCTCAACCTACCTCCTCAGGAGTGCAATACACGTAACCGAAGAACCGAAACCACCTAGCCACAAACCTCACCCATCTCAACCCCGACATACCAACCCACACCCCTCACCCAACCCTCTCCCCTACCTCCTCGCCTCAGCAATCTCCCCGACATATGACCGAACCATGCAGGCGAACTCACCCAGCGTCACACCGCGGCCCACAAACCACGCGCAAACAAGTCTTCGCCAAAAGCCTCCCCCGAAACGTCACCATCACCGTCTCACAACCCCTCAGCGAGTAAAGCCTGAGGCAGAACCTACAGACGTCCAGTCCCAATCGATACTCGACAGAATTTGGATGGGGGAGGGGGGCTGTGGTGCAACTATTGCCAAGCCACGTGTTCGCTTACCCATGACGAGAGGTGAAAAGCCGCGGGCGGCTATGCCCGTTTACGGGTTGATTTTGGGGGTTGTTTACCGTTCGGGCCTTTTTTTTTCTTGCGGTAAGGATTGCTGGAACCTAGCGGGTGTGCGGAGTATTGTTTTCTTTCTCGCTTGATGGGGTGGGTGCTGGGGCTGTGTAGATGTAGGGGTAAGGTGAATATGCATGGGAATCTTTCAGCTGCTGGTTCCAATGGGGTGGATTGGGAGGGGGTGTTTCTCAGCCTTGTGACCTGAGAGGTGGAGGAGGGATATATAAGTAGGGTGGTTAGCGGTCATGGTGTTGGGGGGATATAAGATTTAGATTGACTGAGGGGAGAAGAGTGAATAACGGCTGAGTAGATCATTCATACTAACGCAACATCTAACATGGGTTTCTTCGGTGTGCTGTTCTGCTGTTGCACCAGACGCCGCGGGTTGTACGATGAGACTTTTGTCGAGTACTCGTATGGTACGTTTTAAAGCATCGCCCATGCCATAGCACTGATAAGTTGACGACTTTGTAGCGCCGCCTGTTCAATCTGTCGAAGAACCTTCGAGAGCGGTGGACGAGCAGACGAAAGAAAATGCCTGCGACACTACCGAGGCGTTCAAAGAGATAACACCTCCACCGCAGTACTCAAGAAAGACTACGAAAAGAGGAGAGAAGAGCGCAGATGGGCCGTCGACAAATGATAAATGTGTCGTGGAAATGGAGACAGAGCCAGAAAGGCATTCCGATCTCAACCATGGTACCGAGGATGGAAAAAGGCTCTCTGCGAATGTGAATACTTTGTCCAAGGTCCAGACTGTTGTTTCGTCTGCCCCCTTCAAAGCAGACTCTCCAAAGGATAAGAAAGAGAACGACGGGGTCAAGCCTCGCGTTATAAAGCCGCTTCCTCAGCGCCGCGAGGGGTTGACATCTTCTTCGAAACACTTGGATGCGGACGTGCCATTAACACCGTACGTTTACGCAGAGCAAAAGACGATGCCGAAGGAGCGACAGAAGTCGGTGGCGAAAGAAAGGCTTGAGCCATACCAGGGTAAAGACCTCGATACCATCCCCACGCCTTCCACGCTCAACCAGCCATTCGTCTTCCTCGCCGGGACAAGCACGCTTGACGAAACGCACAAAAAGAGATTCCTACCCTCCCCACTGTCTCCAGCATTAGCCCCGACACCTAAGAAATCCACAGCGCTATCTACTCAACTCCCAGCTCCAACAGCCGTCTACGGACTCACCAACACCACCCTACCTCCCATTACCACCGCAACCAACCTCCCCACACCACCCACGCCGCAATCCACGCCCCCAAAGAAACGCATCTCCACCACTCCCACTACCACCCGTCCCGCGCCCGGCACCTACTGCCCAGTCTGCGCCTCCCCCAACACGACGCACAAAACGGGCGCGCACAACCTCAATCACGGGCGTCCCTACCGCAAATGCAGCAATAGCTCCTGCGGCGCGTGGAACGGGTTCGCCGACACCCGCGGCCTGACACCCGGTCTGTATTGTGAATGTAGTACACCTAGCTTGCTCAGACTGGTGGCTAAGAATCAAACTGATGACAGGGGCAGGAGGCAGGCGTTCTATAGCTGCCAGTACAAGGCGTGTACTGCTTGGGAGAACTTTTTGGGCGAGGATGGCGCGGTGAAGTGGTTTGGCGAAGTAGAGATTAGGGGATTGGTGAGAGAGGGGAGGATTTAGTGGTGTGGGCCGGTTTGTGTTGGTTGTGCTAGAAGGAATGGGTGTTGTTTTCTTGGTCTTTAGTGATGAGAGGTCGTGTTGATCGCGATATGGCGCTGGCGCTGGCGCTGAGGCTGAGGCTGTTGCGGTGCAGTAGTCTAGGCAGGTCCTGGTGTCCTGGAGATGTCCCAGCCATTTTAACGGTTACGATTTATGTTTGCGAATGGCGTTTTTTGTTGATTATCACACAGCATCTTTGGTCTGCAGATTTTCTAATTCAATCCAAAATGACTCGTAGAGCAGTCTTCTACTCTTTTTCTTTCGCAGCTGTCTTGATTGTTGGTGTCCATTTTTACCCGTCCTCGAGAGGAACGCCGCGTAGCTCAATTTGGGTCTCGGGTAGTTGTGGAACTATTGTTCAGTTTGAACTGGGTGTTAGCGGGTAACTTTCTGCAGATGAGTTCATTGGCAAGCATGGTCGTGGGTGTAAAGTGTGATGAGCGTGGAGATGATGTTGTCGATTAGCTCGCGGGGTACCTGCGGAGGCGGTGGCATTGCGTGTGCTGCATCTTGACATGCATGTGTTTAGTATACATATACAGTGACTTCCAGGTTCATGCCTGGACACTCTGCAGTCAACCCATGGTGCTGTGGGCAGGATAGTTTGGTAGATACAAATAGGGTTGTGCGTGTCTGGCCGACGCATTGTAGGCTGATCTGTCATGAGGGCGAGAAAAATAAGCTTGCACACCCCTCATTCCTAACTACAGTGATAACGGGGTAGTTTGTTGGGTTCTGAGCTGAGTAGTACATAGCTCCTCATCGCTTGCTAGCACCCGCCGGGGAGCGCGCAACGCGTGACGATCACGCGTCACGTCAGACAGCCAGTTTTAAGAAGGATAGTCTCAACGAAATTTATCAGCAACCTCGGCCAAAAACCAAAATGCGTCTCCTGCTCCATCGGCAATGCACTACATGTTCATGGTGTGAGATGCTGAGATTACGAAGACTAAAGCGGAGTCGATCTGCATCGTACCTCGGTAACTTTGGGCGCGGAGTAGCTTAACAGCAACCGTAGCCGTCACTATGCACGACTCGCCTCCACATCTTTTGATCAAGTACCCCGGATTTCCCCCCTAGCTGATGCAGGACTTGCCTTTTCTCATCACACACACGCAATCATGTCTGTACCGTACGACCGCGCCTACGATTTGCTGAGCAACAGCCAGAATGGCCATGTTCCAGCCTCGAAGCGCATTCCCGTCATTGCTCGGCCATGGGTTAGTGAGAGGGCTGCGAAGACTCTCGACATTGTAAGCTTTTCGAAGTGCGGACAAAATACAGTCACTGACATACATCTCAGGTAGAGAAGTTTGTCGAAGAAGAATGCATCCCTGCCGACGACGTCTACACACGCCAGATTGGCCAGACGGTAGAAGAGCGCTTCTCGTCGCACCCATCCATCATCGAAGACCTCAAAAAGAGGGCACAGGAGCTCGGATTGTGGAACATGTTCCTGCCCAAGGCACACTTCAAGGAGGGCGCTGGTTTCAGCAATCTGGAATATGGACTCATGGCCGAGTACCTGGGCAAGAGCCGAACAGCTTCCGAGGCGGTCAACTGTGCTGCCCCAGATACCGGCAACATGGAGGTTATTGCCAAGTACGGCACTGAGGCACAGAAGAGGAAGTGGCTTGACCCGCTGCTCGAGGGCAAGATCCGGTCTGCGTTCTTGATGACGGAACCCCAGGTCGCTTCAAGTGATGCCACCAACATTGAGATGACCATCAAGCGCGACGGCGACCACTACGTCTTGAACGGCCAGGTTAGTTGTTTTGTCCCGGCATTCCAGTACCATATAACTAACGAGCCTAGAAATGGTGGTCATCTGGCATCGGCGACCTTCGCTGCAAGGTCTTCATCGTTCTTGGAAAGACGGACCCCAACAACGCCGACAAGTACAAGCAGCAATCTGTCATTCTCGTCCCCAATGACACTCCCGGTGTCACCGTTCACCGCATGCTTTCAGTCATGGGCTTTGATGATGCGCCTCACGGTCACGGTCACGTCACGTTTGAGAACGTCCGCGTACCCGCCAGCAACATGGTGCTCGGCGAGGGCCGCGGTTTCGAGATCATTCAGGGCCGTCTTGGACCTGGACGTATTCACCACGCCATGAGGAGCATCGGCTCTGCCGAGAAGGCGCTGGAATGGTTCTTGGCCCGCATCAACGACGAGCGCAAGAAGCCTTTCGGTCAGCTACTAAACCAGCATGGAATCATGCTGGAGCGTGTTGCCCGGTCGCGTATTGAGATTGACGCTGCCCGTCTTGCTGTGTGCAATGCAGCCATCCAAATCGATGAGACCAACGCCAAGGGCGCTCTCAAGGAGATTGCCGAGGTCAAGGTCATGGTACCGGAGGTCAACCTCAAGGTTATCGACTGGGCGATGCAAGCCTACGGTGGTGCTGGTGTCAGTCAAGACACCCCATTGGCACAGATGTGGTCGTCTGGCAGGACAATGCGCATTGTCGACGGACCGGATGAGGTGCATCTCCTGCAGCTCGGCAGGAACGAGAACAAGAGGGGATTGGCACACAAGGCGAGGATTGAGGCACAAAAGAAGAAGGGCGAGGAGCTTTGCCGGAAATACGGCATTGAGCCCCAAGATCCGCTGTATCTCAACAGGAAAAGTGGAGAGGCTGCCAAGTTGTAGATAGTGTCTGACGCTCAAAATGTTTATCTTTGTTGTACTATACATGTCGACTTGATTGCGCGAAGGGTCGCGTATAGCTGACCACCCTGTACATCGGAATGATTCCGCTAGCGCAAACGCGTCATTGAGAGGCTTAAGCACGCGAAGTGCAAGCCACTGGAATTGCTAAACCACGACTCTGTGACATGTCGCCCCGTAGCAGAGGAAACTCCATCTCGTCGGGCCTCTACTCTAAGTCCACGCCTAACCTGCCAACTCTGCGGGGATTCAATGGGCAGGGCCACGAAGAGTACGAGGTCGCATCCCCTCCGCGGTCCGCAACCCGCCCAGGACCAAGTCCGCTCTCCCCAGTATCGAACAGTGCCCTCTCTGAGGCGGCGTCGGTAGAAGACAACCAGGATGACGATGAAGATCTGTTCGCAGTCGAGGTATCAGGCAGCGAGCATTCGGACGAGGAAGAAGAGCATGCGTCGGCATCTCGAGGCCTCTACACGTCTAAATCCTACAGTCACCTTCCGCGCCATACTGGCACCGCTCTCTTCCCACCCTTTTACAACCGGCCGCCGAATCCTCTCCCGCCGTCGCCCTCGTTGACGTCGCTCCTCCGCCCCGCGTTTAGCCGTCCGACGTCGAGGCCTACGACGCCAGACTCCTCCGACGTAGATGCAGGCACACCCACATCCACGTCCAACACGACCAACCTCGCCAACTCGGCACGGCATGCGCCGACGGTGCCTCGGGCCTCGCCGAAGGTCCCCACGTATGAATACTACGGCTTCGCGCTGTATCTGGGCAGCTCGGCCGCCTTCTTAATGTACATTCTCTGGGCCTATGTACCAGCCCCCATGCTGCACCAGATGGGAATACACTACTACCCCAATCGGTGGTGGGCGCTCGCCGTGCCCTGCTGGCTAGTCGTGCTCGTAGTCTACATCTACGTTGCGCTCGCAAGCTACAACACGCGGTACCTCACACTACCGCTGAGCAGCTGCGAGAACCTGGTCGACGAGTGCGCGCAGGTCGCCGTCGTAGACCGCAAGACGGGCCAGATAGTCCGCGACGCGGTCCTGTTGACGGACAAGCTGCACGAAAAGGACAAAGAAAAGGGTACTCGAGCGAGTGCACCAGCCAGCCGAAGGGGCTCCTTCTCCGCATACCAATTTGACGCGTCAAACGCTGTCGACTGGAAGAGCTTCTGGAGCACGGGCACAGATGCCGTTATGGACGTGCCCATCGGCGGCGTCTGCGAAATCTTATACGGCAGCAGTAGTAGTGATGACTGAAAACTAAGAAAAAATATGCATGTCCCTCCCGTCATCCTGACTATTCGACTTACTCATCCCCCTCCCGATTGCTCTTTCAATATCTAAAAGCTTTTTGCCCACTAACAAGCTACCCCTGCGCACCCCATCGGCTGGCCATGTTATTCGCGCGGAAAAAGCTTGTTCGCGCCTTAGTAAACTTGACAACCCCCACTTACACCGTCTGCCCCTCCCGAACTTCGGGATAAGTATCATGCACATCGGACACGCTGCCCCGCTGCGTAGGAACCGCTCATTGTTCGGATTGGATGAGGTGGCATGGGGTTTTGTGATATCTAGCATCTCCGGAGCTTGCTGCTTCTTGTTTATTCCCTTAGTGGGGCGGGCCTCCCTTCTTTTGGGTGGTGCAGTGATAGGTAATGGGTATAAGGTCTATACATATGCCCGTCTTTCTTTTGATGGTCTTCTCTGTTGCATCCCACCACTGCTTCTTCTCACGAGGCTCGCCACTTTTGTGCTTTGGGTCCAATTGCTTTGTCTGCTTTGTCCCTTGTGCAAGTGTCAATTCCTTCGTTGTTCCAGTTGCCCGTCATGAAGTCCGTAGTCGCTCTCTCCGCCCTCTCCATGCTCGCTGGCGCCGAGGCAGCTGAGACAGTCCTTGGAGCCTATATCTTCCACCGCCATGGCGACCGCACACCCAAAGCCCTTGCTCCCACCAACCTAACCACGCTGGGCTACGAGCAAGTCTACACATCCGGCCAGTACTACCGGTCCCGCTACCTATCCGGCGACTCCAAGATCCGCGGCATCAGCGAGGACCAAGCCGCGCTCTCCCAACTCCAAGTCCAAGCCCCCGTCGACAATGTGCTTCAGAACTCGGCCATGGGCTTCCTCCAGGGCTTGTATCCCCCCGTGGAGACTGTCTCTACGCTTGCAAATGGTCAGGATGTTCAGGCCCCGTTGAACGGATACCAACTTATCCCCGTCAACACGATTGAGACGGGCGCTGGGTCTGAAGACTCTGGCTGGCTGCAAGATGCGTCGAGCTGTCAAAAGGCGAAGACGAGCTCGAACTCGTACTTTGACAGCACAGAGTACAAGGATCTTTCATCTAGTACGCAGGGGTTCTACGACGAGATTGTCCCATCTGTCAACGGAATCATCAGCGATGATCAAGTGGCGTTCAAGAACGCATATGTCGGTATGTTTTGAACAAAATCCCACCATTCTAGGCAAGATGATACCGAAATTACACTAACGATGAAAAGTCTACGACATCATCCACGTAGCCAGCATCCACAACACCAGCATCCCCAACTCGACCTTCCTCACAAACAGCACTCTGCACCAGCTCTCGACGCTCGCCGACGCCCACGAATGGGGCCTTGCCTACAACGCCAGCGACAACATGCGCGCCGTCGCCGGCATGCAACTCGGCGGCGAAATCCTGTCCTACCTCTCTTCCATCATCTCCTCCTCGGGCGCCAACAAATTCGGCATCCAATTCGGCTCCTACGCGACCTTCATGTCCTTCTTCGGCCTCGCGGATCTCCCCGCCGCAAGCGCGGATTTCACCGGCGTAGTCGACTACGCAAGTTCCATGGCCTTTGAACTTTTCACCAACGCCGACATGGCCGAGGGTGCGTTCCCCGATGACGCCGATCTCAGCGTGCGCTTCTTGTTCCACAATGGCACCGCGAGTAATAGCAGTGCGCCTGCTGTGTACCCGCTTTTCGGCGGCGAGGATATGAGCGTCAAGTGGACTGATTTCAAAGACAAGGTTGGTGCGTTTGCGATTACAGAGACCAAGCAGTGGTGCGAGAAGTGTGGGAATACCGCGGGCTCGTGCGCCGCGTATGCGGATGCTGGTGATGGCGCCGCGGCTACGCAGCAGAACGGTAGTGGCGGTAGTGATGGGGGTATTTCGCCTGCGATTGGAGGTGTGATTGGCGCTTTTGTTACCCTGGCTGTTGTGCTGGGGTCGCTTGCGCTTCTTATGCTGCTGGGTGGGTTTAGGCTGGTGAGCAAGAAGGCGTTGAAGGGGGGCGCGGCTGGGGGTGCGGAGCCAAAGGCTTAGATTGAGATTGCAGCGTGGGCTGCGTAGGTCGACTTTGTTGAAGGGGTTGGAGGGGATTAAGATGAGATGCAGCGGTGTGTATTACGATGTTAATGATGAATGAATAATTGAACCATGAACGTGTGCTAGACTTGTCGTCGTCATGAAGATGGCACGGTTGTTTTACGAATGGGAGTTGATTGACCGCTATACGGCGCGAATGTTTCATATTGCATCGTCTACATCATAGAATAGTTCCTACATGAGGGTATATATGAAAAGCCCAGCCTAGCCCATGCCCCGATCTCAAGATCTCATGTTTGCCAGTCCCAAACGCCGTCCCATGCAAGTAACACAACACTCATATCTCAAGCTCTTACCTCAAGCTCTCAGCACACTGTAGTGGTCCTTGGCCTTGACCTTGGGCGCACCCAACCCCTTTCTCACCTCCTCGAGCTGCTCCAATCCACTCTGCTGCTTGCCCTTTTTGATCCTCCTCTTACCCTGTGTATGATGGTTGCCCAGGAAGTCATCCATGATGCTGTCAAAGTCTGAACGTAGAGGTGGGGCTTCACTGCTTGACCACTGACTCATACCCGTCATGCCGCTCATCTTGCTCAAGCCAGACATTTTGCTCATGCCCGAGGCCATGGAGGCGTCGTCGGGGAAGTCGAAGCCATCGTCGGCGTATTCCTCTTCTATCTTGTCGAAGCGCTGGTCGAGCAGGGTGAGGCCTTCTGTTCTGTGGAGCGCAGAGGAAGACATGGAGTAGCCGGATGTAGAGGTCATGGCGCCCTTGCGCTTCTTCTTGCGACCGCCGGATGTGAGAGCTGAGGCGCTGGTGATGAAGGATTGCGTGTCTGCAGGTGCGGCAAGCTTGTTGGGCTTGGCGGCTTTGACGTCCTCCTTGAATTTTTTGAATTCCTTGAGGTAGGCCATGTCTTCGGCGTCAGCTGCTGCAGGCGCTTCGTCTGGAGCGGGAAGGGAAGCGGGGTCTGTGGGCTCATCAGATGGCTTCTTTGCCTTGGGCTTCGGCGAAGAGGCCTTAATGGTGTCATCCGTTTCCCAACCAGGATCTTCTTCGTCGAGGAAGCGATCCATGGGGTCTCTGGTGTCCTCGTCGTAGTCTGCACCATCCCATTCCCTTTGATCCACCTCATAGCCGTCCTGCGCTAGTTCGTTGAAGATGTCATCCTCGTCATCGACATACGCCTCGTCCTCCAGCGCCTCCAGCACCTCTCGTAGTCTGGGGTCCATGTTCGGCTGGAAACCCTTCAACGCGTCTGGGATGTTCTGCTGATCCTGATATGTCTGTTTCCGCACAAATTCTGAAGGCGCCATGTCTTCGCCGAACAAGTCGCTCACGCTGCTGATATTGCTGCTCACACTCATATCGGCCTGACTGCCGCTATCGTTCAGCGACGCATCGCGCAGCATATCAGCCAAGTCCATCTTCTGCTTTCCCTTCTTCTCGGCCTTGGCCTCGACAAAGTATGCATCTCCACCGCCAGAGCCCAGGTCGCGCATGTGCTGCATGTAGTCGTACTTGGTGTCGTCGTAGTAAATGCCATAGTTGGCGGCTTCACCCTCGTTCTTCCGGACTTCAGACCCATACTCTCCCTCTAGGTCGCGCCTTGACTTGATCTTGCTCCGTCCCGTGGCTGCCGAGTATTGCGACGCTCGCGAACTTCCGGCGGGCTCCGATTCTTCGCGCTGGTTCGGTGCGCTGGTCTCTGCAAACACCATCTGCGGGGCGTCTTCATCGTGGATTCGCGGGTCATTTTGGGCGCGGTGGACGAGACGAAAGTTGCTCGCCGTCTTCTTATCGCTGTCGCGGGGTTAGCGGGGTATCGCGACACGCCCAATTTCTCGACTCACATGAACTTTCGGCGAGGCATGTTGAACGGCTGAGTCAAACTTCACAGTCGGATTCTGCAGGTGGCGAGTGTTGCTGTTCAAGTCTGGGGAATAGCGCTTACAAACGAAAGGGTCTTTGGCGTCGGGCGCCCGAAAAATAATTTAGGCGAGGAACCAGTGAATGACGTGGGGCAACTTTTGGTCGCAACTTTCTTTTCCGACTCACCCCTCTATCGGGCCCAACCCACCACAACCACACGAACCCGATATCCAAATAAACTGCAAAAATGGTGCTCGCAAAGTCCAAGAAGAGCGTCGGGCTGGGCAACAGCCTGATGAACGACAGGTTCAGCAAGGGCAAGGGCGCTGACATGCGGAGGGGCAACTTTAACCAGGGAATCGAGCGAACGGGGCAAAATGGCGAAAAGGTATGCATAATCGCTTTCTACCCTCTACCAACACCATGCGACGCATAGTGGGCTTGTCGAGAATAGTGCGCTATCTGATACCTCGATTCTAACATCGCACAGTACATCACCAACGAGAAGAAGGAGGCAGCATGGGTCAAGATGCGCTCCGTAACCGAACAAGGCGCTCTCGACGACTTCCTTTCGACCGCGGAGCTGGCCGGTACCGACTTCACGGCTGAGAAGATGAACAACGTCAAGATCATCCACAAGGACCAAAAAAATCCATACCTGCTCTCGGCCGCTGAGGAGCGCAACGTCACCCGGAAGCACAAGGAAAACAGGAACCGGTTGACTGTACCGAGGCGACCGAAATGGGACTCACAGACTACGCCGCAAGAGTTGGACGAGCAGGAACGAGCATCGCTACTGCAGTGGCGACGAGGCTTGGCCGAGTTGCAGGAGAACAACGACCTGCTCATGACACCCTTTGAGCGCAACCTGGAAGTCTGGAGGCAACTTTGGCGCGTCATTGAGCGATCCGATCTGGTGGTACAAATTGTGGATGCCCGAAACCCGCTCATGTTCCGATCCGAGGATTTGGAGGACTACGTCAAGGAGGTGGACTCCAAGAAGAACAATTTGCTGTTGGTTAACAAAGCGGATATGATGACGCTGGAGCAACGTACGGCCTGGGCTGACTACTTTACTGCGGCTGGCATCAACTACAAGTTCTTCTCAGCTGAGCTAGCAAAGGAGATGAACGAGGCTCGCGGTTTAGCAGAGGCTAGCGACGACTCAGATGAGTCAGGCGACTCGGACGACTATTCGGACGAGGACGACGTTGACGAGGGGGTTGACGAGGAGGGCGATGAGCTTGCAAAGCAAGCCAAGAAGATCGATCTGCAAGACAAGAAAGAAGAAAAAGAGCAATGGGTGGACGAAGAGACCGTCGACGTACCGGGCGAGAGCAGGGCGGAAGCGGATGGCGACGAGCGGACACGGATACTCACAACAGAGGATCTCGAGGCATTGTTTCTGCAACATGCGCCCGATGTCGACACCGGGCCAAATGGTGAGCCTCGCAAGACGTCGATTGGTCTCGTCGGATACCCCAACGTCGGAAAGTCCTCCACCATCAACGCTTTGATCGGCGCGAAGAAGGTGTCTGTCTCGGCAACACCCGGAAAGACCAAGCACTTCCAGACGATTCACCTCAGCGAAAAGGTTGTCCTGTGCGATTGCCCTGGTCTCGTGTTCCCCAACTTTGCAACGACCAAGGCCGAACTTGTGTGCGCAGGTGTCCTACCAATCGACCAACTGCGAGAGTACACTGGTCCCGCTGGCCTTGTCGCTAGGCGGATTCCCCAGCCTTTCCTTGAAGCGCTTTACGGTATGAAGATTCACCCTCGACCCATTGAGGAGGGCGGTACTGGTGTCCTTACTTCTGAAGAGATACTACGCGCCTTTGCTATTGCTCGAGGCTTCTCTACCCAGGGTCTTGGTCAGCCCGATGAGTCGCGAGCAGCACGATACATCCTAAAGGACTACGTCAAGGGCAAGATTCTGTTCTGTCACCCACCCCCGACGGACCCACCGGTGGACGAAAAGTACTTCAATCGCGAACTATACGATGTAAACCATCTCCCCGCCAAGCGCCGTCACCACCCCCTTGCCAACCTTCCCGGCAACACATCTCTCGTAGGTATGCCTGATGAGGAGCCATCGCTCATGGATGATGATCTCGACGGCGGCGTACCAATTCAGGGTGAGAAGACGCAGCGCATGGACAAGCGCTTCTTTGGCCCAGGCCAGGGAATGGGAAGGGTCAACCAGCCATTCCACTACAAGTACAGCGAGCAGGGCAAGGAGCTGAGCGGCAGGAAAGCCAAGATGATGGCAGCGTTGGAGCAGGATGTCGATCCCACAGAGATGAAGATGAACAGCAAAAAGCATTTCAAGGCGAACAAGAGGAGAGCGAAAAAGGTGCGGTCTGAATACGTGGATTAAGACGTCTTCTCCACAGGAACTCTCATTTTATGACTGCATGACCCGGCGTTTGGGAGGCCAGTGGCATTGAACCAATTTTCTTGACTAGCTAGCTGTGCAGGGTGGGGTTGGCGCAAATGGAACAGAAATACAAAAGCTTATCTTCGAATTCACATTCCCACGAGTATATCTAATGATAACTGGACAATGGTAGATACTGTATTAAACGTGAAGTATAAGCTGAAAGATGCTTCTAACATCCTACATGAGCTTGTACCGTCCTCACGCTAAGAACCGTGCGCTCAAGCCAGGTGTATACCGACGAAATCATGTGAATGGCAAACCACTACATTCAACACCCTTTCCCCCCCCCCCCCCCCTTTTTCGCACTGGAGAAACTTTCCTAATCCGGGTCACGGGTCTCGTGATGTCGCTTCGACTCGATGCGGCAAATGTGTAGCCAGATTTTCTTCTTTTTCAACGCGTACTTGCTTAGCGGTCACATCATCATCATCATTAACTCATTTCCCATCCCATCTCACCATATTCGAAAGCACATCTCTCAATGGACACGATGTGCAGTATGCAGTCATCACATGAGTTTCCCTCCCCAACACGTGAGTGAGGCCGACCAATCGCAGATGGAATGCCCCGCTTCCCCGTCCCCATCCATCTCAAAGAGAAAAAAAAACCCCCCCTCGCTTCCCTGGAAGCAGGAGCAGGAGCAGAAACAGGGAAGAAGGATGAAAGAGAGGGTCCGGGGAACGCGCGGAAACCCACTATAATCAACACCTCTGTACCTTGAGTTACCTTTCGCGGTATCTTTCGATGAAGAAAAAAATGAAAAAACAGTCAGGGTCTTTTTAAAGGCGCTTTATCTGTTGTGTGGGACGCACGAAGACAACAAGTGGAGATAAGATAAGATAAGATAAGATAACGCGCTGTAAGGCGTCCCGGGACGGGACAGGGATAAGACGAAAGAGGTGAGGAGGGGAAGGGGGGCGAGCGAGGCAGACATGCATGATTTGCAAGGTGGAAAAATCCCACCGTGATCGATGGGGTGGCGGAAAGTTGCCTGTTGGGGTAATAGAGGCTTTGTGCGAGGTGATTGGCTGGGAAGATGAGAAGCCAATCTACAATTTACAGCGTAGGTGGCATCGCTTGTTTGGGAAAGAGCATGCAAGGTGATGGGTGAGTGTGGTGAGTGGAGTGAGTTGAGGTATTAGTGGATACCGATGTAAAGGGAGTAGGTTTCCAATGGAAAAAGAAAGCGAAGTGGGAAAGATGTAGGAAGTGGGACTTGGAAATTGATGGAGGCTAGAAGTAGATGGCCAGCTTACTTACTGGTTTCATTTCATGTGGCAGAGTGGTTGTAGCACGTACATGTATTTCTACATCGCGATAGGTAGATGCAGGTACATGTCACAGCGCCGTGGGGTGTATATCCATAAAGCTCGAATAAAAAAGGCCAAGAAGAAAGTCGACGCCTATTGCATGCACGATATATAGAGCTTACAAAAAAAGATATGCTGATTCTCACATCGTCCCAGGCACAGGTTCATCACATTCACTCTCCATACCTCCCTGGACCATGTTTCCCATCCGGAGACTCACCGCCCGTATCATCGTTGTTACTCTGCGCCCTCCTCAACGGACTTCTCTTCTTCTTCTTCCCGCGACCCTTGGACTGTTGTGGCGACGGAGGAGAGTGGTGATTTTGTTCCTCGGCTTTGAGCAGGTCCATGGCGCGATCGACTTCTTCCCACGATGGCCTACTATCGCGGGTGCCGTTTGGCGTTGCGGGGCCGGATTGTGTTTCTAGGACTTGGATGCGTGCGGCCTGTTCTTCCGAGATTGGGGTTGCGGGCGTGTTGTCGTGGTCTTGGATGGGCGTCGTGTTGATGCTGTCGATTCTTGGGGACGAGTTTCCTCCACGTCTAATGGTGGGTGTGTTTGGCGTCGGGGGACTGTACTCGATCTGCACTGGACTTCGCAGGCCCTCGGTTTCGGCATCCGACATGGCGTTCTGGCCGTCGCTGTGGTGATGGCCGCTCTTCCACATGTTTCGGAACGTGCTACGTCGCCGCGCCATTCCAGATGTGTCTGGCGGGCTGCGCGGCGGCGAAGACTCGAAAAAACTTGTGTACTTGCTACCCAGCTGCTGCACAATCGGGACGTCGGTTGTAGATCCCAGAGTCCCGGACCGTACGAAGAGTACCAGTCCAAGACACAAAAGGAGGAGCGTAGACTGTACAACAGCCATTCGCTTCTGCCATACAAGTTCATCCGCCATCAAACTCAACCTTGTACCAATCTCCCCCATCTCTGACTTTTGTCGCTCTTTCATACTCTCAAGCTCGATGACCGTGCTCTGCCACAGCTGATCGTACATGTTGCGGAAACTCTTCAGTTCTATCATCACCGTGCTATTGAGATGATCCAAGAATTTCTCAGTCTTGGCTAGCTGCCGTTTCTCTACTTTGACGAATGCATCGCGAAGCGCACGAGATTGCTCTTCGATATATTGTAAGGAAAGTGTGCTGTTGGCCTCGAGATATTGAAGGCGTTTGTGGATCGATTTGAAGAACGATTCTTGAGTCGATGGGGCGGGAGCATTTGGTTGTGTAGCGGAACCTCGGCCCTGCGACTGGGCTTGTGAAGTAGCGACCGTGCTGTTACTAGAAGCTCTGGCTGATGCACTGCTCGCGGATGCCGATGCTGCTGGATCAAGCACTGGTGTTACGCTATTATCGCTGCGCATTGTAGAAGGCGAGGTGGCGATTGAAGTGTCAGATACAGGGCCTTGAGCGGGTGTCGAAACTTCGGCCTTGTCTGTTGTTGAAGGGGTAGTAGTAGAAGACCTGCTGTCCCCAGTAGCTGTAACATTTGTGTCTCTATCAATGGGAGTGCCGGTAACAGAGGGAGGAGACGGATTCGACGCTTGCTCCGAGAGTAGTTGACTCTGAGGTGTATCAGTCACCTGGCCAGCTGCAGGCTCGTTTACAGCTGTAGATGAACCAAGGAAATCAGAAGAAGGCGTGTTAGGAGTTTGCTTCACGTAAGCCTCGGAGACGCCTTGGGTATTGGCGTTCTCGGCGGCCGCTGATCGTACAGACTTTGCGCTGTCATCCTTTACTGCTTCAACCGGCAGTTCCTCTGGTGGCAACGGCCCGCTGTCCTCAGCCGGCTTCTTGACTTCCACACCTTCTGCTTCCAGATCATCATCGTCGTCAATGCCTCTGGCCTCCTCTTCCTCTCGCCTGAACTGCTCCATCATGGTCGTTCCGTGTACGCGCAATACGCTAAGCGGGCAGTAGTATTCATTACCAAATTGAGTAAGAAACTCGACGCGCAGATATCGTGCCCAGATCTGAGGTTCGGTGATGAGAAATGGCTGAATGTCGCGGGAATTTCGCGCCTCGAACGTGCCCAGTGTCCGCCATTTCTCCATCTTGACGGGATAGCGATCTGACACGCTGACTCTGAAGTGGCGAAACATGGAGGAGAAGAACTCGTAGTTGGCGAGCACAACGGTATCCACCAGGATATCGTCGCACAGCTCGACTATGAGGAACTTGTTGTCGGCTGAACAGATATTCAGCATGTAGCTATCCTTGTTCTCGACCAGGATAGATGATGTGCTTTTCGCCTGCTTGTTTGTTTTGAGGACAGTAGCAGCACAATCAAAAGAGGCAAAGTTGAAGCGCTCCTTGCACGTCTTGCCAGCATCTTTGCTGAGCGCCCATGAACTTGGCGCCACCTTGCCTTCCCCATTTGTAGATCTTGTGGCATCAGAATTTTGGGAGCCTTGCCGCAGACTATTTGCGACACCTCCGTCTTCTGGGCGTCCGAAGCCGCTGAAATCAATGGAAATTTCACCCTCGTCGCCCAGCGAGTCCAAGGCATTGACATTGACGGGACGTCGGCGGGTAGCTTGGTTAGATGCTGCTGGCCTTCCCTGCCCGACGTTCTCGGGCGATTGGCCCACCTCAGCCAAGTTCCTCTTCTTCCATTCCTCGAATGAGAGAAAGTCTGCATTGTCAAAGGGCGAATCAACTTCCAACTCTAGTTCCGGCTGGGAGCTTGGCGCCGCGCCAGTCGCGTCTGGTGGTGAGGCTGCTGTGGAAGTCGCGTCCCTGACGTCCTCGTCTGCAGGGCTCTCGGGCCCCTCTCGTATCCCAAGTGTTTGTGTCTTCAGACCCGCTATAGCCCCTCCTTCAACGCTCGTACCGTTGACAATGGTCGTCTCGCCTGGCACCGCCCAGCTCGTCTTTGCGCATTGCTGCCGTAACGTATGCGTAATGTAGTTTATCGTGCGGTATGGGGACGTGCTCTCGCTGTCGATGTATCTTCGAGTGGACGAAGGCGAGGGCGAGGAGGTGGGTGAGGAGGCAGTATGAGGTGTATGGTGTGTCGTGGCACCTGAATGTGCAGTAGCGCTCGAATCAACCGTCGCCGTCTCATTCGCCGCCTCAGCGAATGTCAGCGACGGTATGCTGCATAGCAGCAGAAATAAAGTCCAGTTACGGAGCGGGGCGCCAGTCGTGAGCATTGCTTGGTCGCATGTCTTGTCCAGGTAAGTTGCGGTGCCAGGTGACGGATTCGGGCCAGTCGTGCTTCCAGTTGGCCTGCCCGGTGGTGAAATTAGATGACATGGGGTAGCGCTCAGAGATAGCTGGGGCAACACGGGGGAATGCGCGGCGGGAACAGGCGTTCGTGAAGACACGTTTGGCTGTTTCACCGCTTACCTATGCTTAGGTGAATCGCTTCAGCGCATTGTTTAGCGACGGGGAGAAATGACGCTGCCAAGATAGATAAAGATGGCATATCAGCTACGCCTGACTCGCAAGCCTATTCTGGTTTCGCATAAGGCAAGAAGTAACCGCTGACATGTTGATTTGTAAATTGAGTATGGAGGGTTCTAAGATGCTTGTGATGCTGTTGGCTGCTTCTGATGGCAGCCGTGGATGCTTCTGACCCTGCTTGACTAGCGAACCCGAGCATGCATCACGGCGATCAGAAGCCATGATAAATATTCACGTCTTCATTTGTCATTTGCAAGGCCACAAGGCATACGGTCGTTGTCATGTCATATACAGTATTGACCCCACCTCTGGCAGAACAAGAGGAAAGGCATGCATCATCCCAATGTGAGGCTCATAGCGTGGCACGCGACACGCGCATATACAAGATTGCGTGCTGATCGTATAACAATAATCTCATAAAAGCTGCTCTTCCACACGCGACCCATGAACAGTCAACGGAAACCCATTACAAGCGAGCGAAGGTCTACACCCAACCACCCATAAGCGATGCAAGCAAGCCAGCCTATCGCCCTTCAACATCTTACGCCATCGTCTAGTACTCATGTGTATCGTTATGGTGATCCGTTGATGCCGAAAGAAAACGCCATACGAGAGTGCAACAAGTGCCTATGCCCAAAGGGTCTCGCTATGCTATGGCATCAGGCGTAAAAGGGGTATGTCCAAAAGAAATCCAAGTCGGGTAAGAAATGAAGGCAAACACATCCAAGGAAATGGCTGAAGATTGGATGTTGTAACGAGCCGGGACAAAAGGCTAAGAATAGGGAGGACCAGCCTGAGTAAAGTTGCTTAGAAGCCTTCATTGCCTGCACGGCAGACCTTGGCCTCGGAAACCCACTCGGAAGCGAGGACTTGGTGGGCCGTCAGACGACGGGCGGGTATGGGGTCGAGGATTGAGTAGATGACGTTACGACATTGTCGCTGGAAAGGGTTAGTTTTTGTTGTTTGGAAATGATAGGGATATGGCTCACTCTTCGCAAGACCTCAATAGGTCGGTAACCCTCTTCCTCTTTCCGGTCCTCGAGATAGCGGTCGAAGAATTCGTCCTCGCCTTTTTGAGCGACACGCCACAGATGACGACCCGTCCTCATGGCCATGTAGATGATACCGCAAGCCCAAACGTCGACAGCACGGGGGTCAAACTCCTTGTCCACATACTCTTCGGGTGCAATGTAAGGGGCTGAGCCGCAAAGACCAGCCGTCATGTGTGCCTCTTTCTCCCAGGCCATTCGGAAGCATTCACCGTTACCAAAGTCGGTGATTTTGATAGAGCCATGTGTTGTCAGAAGCAGGTTTTCGGGCTTCAGATCGCGATGTGCGACACCCATCTCGTGCATGTATTCTACACCGCGCATCAACTGCTTGAAGAAGCAGTCTGCCTCGGCAACCTCGAGCTGGCCGGCTGCAAGGACCAAGGTGTATAGGTCACCGCCAGAGCAATACTCCATGACCTCGCAGTATGTGCCCTTTTCGTCCTGGAGAAGATCGAGCGTGGTGATGACGTTTGGGTGCTGCATTGAAGAGGATATGCAGAACTCGGATGTGAGACGCTTTTGGTATCGCTTCGCAGACTCGCCGGGTCTTTGCTTGAACTCTTTTACGGCGTACAACTGTTCTCGTTTTGAGTCTTTGGGGTCCTGCTTGTGTGCGACACGGACGATACCAAAAGCTCCGCGCCCGACGACCTCCTGGCACTTGCCGTATTTCTGGACCAGCGTCTGCGGGAGGGCATTTACGGCGTTCTTCTGCTCGGCGAGCTTCTCCTTCTCGTTGCGCATGACGTCGACCCAGTTGGACATGAGACTCAGCGGCTGGTCCTCGGCACTTTCGCCCTTCTTCTTGCCGAGCATCAAGTTCTGGAACATGTCTGAGAGCTTCTCCTGGCGCTTCGCGACCTTGAGGTGGTGCTCATGCGAGCCATCCTCGTTGAGCCAAAAGCGCTTGTAGGGCGCCACAGGCCCCTCCCTCTTATTGACGGAGCCCTGGCGCACAGGCTGGGGGCGGCCGTTGGCGGTCGTGCCGTTGGGGACCTTGACGTCGCCGTTCCTCTCAAGGTTGGTAGAGGTTTTTATGCCCATCATGCTGCTGAGGCGCGAAGTCATGGTCGGCTTCTTTGGCTTGAGCAAGGCTTCGGCGGCGGCCTGGACGCTGCTGGCGCCCGAGTGGTTGACTTGGCTGACCTGCTTGACGTGGTGGACGGGTTGGGGGAGGGCAAGATTGGTGTCGGGCTGCGAGTGCACCGAAGAGGCCGTCGAGGCGGAGGCGGCCGGAGAGCCAGCAGACTTTACGGTGGTACTGGGTGGGTTTCCGTTGGTTGGGGCAGCCATGGTGCCTTGGTTTCTGTACTCTGGATGCCGGCGCGGCTAGGAAGTGGAGGGTGGGTCTTTGACTGGCGTAAGCTCTCTCTCTCTCTCTCCCTCTCTCTCTTGTGATAGCAGTAGTTTGGAGACGCAGGTGTCTCGCGGGCAAAAAGCCCAGGGTGTATTATTGCACGGCGGTCAAAACGGCGTATCGTCGTCGGCTATGTGTGGTGGAGATTAGGTTGGGGAGTCGCGCGTGAAGGGTCTCAAGCAGCAGAAACACGATGACTGTGGCGGTCGAGTCGCCAGGGCAAGGGGGCGGTTCTGGTAGGTGCGAAAGGCGTCAGAAAAGGCTGACCAAAAGGCCGTGGCCGGGTGGTGAAGGGCCTCTTGAAATTGCCTCGCACTCACGGGTTCCGGGAGCCACACAAGAGTGGCTGTGCAGCAGTGCCGAGCAAGTTGCGGATCAGCGGCAGATGATGTCGTTGGGCGTTGGCGAGGGCAGCGTGGCCGAAGTTCCGCAGAGCAAGCAGGCTTGGAGACAAACGGCGAATACACGATTCTCTTCAGTGGACCGGCGGGTCAAATATTCACTTGTGCGAGGGGTAGCCCATGGTTGATTGTGCACTGCCTCGACCCCGTGTACGGCTTTCTGGATGAGGTCTGGCTTGCGCGATTTTCAATCTTCATTATGTACGCCAGTCGTTGCAAATGCCAGTTGACCGCTGCGAATCTCACGCACCAAGATGCGGGCCATCGGCGAGTGAACGGGCCCTGGTCCTGACACAGCTGGGCACTGACAAGCAACGGCATAAGCTTAGCAGCCGTCTTTGTTCGTCCTTTGCCCTCATAGTAGTGGACCGGACCACCTAAAACTCTGCCGCCGTCTTCGTTGACGTAGCGACCCGAAAGAGAGCAAGAGAAATGCATATGCCCAATCCGGTCCTCTCTCTCTCTCGCAAGCACAGTGACGCCACTGCGCTTCAACCTTGTCCCACCGCAACACTGCCAGCGAGTGTGCACCACCACCACCATGACTACCACGCTCCAACCCGAGGAGCGCCGAAATGTGCCAAATCCACGTCGCCCTGCCCATGACGTGCCGGCAATTATATTCCGCTAAGACGCGCCAGACCGCAAGCAGTCGATATTGTTTCCAAGCTAATTTCATCAAGCGCTGGACTCGGAGTCGTTCACACGTCTCCCTTGCACGATGCTTGGTAATCTCAAGTATCCCTCGTGGCCGTCTTGAGCGGGGTCTCCCTCTCTCTAGCGGCGCTTGCGAGAAATTACATCAAGACTACTCGTACCGTCTCATGTTAGTCCATGTTTACTCTCCGCTACCTTGGACGAGAGAGTACCTGGTACAGCGTCGGCGCACGCCAAGCGAGGGGCTGTCGATGAACCTTGTGCCCCGCATCGCAGCGACATCGATAGCGCCCACAGAAGCTCCTCTCCACCACTCTTATCCCACTTCATCATGCACACCGCATTTCGCTACACTGGCCCCATGCACCACCACCATCGTGGTTGTATCATCCGGCCACTCACAAATACCGCAGCTGCCGCGCGACACCTGCGAGGGGCAGCAGCAACTTGCGTGCATCAAACTTCCTGCGCGTCTTCATGCACGCACGGCTACAGCTGCTCGTCTCTCGCACTGACCTCTTCTGGTCCGCTGTCTTGGTAAGAACCGTTCGCTTGGGCCAAAAAAGCACAAGGTCACATCTTGCAAATTTCGTCTCATTGGCTACATGGATGAAATTCAAGGCCTCAGACATCGTGACTGAGCGCCCAGATTTCTGTAGCCAACTCGGGTAAGCTTGCGCTCGTACAGTCTGCAGCCGTTTCTTCTTTTCGCAAATTCAAACAACGCACCGAACGGAAATAGGTCAGATCGACAAGCAACTATCGCGCGGACATCAACGCCATGCGCCGAGTCGATAACGAACAACAAGCACCAGTTGGCGGCTGTTCCGTAGTCGTCGCATTTGTCACACATGACCACGGCCTATGAGCGCACACTTGCGGCCGGGTAAGCGGTCGCTGTGCCATCTGGTACCTGGCTTGTTTACCCCGACATGCAACTCCAGACAACGCATGCTGCTCGTGGCTGCTCACCACGCCATCATTGGTCCATATGGTCTGGCCTTTACGCTTGACCGCGCAACACAAGTACCCGCACGTTCATGTAAATCCTAGTTCCTTACACTGACCGCGATTTACGCGAGATTCGGATCCGGCTGGACGGATACAGGCCAACGTTGAAATGGTCCTCGCGTGGTATCACGGCTTTGCTGCCTGAACTCCGGCCCGACTGCAAGCGGAAGGTGTCTTGGAGTGGCTTTATGAGTGCATAAAACCGTGGTGTTCTTTTACGTATTCTTTCATTTCGTCTCCTATACGGTCGAATTTCGTGCCCCCTTTCAGCAGGTCCACGCGCAGTGAGCGATTTTTGGTTCAGTCATCAATGACGTTTTGAACGCCGACTTGGTACTTTTGAAAAGTTTCTTTGTCTTGGCTATGTGTAAGTTGGATAAAGTCAGTTGAATCGAGTGGTTTGGAATCATCCGGGGACCCTTGATCATGCCATCCGCATGTCATGTGCGGATCCGAGGGTCGTTTTTAGTCAAGCACATTTATTATTCGCGAGAGTCTTGGAAGGTATAATAGAAGGTATACGCTCCATTGCTTCTTGAGGTCATGATTCATTCTATCGATTCAACAGATTCTGCCGTACAGTGTGCCGTCCCTAAGGCTTGAGTAGCCTCACCAGACCATTGATGACACGACGGGATGTAAAAGCTCAATGGATCAGGTCCATGCCAACTAACGAAGACCTTCAAAGAAACATGATGTCCCTCTTTCCTCTCTTCTTTATTCAGAATCTCCATCGCTATCCGGCATCTGACAGCAATCTCCAAATCCAAAAGTGAAGGACAACGTGCCGTTTTTCTAAAAAGCGAAGACGACTGACTTATGTCCTCTCAAAAGTCGAAACTTAGGATCTCATGTTCTTCCGGCCCTCTGTCTTCTGACGGTTATATGAAGCTGAAAGCAGTCCTACTCATCTACCTTCCTCTTTCCTCTAAAAAATCTTTTACTCTACTAGAAAATCTAAGATACAGACCTGAATGTTTGTGCCTCTCTCAGAAACAATAGCGACAACTCACATGCTTCTTCCTCCTCTATTTTCCACTTAAAATCTGTATCACTCAAATCCTTGCGCTGCTACTGTCTGAAATCAAGATGTGGAGAAGAACATGGCGTCCTCTCAAAATGTGAGACCAAAACGTCATGTTTTCTTGCCTTTCCGCTGTGTGTCGAGTATATACATCATCACTGAAATGATCTTCTACTCCCCTCTCTGAAAGACTGTCGTATACTTGGAAAATACTCAATTCGAGAGTAGTAGTAGCTGGTCCAACTATTGTTGTTCTAAAAACGATGACGCCACTGCTCATGGGGACGGCGAGCTTGCGCAACTACCTCTTTTCGGAACCGCGGGTTATTCCCAGACCTGCAAAAACGGATAAGTACCTGGGTATCGATGGTATGGCCACCGACTATGAAAATGGTCGAAGCGCCATATCTGGACGAATATTTAACCCCGCCTCGTCAGCACGCTCTGCCCTTCTTCTCTACACTCCTTTTAAAAATACACGAGGACTACAATGCAAAACATATACCATACGATCTAATGCCTGGGGTCACTGTCATCTCCTCGCTTTCTGTCTTTCTTTCTTTGCGAAAAAAGCGAAATTCGAATCCATCGACCCCATGGCCGCGGCTAAAAAATACACTAAAGTCCCTGTTTTGAGAAGACTGGGGAGTGCCGTTCGTTGTATGTTTTCCAGGGGAGACAATGCAGAGAATGAAAACTCGATGGAAAAGGCGATGAGTAGAGCGTCACGTCTTAAGTTTATGTGTGAAATCTTACTACGCTTGTCTTGCTAAAAGATGTAACAATGACCGAACATGTCTGTGATGCGAGGCGACCTCTACGCATAGCAAAGGTTGGCGTCATAAAGGAGTTGTAGCCAGGTACTCGTGCGTGTGATATCATATAGTAACCCGACCGTACAAAAGGCCACCTGAGAAACACCCCTGCACACGATTTATCCAGTGCCAGCGTCGGCCATTGCGTATGATACTCCCTGTGCCTAAAAAAGAGAAAAACAGAACCAACATCTAAATGTGTGCGTGTGGCTCTACTTCCTCCACGGGCATGTGTATAATCCAACATGTGCACGGGCATCATCAAACCGATCATTGTATTTGTGTAACTCGTGTATTCATGTCATTCATAATTCTCGCCATCCCTCACTGTTCCCTCTTATCTTTTTTCAGTCTGTTTCTCTCTTTTTGTTTCCGCTTGCCAGTTTCACCATCTTCTTCCTTCCCATCCTTTTCATCGTTTTTTATTTCGTCGTCATTATTATCGTTATTACCGCCTTGTGGAAACATCGCATCCCCAAACCGACTCGCCTGCCGACTCAGCGGCTTCCGGCTCAACCTAGCTTCCCTGACACCGCGCTGATACCTTGCGCGCAGCTCGTCGTCGGTGATGGCTTGGAAGTTGGATTCTACGCTGAATTCTGAAGCCGAAGAGACCAGGGAGCTGGCTCGCGTTTCCGGTAACATGGGTAAAAGCGATTCGTTCCTTGGTGTACATGGCGAAGCTGGCCAACTGCGTCCGGACCACGTACACGGGTCTTCGTCCCCGGCCTCCGGGTCGAAGGCGAAGATACTGTGATCTATGTTCGTCTTCTCGCTGCCCTTTTTGCCGTACAGCTCTTGTTCGAGATACCCCGTGTGCGCCCGCACAAGCGCCTTCTCTCCCAGTCCTGTGCGTCGTCTTGCTGCCTTGGCGATTGCGAAAGCTGCGCGAAGAGGCGTCATGCGGTACCCTTCTTTGACCAATTTACTATTTCGCTGCGCATCCAGCCAGATTATGTACATGCTCCAGACCCATAAGGCAGTGAAGATGACAAAGAGGCCGGACATGAGGGTGGAGAAACCCCACTTATACGTCTGGTTCGCCGTGTCGGGGAGACAGCGGGCTTTATCATAGAGAGACGTGAAGTTGTAGGCGACGGAGTTGTAACAGTATCCGTAATCTGTTTTGAGCTCGTCTGCGTCATAGGTTTTGTCTTTTACGGTTACAGGGATGCTGCTGTTGCATGAATACGTCATGTTCTTGTAGTTGTTGCTGGAGGGGTCATAGGCCTCGCCTTCCCACGTCTGCGTGTTGTTGGCGAAGTGGTAGTTGCCTGAACAGGGAGCTTATTAGAACACCCCGAGTGCGGATTGAGAGGAAAGTGTCTAGTTACGTACAGTCATATGATGTGTAGGACGAGAAATACTGGTATTCGTATTGTGCTCGTCGAACTTCCTCTGCGGGCACAATTGTCCCGTTGGGAATTTGACAGTCGCCTAGATCGTTTGTGTTAAAATCCTCCTCTTGATAATGAATTTGAAGCCTTACAGTTTAATGTTCGTTGATAAGTTACCCAACCATATTTTGATGATAAGTCGTAATCTGCACAACCAGGCTCGGACCATGTCTCATTGGTCGTGCCTTCAATCACCCATGTCAGGCTTAAAGCGGATGCCGGTATGATGTTGTTCGAGCCGTCGAGGTCGAGCCAGGTAATGGCTGTGCTATCGTAACCCGTCATAGCGCCGAGGACGATAGGCACAAAGAGGACGTAAGCGGTAGACCAAAACATGTAACAAAACAACGCCTTCGTCTGGCGACTTTTCGCGCACCACAGCTCTCTCGTCAACGTCCAAAGAGAATGCAGACCAGGTCCTTCGAGTGCGATACGTTGGAAGATGACGAAAGAAGCCGGATGCCGCTCAATGGCCCTCAACAGCGCGTCGCAAAATACGATATATGCCGCCCACCAAGCGAGAGCCTGGAGGCCTCGTCCAATCGCCAAATCCCACAGGATGTCAATCGTCTTGACCTGTGAGAAGGAAAATTTTCCGTACGTGCTGTCCAAGGCGAAGAGCTTCTCAATACCAGTCACCGTGGCATTCTGCGGCCGCCCCCCGAGACCGCCACCACAACCAATGATTTTATCCTGGAAGACGGTTGCGAAGGGACCGTAACCCGCAGGCCAATAATCACCTACTGTCGAAGAGCCCAAGATAGCCAAGGGCAAGACGCTTGATATGAGAACGAGAAACACGGCGAGCAAATGCTTCCTCGTCCATGGTGTCCATTTCCAGATGGGAAGCGGCTGAATAAAACGATAGGCTCGAAGCAATGCTTGTTGTAGCCACCACGTCAAGGGCAACTTCCGTCGCACTTTTGTGACCCACCTCCGTTGCCTGCCCTCCTGTTTGATGCTATCATTACCCCAAGTCCTCACACGAGGGGTATCCAGTGGAGACTCATCCGTCGAAGCCACAGACGCGCAGGTAATCTTTGTCTCCTCCTCTTTTTTCTCGTTGCTGCAGGCAGCGACTGCCATTTTATATATGCACAAAGTTGGGCGCCACGATTCCTTCAGTGTAGCAATGCGATAATGGAATTAGTTTAGTGTAGGATTCATAACGAACTCGGGGTCGAACGAAGCGAGGGCGGCGCAGGGCTTCTCAGGCACACAGGCAGCAGTAGTAGCATCGTGGAGAAAAAAAGTGGTGGCGCGGGTGTAAGATGAACTCGGTGTTCACTGGCGCGTTATGGGTCGCGCAGGACGCCTTATCCAAGCTAAGCAAGCTCCGCTCGGTCCTTTTCGTCATGTCTGAGGTAGGCAAACCTTCTCACGTAGGGAGGTTGAGAAGAGTGGGGCCATCAGTAATTATCTCGGGTACTGATAGGCTAGCTGTATTCCCGAGAATGCGTAGAGGAAGAAGAACGCGTTCGTTCGCATATATCTGTGTGATTGTCATGCGAAAAGAGATGGTAAGGTGAAGATTGCCCCATCCTGCGTGAGGCTGTGTACTTGGCGCCAGGGCTAAACAGGCTAAAGCCAGGAACCAGTATGCAGCCGTCCCGGGATGCGCCTGCTCACCGCAAGGCAGACATGCTTTCTCAAAACAACACTAGCGGACCTGCGTACAGATGACATTGAGTGGGTACAGGCTATATGTCAGAGGTATGCAAGACTGTGCTCATTATCACAGCCATGCGCCTCTTGATTGCAATCTGAAAACCCCTTACATGTGGTGGTGCTCCAGGCCCGACCACACATGGAAACTACATATTGACCCTTATGTGTACAAAACGCCGTTGAAGGTTAAAGGACTCCAGGTCTATACATTTACCCTCCAAGTGATACTCAGCTCTGAACAGGGGTCCCGCTCCGACTGAGCACACTGGCGGAGCTATTAGTTCGGGGAACGGGTGTTGCGCTCCTGCTTCTCTCCCGCTCGCGGTCTCTCTCCTCGGTCTTGACTCGTTCCCGTGCCTCCTCGACGAGTCTCTTAGCTTCTCGTACATTGCGCATGGTCCTACTAAGCTTTCCTTCTTTACCATCTTGAATCTTCTGCAACTCGCCACGCGCCTCGATATCCTCTTTTGTCTTTGTGACGAAGCTCTTTAGACTGACCTTGATGTTTTGGCGGAGATCTTGGCCTTCATCAAAGATGGCGTCGCTGTCACGAATAGACTTGACATTCTCGACGCGCCGGGTGAGATAAAGGGTTGGACGACGGTTGGCAGCATTGTTGTTGTATTGGTCTCGGCGCTGTGCAATGATGCGCTGAACCTCTTCTTCGTAAGCCGCCTCGTAGACGTTGATATCGACGTTGGATGGCGACTCAGAAACCACGCATCCATCTTCAGGTTCTGGTTGGAAGTTTTCGCCAGTGCCAATGTTAAGAAAGAGTGTATCCTCTAACGGGTTGTGTGCATGTCCTTTACCGAGGGGCGTGGTTGGTGATGACGACGATGGGATTATTCCCGTTGGGGTTGAGATGGAATGAATGGGACCAGGACGAATTGACATGTTCTCGTGTATGACCCTGCCATCCGTAAGACCTGGTGAACTTTGCGTAGTCGGACTGCTAGCGGTGGAAGGCATCTTGGTAGGTCGCTTTCCTGCTTCGGCACGGAAGCCAGGCTTGGTATACGCCATATCGTCCATGTTGTGTGGCAGTCTCTGTGCCTTGTTGTCGACTTTTATGTTATGATGGACGCCTTCTGTAGAAAGTGCGCCCTCGACTGGTCGTCGATCGTGTGTGTCTTGTGACTTTGACTTGCGCAATGCGGATGGTCGCATGGAGAGAGGAGGCTGAACAATGCGCGATGCACTACCCAGTATACTTTCTATGCGCTCTGGTCGTCGTCTGAATAACAGCTGCTTGAAACGCTTCACTGCTCGCACCTTTATGTTTGTTAGCATGCGGTCAGTCAAATGGTCCGGTAACTGGTTGGAATGATGCAGGAAATGACATGCACCTACCACTGTTACAAGGTGGCCCATGTTGCCGGTAATGGCGGCATTGACCTCCTCGTCTGTAGGTGGTTCAATGATGATTGCGACATTCTCAGACTTGGCTAGTAAAGGGTCGGTTCCTTGGCGTGTGACCCATGGATGTTCCTAGCCATGTCAGTTCAACCCTCTGGCTGCGAGTTGGTTCAACTCACTCGGATCTCCTCCATGGTTATCCTTTTTTGTGGGTCTTTCTCCATGAGCTTCTGCAACAACTCCTTGAGGTCGTCGCCGCATTCGCTTTCGAATTCTAGTGGATCCATCCGTATCGACTGGTAGAGCTCAATCATGCCGTGCTTCTCGAATGGTATCCGTCCGAAGAGCAGGCAGTATAGCGTGCATCCCATTGACCATATGTCCGCAGCTCGTCCTGAGACATGACCGTGCTTTGCTACGCACAGCTCCGGCGGCATGAAGGCTGGTGAGCCAGCAGACTTGGCCGTCTTCATTTCGCCCTCTTTGTCGAACATTTCCGAGACACCGAAATCGACGATTTTCAATACATCTTCCTCGGTGATCAGGCAGTTGTCAGGTTTGATGTCTCGATGGATGATACCTTGAGCGTGCACTGGCGGTAGTCAGCATTAGATAGAGGTAGGTGGCAGCCGAGACGTACGGTACTCGAGACCCAGGATCATGTCTCTGAACCAACACCGACATTGCTCTTCGCTGTATGGATCGGCGCGCTCCTCGAGCCCTACCTGCATGACGACGCCCTTTTTGCACATCTCCATGACCATGTATAACGAGTCCTCCTCAGGGTCGTCCAGCACTTCAATCAATGTGACAAGGTTTGGATGGTGTAGCTTCTTCATGATGGCGATTTCCTCTTTGATCAGCTCAAAGGCATTGTTTTCTTCCGTTACCGAGTGTCGGTGGAGCGGAGAATTGAAGCCTATGCCAGCTGGGAGGGCGCGCATTCGTTTGGCTGCAGCCGGTCGGCGGAGGAGGTTCGATTGTGCGCGTTTCCGCAATCGCGATTTGGAGAACTCTTTGACGGCCTGCGAGATGTCTCGTCAGCGAAAGTCGTTGTTTGTACCACCCAGGTTACCCGCATCGTAGTATCAGGCGCGTGCGCCCATGTCCGTGTCTGTCCGTGTCTAGAGAGCTGGCATCCTCACATATTCTTGGCCATATTGGTCTACGGCGAGATGGACTGCTCCAAACGAGCCGCGACCAATCTCCTGCTTCACCAGATACTGGTTGATGCGATGTTGGGCGCTGCCGTCATCTTCGCTGTTGCTGTACTCGGACCGCGCATTGAAAGTTTCCTGTAGATGGTCAGGCGCCAAACTTCACGTATTACATGATTCCATCGCTACAACGCGATGTCGCAGGCGGCTGAATGGCAAAGTCTAGCGTGCACAGCTTCTAGTAGCTTCATGGATAGCTGCCTCTGGGCTATAACATGATGGGGGCACCTTGGCAGACTTTGGAATCCATGGCCCAACAGCAGGAGGCTTCGCAGGGGGACCGCACCTTCACTCGTCGTGTGGATGAAGCTGCGCGCTTGTGGTGTCGTAGCGGGCTTTGGTATGCGGGCGTTGACCTTGACGACATCAGCACCTCAGCGGGGTAGCAATGACATATTGGCAGACGGCACGCACATAAACTTGACTGGCGATGGTCGACCGGCGTCGCGGACTGCAGGGACTTCTAGCGAGGGCTGTGGGGTGTAGAGCTTGAGGTTAGATTCGGATGGGCGTTTCCTCAGAGGGCTGGGAGATTGTGACATAACTACCCAGGACGGGGGCAGGGCGGTATCTAAGTACGTAGTGATAAGATTGACACTGGGGGCTAGCAGGTAGTAGGGAGAAATAATATGGGGAAGTTCGGGGCGTTTAGCTATGATGCTCCGAAAGTCCAGGATGGCATTTCTTACGACGTCGCCCAGAGAGGGGGCGGATGCAGCAGAGAGGGGCCCTTTCCTGACATTTCTTTCAGCCTCAGCCGTCGACGAGCCATCGCGCCCTCTCCACCCGCCGTTAGGCCCGCACTCTCGGCCGCTCTCCGCCTCGACCACCGCCTACCAACAGACGAGCGAGCGGGTTTTGTTGTACCGATTTCTTTTGACATTATATCCCGATATCATCGCGCCATTCCTTCCATCACCCATTGTCACTTTTTGGCGCCGTGCAGTTCGCGTCGTGGAACTCTGACGTCTGGTGGAATCGGCCGTTATCCCCGAATCGCGCGCTTCCACATCACCACCACTGCCCATTACCTACTTGACCCATTGCTGCATACATCCGTGGACATCTCCCCCCACAATGGTGCTCTATAGCTTCTACATCTTCGATCGGCACAGTAAGTCGCTATCAACCCGGCGATCGGAACCCCCATGACAATTTCGCTCTGCACGCCGCTGACCGCACAATTACAGCCGAGTGCATCTACTCGCGCCGCTGGACGCCCGCCCGCCCGACGTCCTCCTCATCCAAGTCGGCAACCCGCCCACCGTCGGGCACCTCTATCGCGAGCAACGGCGATGTCGTGGCCGCCGTCCGCAAGGGCATGTCGCATTCCGACGACGAGAAGCTCGTCTTCGGTCTCGTCTTCTCACTGCGCAACCTCGTCACTAAGCTCGGAGGCGCCGACGATACCTTCCTCTCTTACCGCACCGGCGAGTACAAGCTCCACTACTACGAGACACCGACGCGCATGAAATTCGTCATGCTCACCGATACCAAAGTGATCAACCTGCGCCAGTATCTGCACCAGATCTGGGCAAACCTCTATGTGGAGTACGTCGTGAAGAACCCGCTCGCCCCGACGGAACATCCAGGAGGCATTGGAGTTGCGAATGAGTTGTTCGAGAGGGGTTTAGAAGCCTTCATAACCGCTGTCTTACCTGTATGAAGGAATCTCAAGCATAACCAAAAGTCATAAGAAATAAGGCCGGGTAAAAGAACGGGACATCCCGCATGCCACGAGTGGTGCTCCGCATCTCCAAGAATGGGCCACCTTTCAATCATGAACCATCAACGCATGCCCTCCTCACCCCAAAGAAGCCAGGAATGGAGTCACGGAAACTCTAGTCTGCAATAGATGCAGGAACGACGAGACAAGCTTCAGAAGAAGGTCGGGAGTGGCCGAGCGCATATGCACCCCAGACGGTGCCCCACATCATGTACACAGCCTCACACCAAGCTCGGGGTGCGGGGCATGACATCTAATACGCGGATATCGTAGTGCCGTAGCATCAATCCATATCTCACATCAGCCATGTTAATCCTGGCTCGATATATTCGCATCCTCCGCGTTCACGAGAAACTTGTCGGAACACCATATTTTGTTATGTTGATGAGCCGCGTCTTATACAGGTAGTTCACACCTCGATTCGCTGGGGCAATCTCGACGCTTCTACTAGGCTGGAACAGGAAACATAGGTGAAGCGTTCGTACTTGCCCCCTTGGATTCTCAAGGCACCTTCCCAAGGCGTCTGTCAGATGACGTCACCCGCTTCACTGCACATGGACAAGTGCGATTGATCAATTAGTATAACCAACGACCTGACGCAATATTCGACACGATAGGAAGCTTGTCATAATCGTCTACACTAAACGCAGGCTTGACCAGACCCTAAAATGACATCCATGTTGTTGCCTCGGCTGCCCTACGAGCCAAACATTGAAGACACCTCAGTGCCATTTTCAACCATCTACGAGCCAGTCCTAAAGGGCTCCATTCGCACCGTTGGCATCCTGGAATTTGGTGGCCACGGTCTATTGCAATGTCACCTTCAAACCCAGCAATTCGACGAAGACTCCTACGCAGCCATCTCTTACACTTAGAACCCCCGACGCCTGTATCTGGTATCATGCTCCGACCAAGAAAGATAGCCCCATCGGAATCAATGGCAAGGTGGTAACTGTTCGAGAAAAGGTGGTCGTTATCCTGTGCTTGATGCAATGAGCAGCCTTTTGGTGTCTAAGAGCGATGGCGCTGACCCGAACCGCAGTCATCTAGGAAAACACACAGTCTGGATTGACAGCCTTTATATAAACCAAGAAGATGAATTCGATAAAGGCATACAAGTTGCGCAAATGGGCGCCGTCTACGCATATGCTTCTGAAGTACTCACGGTCCTCAGCTCCCCAACCACCGAAACAGATTTGTTCTTTGACCCCAGAACTGGAATGTGGAAACTAAGTCGACACAATATGATCACAAGACTTACCTACCAGTCCAGTCTTATACTGCCCGCCCTCGATATGACTCGAAAAAGTCCTCTACTACGGAAGACCAACCCTGTGTCTAACTCCACGAGTCATCCAGCCGTAGATGGCGGCAACTTCCGAGAAGCCGAATCAGACCTCTTCTCGGATGGAGGAAGGATGCGATACAGAAATATTCTGATGCTCAATTTACTTTTCAGATCGCTACAGTTCAGCCGATGCTACGATCCCAAGGACATCCTCCACGCCCGCCGGAGCCTAGCTTCAGATGGAGAGCAGTTGATATCCGAAATATCCTATTCCGATGACGTTCCCTTCGAGCGATTGTGCAAGGAGCTCACAACGTGTTGTATGACCAACTCACCCGACTCTGATTGTCTCGAGATAATAACTCGCGCAAGCTGCCACTCTGAAATTGAGCTATCAAATTGGGTCCCGAACTGGTCTTTACCCGCGCCATGTTGGCAAACCTATGGAGAAGAATTGAAAGACGGCCTGCTTTCGAAGATTAGTTGTTCAAACACGAGACCTACGATTTCGGTAAATGGCGACGAGCTACATGTTCATGGTCGCATCCTAGCGACTATTGCCCCCGAGACCCTACACCACTTCGCGACTGACCATGGTACTCTCAACGTCATCCGAAAGGTAATGGTAAGAGAGATCCATCTATATCACGTCGACGACTATAGCCAAACTTCGGACTCTCCTCCTCCTCTAGAGATTGGTGACCATACATGCCTTCTCAAAGGCTGCCCAGCGATTATCTTTCTACATCCATCGCATCAGGGTGGCGAGACTCGCTACACTGTTGTTGGTAAACATGCCAGGTTGCAGGAGAGAGCTGTGATGTGCTGCTTTGGCCAGAGTCAAAAAGCGAAAGAGAAGGGGAATACAAACTGGGCAAGAGTGCTTAGAGTCTTGCAAAAAGAGGATGTGAAAACTGTCAATGCGATTCCGGAATGAGAGTTTGTCATTGTATGAGCGGGTCATGGATATGGAGGAATTAGGATGGCGAACCGCCAATACCGACCCGCCATGGCTATACACATTTCATGACCAACCACTACTACTGTTCTGGCTTCATCGTCTTGCGTAACCGGTATCAATCACTTATCTTACGGGCCTCACAGGGACCCTTGATAGGCCGTGGAATCGGACCGCGATCACGGCAGCGTCTCCATCAGCCAGCACTACTACAGCATACTGTGCTGTGGTACTGCTTAATAAGCAGTAAGTAGTAAGCTGTTATTGGTATAGTATAGTAGCCGTAGTGGTGACGATTTAGGAGCAGTAGTACTGCGCTACTGCCGTGTAACTCGGGGAAGAAAATTTGCGCGGGTAGAGGCGCTAGGCGGCCTGTAACTGTGTCGTTTTATTAGTAAACTACACGTAGCTTCTAATAAGAGCGCGTAACACGTCGCGTTATTATTCTAGTAGAGGTATTAGAGGCGGTAGAGGCGGTAGAGGATAACTTACTAAATTATTTCTACCTTATCCTATCTTTCTAACCTTATCCTATCTTCGAAAAGCTGCTCTTCTACACATTATGAATCGCCCATCTCGCTTATCGCAGTCGCAAGCTGCCTCTATTGCCAGCGCTGTTGCACCTATTTTTCACTCTGCCGGCAGCAAGAGGTTTGCCAAAGCTCGCGCCCAAACACCTCCATCACCAAGCTTTTCAAGCACCTCGGTGACCACCTCGGTCGAGGCCACCCATGCGTATCCTGAGAAGAAATTTGGTGTTGTGGGCGAGCGATTTCCGGTCGATTTCAACCATATGTACCTTGACGGCAAGCAGCTTCAAGCGTCGCGCGTGGGCTATAAAGTGAGGCATAAGAGCGCTCTCCTCGGCGATAAAAAGAGCTCACCCATATGGAAATATGGTGTCGAGTTAGAGTACTTTCGGCCATCTGAAACGACTCCAACAAAGCTCTGGCTTTGCCGACTCTGCCATCTTGCCAGAGAGACTTCGGACGCCAAAGTTGTTAACAGTACTGCTCATATTACCAACCACATAGTCAAAGTTCACCGGATCGATCCTGCCACCGGCCTACTGCCAGAAGTCACCCTAAGGCCAAGTTTTTCGTCGCCGTTCGAAGCAGCAAAGGCAGCAGGCTCGGGTACGATCATATTTCACATGCCGTGGCAGGAGGAGGCTCTACAAAGCGCCTTAGTGGACTGGGTAATCTTGAAGGACGTCAGCTTTAGCAATGCAGTGTCACCGGCACTTCGAGGTTTACTAACCTGGAACCGCAGCAGTCTCCTTCCAGCGCTGCCGAATTCGAGCACGACAATGCGCAAGTATATTCTAATGACTTTGGAGAGCAGAACGATCGAGGTTACCCAGCTTCTAGCGGCGTCGTCGTCAAGGATCAGTATAAGCGTCGACGTGTGGACGTCATCTAACTACCTAAGCTTCCTTGGTGTTGTAGCTCACTTTGCCGGTAAGTCCGACCCCGCTACCTAATAGAGAAGGCGGTAGCGCTAGCGTGGCAGAATAATTGCAACACCAAAGATTCTGACGATGCTGCAGATGCTCGATTCCAACAGAGAGATATATTGATCGCCTTCGAAAACTTGTACGGAGACCATACTGGAGCTACCCAAGGCTCTGTCGTACGCGCCGCACTCGATAGATATACGATCGCTTCGAAATTCCACTGCTTTGTGGGTGATAACGCGACGAGCAACGATGGCGAGCTTATCAAGAGCCTCAATCTTCATCCGAACATCAACATCTCGGCCGACAACCGCATACGCTGTGCAGGCCATATAATCAACCTCGTGGTTAAGGCAACAATATACGGCAATGGAGTAGGCCGCTGGGAAGAGGAGATAGCTGCTGCTGCTCCAAAAGATCAGTTTCAAAAATTCCGAGAGCTTGGTGTTGTGGGCAAGCTGCACAACTTCGTGAATGCAGTGTGTGCATCCCACAAGCGCCGCGAGCTGTTTCTATCGATGCAAACAGACGACGACGACGAGGCTTTGTATACTTACAACACGCTGCAATTGCGGCAAGCTGGAGGCGTACGCTGGCACTCAGTTTATCTTATGCTTCTTCGTTGCCTTGAGCTTCAGGATTCCATCAAACGCTTCATCCGGCATCTCCGTCACGAACAACCCGACGAGCTCGATTACAGCCCTATCACCGACGCGCTCTCCGACGACGATTGGGACGACGTTACCGAACTTGTTGACTTTCTACAAGCTCCGTACGAGCTCACGAAGCGCCTGGAGGGCTCCACGAGCGTCTCTGGTTTCGGCTCACTATGGCAAACTTTGCCTAACCTCCAAGCTCTGTGGGCACACTACGACGAGGCAAGCGAGCGCCCACACACACAAAGAAATCAATATTTCGAGTCTGCAGTCTCGTACGGCAAAGTAAAGCTCGACAGCTACTTTGACCTTGTACTCCTACAACCCGACGTCAGCTTTTACGCTGTAGCCACCGCGCTCCATCCTAAGCTCCGCCTTGGCTGGTTTAAGACGCAGTGGAAGCACTTTCCGCACTGGTATCGCAAGGCGGAGACCTCCATCCGACGAGTCTTCAAGCAGTATACGGAGGCAGCCGAAGAGGCCGAGGATGAGCTCCATCTACCAGCTCCAAGTCGCCGGAAGCTCGCAGGTGGCGGCAAAAATACTCTGTACGAGCGTACGATGGAGGTTGACCTCCACCTACTCACCAACGCCAAAGGCAAGCGTACGAAGCGAGTAAGCCAGCTTGACGAGTATTTTGACTCGCTGCTATTTGACTATACTAGCGGAAGTGAGACTGAGTTGCTCCTACTCGACTCCGACGATCCCTGGGCCTGGTGGCTTCAAGTCGGCCGCGAGCGTTATCCTATCCTTTTCAAAATCGCCGGCGACTACTTATCAATCCCCTCCACCAGCTGTGAGTGCGAGCGCTCGTTTAGTAAAGCCCGACGAACAATAAGCGACGATCGCAACAAGCTCGGAGGCACTACAATCGAAGCTATACAACTACAAAAGAGCTGGCTAAGGCACGGCGTTGTGAAGAGCTCACTCAACGATCTCGAGATTTTAGTGAGAAAAGCTGATAAAAATCAGCTCGGGAGAATGGCTGCTTCTCAAGCCAGTGACTCCTTCAGCGCTCCTTCACGGGCAAGCAGCTCCTTCGGCCAATCAGAGAGCTCCTACTGCCAGTAGGTGGCTCGTGCAGCAGTAGTACTGCTACTGATAGTAAGGGCCTCCCTTTTTGTCACTACAGTCAGTAGTTCACTCTACAAGAGGCAGTACAGTAGCTAACCGAGCCAATCAGTAGCAGTAGTACTGGCTGATGGAGACGCTGGATCACGGCACCACACCAGTTTCAAAAAGAGGGAGACGGGATCTAGAGCAGCATGAAGTTGGCGACGCTATGTCTGTACAGCAAATACAGTCCCGTGGAACGAACACATGAGAGATACATTGGAAAGCTCTTCCTCTTTGCAGACTGGAACACACTGCTTTCGAGCAAAATGCCGAAAACTGATCACATGGAACCATTGATTGTGGAAAAACCCTCACATGCCACTGTCGTATCTTTCTTTTTAGTGGTCTGTTTTTCTTTGTGCTTGGTTGCAATCCAAATCATGGCCTGTATCTCTCATGTTCTGTTAGAGCCTATCCCCCCTCGTTTGAGAGTTTTAGGTAGGAAGACTGTTTATCGATGGGTGTGTCATTGGAGGACCCAAAAAGCAGCGGGACGGGACGTACGCCGTTGCTTCCGTGCTTTTATCCACGGAGTAGTTCTCATGCCGTTTAAATTCCTGGGAAAGAGGAAGAGAGAAGAACGCCATGCTGATTGATCGCTATCGTTTTACTTTTACCTTCAGGTGTGGCGGAAGATGTTGTGATTTAGAGGCGCCAACCGTATTTTGAGGATCCCAAGGACCAGAAAGAGATATCTATTGCCCCAATCAAAGTTTTGGTTCATGGCATTTGCAATTTTCTCGTTCGACTTGATTACAGGCAGAAGACAAACGAAGACACGGTCTGTTCTTCCCCTATTTTAGAAAGGAGAGGAAATTTGTGGGGTAGAGGCAATAATTGGTCGTAAGAGAAATCAGAAACCAGGGACAACACATCTAGTATGCCACCCATTCCTTTATTCATTCCAGCATTGACATGACGTTTTGATTTCAACGCAAGCGGAAGAGAGAAGAAATACGTTCTGCCAAGTTCCATTTTCGGAAAAGAAACGAAGGTTTTAGAGTAGAGATGACAACACCCTTATGAAGAAGAAATCTGGGAACTAGAAACCAGAAAGAGATATCCGTCGCCTCGAACGAGGTTCTGGTACATGCAATGTACATCAGTGCTTTTTATTTCTAGGCAGGCAGGAGAGAGAGGAGGACATAGTTCTTGACAACCCAATTTTGAGAAATGAAGAGGAAGTTGTGTGGAGTAGAGGAAAGGTCGTAATGAAGGGTCGAAGATATTTATACACAGCGTTGGAGTAGAGGGCGCCGGCGCAAGATAACATAAGTGGCATCTCCTTATGCTTCGATGCTTCATACGTGGAACGTGACAAGCAGAAGACAGAGCGGCAGACATGTTTTCCCCAATCCCATTTTTAGAAAAGAAGTGAAAGTTTTGTGAATTGGAAGCAGAGCCGCAGCAAAGAGTCTAGGGTATTTATACCCTGCCTTAGAGCACAAGGCGCCACGTGACAGCACATAGGTTTCTTCCTGCTTGGTTTCCGTGCTTGATGAACTTATAACGCGACAAAACTCCCACAGCACATATCTGGAGCTTATCTCGCCTTTGTGATTTTTCGAATATAGCCAACACCCAGAAACGGCAACTCATAAGATAAACCGGGAAGGCTTTTAAGGTACAGCGCAGCACAGAACATGGTCTTGGTAGACCGAGGTTTTAACGAGAGGCGCAGAAATGAATGTCCGATCCTGTATATTTTTTGGACAAAAATGGAAGAGTGTGATGGAGAAGAGAAGAAGCAGACGAGGGAGTTTATATACACAGCGGCAGCGCTGACTCCATCTTGAAGTTCTTTTCCGCTTTTAAGTATAGTTTTTGAGAGTTCCGCTATTGCAGCATACCCCAAACAGTAGCGACGTTTTACTTTCTCAGAAGGCGAAAACGGAGCACATCAAAGCTCCTTAAGTATTTTTCAGACCCAACCTCCTCTTTCTCGTTTTATGAACCCTTTGCTTGCATCAATAGCGGACTTGGTTGATTTCAGGCTCCGCAGCAAAGGATTCTGGCATGTCTAGGCGTAGGCTGACTTTTTGAGACAGCGGTCACACCACCTACATGGATCGAGCTCTCGTTGTTTTCTAAAGAGAAAGACGTGATTTCAAGAGAACGAAGAAAAATGGTACTAGACGGGTAGATATATGTATCCACAGACTCGGACATATGCCATCTAGCTCGCCTATTCGAGACGTTCCTTTTCATTTTGGTACGCTGAGAATGAAGGGATGATTTTGAGAGTCAAGAAGAAGAAGAAGGGTGAGGGTGACGGGGAGGTAGATTTACATATCCACCGACTCAGACATGCATCTTCGACACTGGTTTGTCGAACGACGGGTGCACCACCCATCAGCTGTTCCAGGGTCGTTTTTGGTATGCTAAGAAAGAGGGAGAAAAGCTCGTTTTTAGAACAGCGGACGCACCACCCATGAGTTCTTTGAGCGTCCTTTTTGCGCGCTGAGAACATTGAGGATTTTTTTAAGAATTGAAAAAGAAGAGTGTTCGAAGAAGGCGGATATATATACACAGCCACTCCGCAAGTCACTAGCGTGCCATCCTCCGCCACGCAGACATGTTCACATGGCAGATGTGTTTTTCTCTCTCAGAAAGCGGTCGCCGTCCATGAGAATGTATTCTTTGGGGTTCCGGACATTCTACGATAACCACAAACTTTCAAGTCCGCTGTTGATAAAGTGATTTAAAACCAAGAGGCCAGAATATTCCAACTTTGACACTAGGATTTTAATAAGGCAAAAGATGCGCGCACGCGGAAACATGATTTCTTGGGTATGCTCTTTTTTGAAGCGGAGAAGACGCACATGCGCTGTTCTGCTCAGGAGTTTAATCATCTCGAGAGGGGGTTTAGGTAATGAAGGAAAGAGGAAGTGGGGTCTTGGGCGGAGAGTAGACTCTGTATCTATGCGGGTTGCTTGGCGCTGTCCGAAAGTTGGGTTTTGTATCGAGGGTTCAATGGGTGTCATAAGGTGTGCGGGAATCCGAGCTCTGCCGCCAATAGCGTGTATAGTGTGACTCTTTGTTACAAATAAACACATTCGAGCGATTCTTGCGTTTTTGAGACGTATATTTGAAGAGATCAGTACAGCAAGAGACATGCAAAAGAACAGCAAGAATGTAGTCATGTTTTTCATTTTTGATCTACTAATCAAAGCCCTCGCGCAATTCCAAGCGCAGGCTGATCATCGTGTCATCAAGCTCTAATGCTTCCAGTACTTGCCCTTGCCCTTCCTCAGACCCTTGACATCGGCCTGCTTGACGACAAAGACACCACGGTCGATTGTGTTGATGACAACGTATCCAGAGTCGAAAGTGTAGGCAGACCAGGTACCAGCGTCCCAGAGGGCATCACCGCCGCCGGGCTTGACATCATCCGGAGGGTAGACGTCGAAGTAGGCAATCTCCTTGACCTTGGAGGCGTCGGGGAACTTGGGGATTGAGGAGACGTCGAGGATACGGAGACCGGCTTGGTAGTTGGATTGGTAGTCAAGACCGTCGTAGACGTACTGGTTGTGGTCAACGGAGCGGGTGGTGGTCTTGTAGTGGCCGGTGACGACGGGAGCCTCGAGGTTCTGAATGTCCCACACGTAGGTCACGGCGAAACCATCGCGAGCGGGCGAGTTGACGGCAGTACGGTTGGGGTCGATTTGACCCTCGTCGAGCTCGTCGTCCATGACGATGTGAGTCTGCCAGTAGGGGTCAAGCACCCATCCCTGGTGGGTGTAGGAAGCACCGACGTAGGGAGTGCGCGAGATGATGGCACCGGCGTTGCCCATACCCTTCTTGTTGGTGACGTCGTAGATGGTCAGGGTGTCTTCGTTGTAGCCGTAGCAGATGTCACGACCGTAGTACTTCTTGTGGGGACCACGGTAGACGATGCATTGAGCGTCGTGGGTATAGCCATCCTGGCCATTGCAACCCTCAACGTAAGGCTTGGTAGGGTCGTCCATGTTAATGAACATGGGTCCACCAGCACAGGTGTCGTTGCGGCCAGGGCGGCCACCAGCTCCGCAGGCAACGGCGTAGTTCTTCTCCTCGTTGGCGACGACAGTGTGGGTGCGACCTCGGATACCCTGGGCAATGTCGACAAGAGCGACATCCTTGACAATATCAAAGGTGTAGGGCTTCTTGGGGGATAGGTCAAGCAATTTGTTCAAGTCAAAGACCTGGACGTGGTGACCGACACCCTCGGATCCGACAATGAGCGAGTCACGGACGACCTTAATCTCGCGCCAGATGACAGAATCGTTGTTGGCGGGAAGGCGCCCGAGATACTCGAGCTGGCCGTCTTTGGTGACCTCGGAGAAAGAAGCACCGTAAGTTTGACCGATGGCAATCTATCTGAGAGTCAGTCGAATCTTACATGAAATATGTGCAGGGGTGGCTTAATAAAGCCGGTGGTACTTACAAATTCACGGCCATGGGACGTCCATCCCCAGGAACCACTACCCTCACCAACGGCATCGCCAAGCTCAGCATGCGTCTTGAAGTCGTACAAGTCAATGTTCTTGCACTTGTACGTCTGGTCAGGGTCGTTTTTGACGGCCTCAATGCGACCATGCTTGCACTTGATCTTGTTCTTCTCAGTGCGCTTCTTGCTGAAACCCATCCACTTCTTGTTGTCATAGTTGCCAGCGGCGCGCTGCTTGGCCCATGCAGCCTATATCTGTCAGTACCTCTGTATCAGATGAGACGAGTTGACATACCTCCTTGCCGGACATCATGAGGTCCATAACCTCTCCAGAGGCATACTGCTGGTGAGTAAAGCCATGGGCAGCGACCAAAGGCAGCAAAGCCGTGGTAAGAGTAGCCCACTTCATCGTTGCGAACAAGACTGCGAATTGACGGTTGGCAGTTGATGATGATCCGGCAATCTGGGAGCAAACGCATGCATGTTATATATCGTCCCTCCTCTGCACTACCACTCCGGTGGCACCGACTCGCCCATGGCTTTCCCGGGTGCAGAAGGCTGTGAATGACTATCATCACTATACCTCCTTCCTATCGTAGGTGTTCCGAAAAACTAGTATAAGCATCCAAGACTTGTGTAGAAGCAACGACAGTGCATGTCGTATGCAGCGGTGCGCTGGGCAAACCTTGGACAAGTCTTGGGGATGAGGTTCGTAGGCCTGCGTCCATGTACGCCGAGAGCAGCGTTGTGCTTGGCAGAGGTTCCGCCTTGGAACCGAGCATAAAAGTGTACGACTACGGCTGGTGTACCCCAGTACTGTACAGGGCAGGCTGGTCGAGAGCGTGGCGGGGCTTCAGCGAATGCGGTGCAAACTAAAGTGGGATCTGCTCCAGCGGAGATGTCGGCTGGTAGATAGCGTAACCTGAACAGGCAGCTGCTTCTGTTGCCAAGCACCGCTCAAGAATATGTGCACCATGGGAAAAGAAACGCAGGAACCTGATGTCTGGAGGGCGTGGACCATTGCAAGCCGATGGTAGACTTTAGCCGCAGCACTGATGTGCAGGCTCCTTCCAGTATGGGCATATTGGGTCGCATATGGCGACGCAGTCCCTCGAATGGCGTGCTCTCAAGCTGCACAACGCTGCAAGGTGGTCCTCATCCAATCCGTCTTACGGCCAGGCAGCAAGCAAGGCGGAAGCACCGATGTGATGTTAAAGCCGCGCTTGTCGACGGATGTTATGGCCCCAGTTCCTTATCGCAGAGCACTATAGCTCGGGAAGCTGAGAGGCCGATCTCCATGCTCAGCCTTGGCGAAAGATCCGTTGGGGATGCAGATAGCGGAGATGAGGAAAAGGTCCAAGTGGCGACAGAGAATGAAAAGTTGCAACGAGCTGGAACGAGGGCGGGAGGGGAACGAGGGCGGGAGCGGAGAGCCTCTTGTAGGACTTTACCTCTTGATGCGACTTAGCCATGTAATGAGCGCAATTGAGTCTTCTATTGAGCATGATTGAGGCCTTTGCGGAGAATACTAATATGACCTCTGGGGCGATTGGCTCCACGCGTGACAAGCTGCATGCTTCGTCTCCTTGCTAGTGACAAATGCAAACCACGGTAGTGGTACACTGTACCTGTGTCCTGGGAGATGGGCAGGTACAGTCTGTAAATCAATGCAAACAGCCCTGGCTCTGAAAGCTTGAACAACTTGTCGTCAACCCTGGCATGCGATATCAAAGTAAAAATGGTGGGGGTGTGGTAGATGGGAAAGGTAGACAGCGGAATGAAAGCGCGCCAGCCTCGGCAAAACCTGCCGTACCTCTGCACCTTCGCATTGCACCGCCCAAAGCCCCAAAGTCCCACACACCTAACCCCAGCTTCCGTATCCGCCTCCACCAATCACCTCGGACCCGACCATGAAGCTTACTGAGGACGATCTCTACCGCAGCTCGACGCAATATAGGAATTGGTCCTTTACCCGCGCCCAACTAGCCGAACAACGATTGCGAATCAATGTCCAGGCCACCGAGCGCGTCAAGGCGAATGTCGCGCGCGTACGAGCACAACGCGCCCAAGATGCGGTAGACAATGACGGCGCAGCGTCTGGAGTAGACAAGGAGAATGGAAGCGGGACCAGTGGAGCGAATACCCCAAACTCGGGCATGCAGACGGCGACCGAAGTCAACTGTCTGACAGCGGAAGAAGAGTTGAAGATAGTAGATGAGTTCTGTGAGCGCGCCATAGCACTAGGAAACCACTATAGTTTTCCCTTGAACGTCGTTGTATGTCCGGATTCTCTCTCTACACCCGATTTCATGCTACAAAAAATGGTTATATTAACTCATTCAGGCAACATGTATCCAATTCCTGCGGCGCTTCTACCTCTACAATTCCCCCATGACATATCACGTCAACACCATCCTCCGCACGATAATGTTCATGGCGACTAAGATCGAGCTCTTCAACATCCACGTCTCACAGTACGCCGAGGGCGCCGGCCGCAATGTAACTAGCGAAGACGTACTCGCCCCCGAATACATCATCATGCAAGGCCTCCGCTACAACCTCGATGTGCGGCACCCCTTCCGCGCCATAAAGGCCGGCCACATGGAGCTGCTGGAGATGGCGCACGGAAAATACCAAGGGCCCGCTCAAGGCATGACACCAAAAGACGTGCAAACCAAAATCCTCTCTTTACCACCGAAATCCGGCGGGGGCCCCCCGATCAAGCTGCCCGAAAAGAAAGTCGAAGAGCGGATCCACGCCGCCTATGGCGTAGCCACGAATACCCTGCGCACCATTGCCGTCCTCACAGATGCTTATTTCCTCTACACGCCATCCCAGATTTGGCTCTCAGCCCACCTGCTTGCAGACGAACCCTTGACGCTATTCTACCTCTCCACTAAACTCCCTGCTTCACATCCGCTCTACGAGAAGACGCTGGCTACACTGCGTTCCTGCGCCCACCTCATCTCGTCACACCGCTTATACGTCAACAACACGCTTCCGGCGCCCGAGCGTGACGCCCGCGAGGCGAAACACAAAGCAGAGGTCAAGGGCATGGTGCAGAAGTTGAAGAATTGTAGGGATCCGGATAAGGTTGATTTGGTCAAGTTGAACCAGGCACAGAAGAGAGATGCCGTGCAGGGTGATGCCTTGGAGGAGAGTAAGGCGAAGAGGAGAAAGTTGGCTCGAGAGGGCTATGAGAAGGAGTCTGATGCTTTTTGGGGACCTGAGTTGCCGAAAGCTGATTAGTGGTATCACGTTGAGCGTGGAGGGTGGGAGTTGTGTATGATAGGCATGCTTCTTTTTCTTTTCATACACATGGGATCGGCACATTGGATTCGATTGGAGTAATAGGCGTTTTTGTTCCAAAAGAGGGTGAAAAATGATACCAAAGGTGCAAGCTCGGTTGAGTAGAATAATGGAGTTTTTGCTCTTCTCCGAGGAAATGAGGATATGTAGAACTTTTTTCTTCTTCTTCTTCTTCTTCTTCTTCTTACTGTTACACCCGGACTTCGATGTTGTGTCTTGTTTCTTTACTCTCCGCCCGGTAGCACCTCCTCATTAGCCCGCCAGATCCAAAAGACTGGCGGTATCACCCCGCGCTTCCTACTATCTTTGCAAGAACAAACACAAGTCTATACCGCTAACAGTGAACACCTCGTAGCACACCAATCGAAGTGCCTTCTCAGGCCCACTTGGAGAGACCTACATGCCCAGCATACTTGGTCAAGTACGTAAACGGCGTTCTTTTCTGGGATAGCATAACGGACTGGCAACCCACGGGGCAACGTTCAGTGACTCTTTTCTCTAAACCCCACGGCGTCCACTCGACCCAGCGCCCCTTCCAATCGTACCATTACCATTGCCATCACCATCATCCCTCGGATCCTTCCTACCTACATTCGGAAACATCGGTGCCACCGGCGCGATATTCGCAGGTTTCTTCGTGCCAAGGACAGAGTTACCGAGATACGTGCCAAACATGCCGTTACTCGGTGTACCGGGTGGCCGCCTAGAAGTATCTCGGGAAATACTTGCATTACGCTCTTTGCTACTTCTTGCTTGCGCGTCGTTCTTCTTGCGCTGCTTAAGTGCGGTTTCGAGTTGGTAGACAGGCGCCATATGGGATGCCGGGACGTTGTTCATGCCGCCGAAGGAGTTTACGAGGTGGGTTTTGCGCTCTTGGAGCTTCTTGTGCAGCGTATCGGGGCTGTACTCAGAGAGGTCGTGTTTCTTCTTTTGCTTCTTTGGGGGAGGTGTTGGGGCCGAGGGCGGCATTGTAGGGGATTGCTCGTCGAATAGAGAAGGGTACTGTTTGTGCTCTGAAAGTAGCTCTGTCTCGTTCATATGAGGAGACTTGGCTGTCGGGATCGAAGTGACGGCTTGAAGGTTGGGAAGCGCATTTGCCGTGCCGACGGAGGATGTGTATTCGTCACGACGCCGGGCGAGCTCTGCACTAGTGGCCTGCGACAAGATCTCTTCGCGTTCTGCTACACCGCCTTTGTCACTCTGTTCTCGGGTTCTCTTGACGCGTTCAGGAGCAAGCCTGGAGTGTTGTTGGGTGGGTGATGATCTTGCCGAGGTGGGCGTGCTGCCACCGAGATGAGTTTCCACCATGTGATGAGGACGGTGCTGGTAGATACCAATATGCCGATTCGTTCTAGTGTTCAAAAGGGGATCCATATGAGGGATTTCATCTTCGTCGTCATTTTCATCGTCATTGTCTTCTTCCTTCTCCTCACCAACCCCTCCAAGTTGTTGAGTCGATCGCGAACTCGGCGGCCGAACTGGCATGCTGGGCTCACACTTGTATTCGACCTGCTCGCGATAGTCCTCAGGTGCACTGGACTCATTCTGTTGCTGAACCGGCTCACTGACAGCAGAGTCGTGGGCGCGATTTGCAGTATCTTCTACATTTTCGTCGGCTGTGGAAGTCATCAAAGCAGAGGAATCTTTATTCTTGTCTTCATTGACGCGTTGGGCTGGTTTTGTGCTGGTATGGTATTCACGACGCTGATTATGATCCGGATTACTCTCGTCATTCTCTTTAACACGCGAAGGACCGCCGAAGTCGTCCCTATACTTGGGAGTCGTTCGATCGACACGGCTACCAAAAGCCTCATCAAAGTCCTGAAGAACACTCTTCAAGTCGGCGATTGCTCTATGAAGCTCGGGAAAGTCACTGCCGCACGCTGTGTAGATAGAGATGACGTTCCAGGAAGCTATCATTAAGTTGTCGAAGTTAGGGAACGCCGCCTTAGCGATACTGTTGAACAGACCGACTTTGACGTGGCTCGGGACAGTATCGAATGTCCTGCCCTTCGCAGCTTCCGGTATGATATCTAGCCCATTGCGCTTACGCCTGTTGGACACATGTGGTATGACTTCTTCGTTGGGCTCGCGATTTCGCGATCTCCTTGCTACTGCTTGTCAGACTGAACGTGGTGTGAATGTATTTGATACTTACACTGTAGACCAGCCCGGCTCTGTTCGGCTGTGGACGGATCGAGCCTCGCGAGAGTCTGAAAAGAGTTAGTAACATGTTGACGGATCTCTCAAATGGAAAGTATTGGCCTGATTCAGCTTGCCAGGTCAATGGGGAGTGGCGCACCTCTCCTTCATGAAACAAAGTCGGGGCTTGATTTGGCATCTTGTAAGCCGCGCGTCTAGCTTCGTTGATGCTGTTCATCCTGGCGTATATGGCTTGAAACTTTTCCCTGAACAATGGCACTGTGCCCCTAGCGATGAATCCATGGATAGGGAGAGAGTCGGGAATTTTGTCGTCCTGTGGAAGCGGATCTTCGGCGCGCATCTGTATTTCACCGTTGTCCACTACCAAGTAAACTCGATGAACAGCGTTGTTCTCTTCAGGAAGCAGAACATTGCCAAGATCAAAGCGTGTGGCCTTTTCCTTGAGTGTCACAAGAGTAAGTTCTGGTCTGGTCACGCCGTTGACCTTGGTGTATGTCGGTGGCTCGTCATTGTTAACTCCTTCCAGGAACTCGTTGAGATGTTTCGGCTTGACGTAGCGCAGCTGATCTCTCAAGATGAGCGCGCGCTTCTGCGGCTTGTTGAGAGAGCTGAAGGTTGGGGCTGCTATGTCCATTGTGAGTCGTCTGTAGGGCGCCGTTGAGAGCTGTGGTCAAATCAATGTAACCACTGACTGCGACTGAGCTAGCCAGAAGTCCGGCAGCCGTCGATCGATCCAGTAAGATGAGGAATAGACTGTCGGGAGGAGACGATAGTAGGATGGAAAGATCCTGCGGGTGCGCTTGTTTATACCTGGAGGGCGACGGGCTAGCGTAGGCCTCTCACTTTCGCGCTGCCCATAGCGCCCTTCACAGCCCTAGTGAAGGTGTTCTTTTCACAAACGGCTTTGAAATCCTGACACCTGTGACATGCAAAAAGCATCCTATCATTTGGCCAATAGAGACCCTATGCCACGATAAACGGTCATGCGAAGGAGTAGAAATAGAGAAGAATTAACGGTTGTTCCCAACGCTCTCGCATCGTATTTAGTCCCGGAGAACGGTGAGAGCTCAAGGTCAAGAATTCTGCCGCTGATATCGATTGTGGATTGCCTCGGATAAGTTTATCCTGCAGTCCTTAAAAACCCTGAGGGTGACCGTGTCCATTAACGCACAGGCGTAAATAAGGTCGGCAAGGCGTTTGTGTGATACTCACATTTTCATGAGAGGACGTGAGACGAGGCTGTGACCGGTAACATGGACCATATTCAACAGAGTTAGATTCTAGATCTATATCCGTTGAATTCGGCTATCGATCTCTCAGTCCGAAAGTCAGAAGTTTCCCAGAGCATCGACAGCCCTGCCGGTTCCAGGCTGTGACCCCGTCGACTATGAAACTTACGACATATATGTCTATCTTATCGTTGCTGAGACGCGGGAAGGAAAGAGAGCAAGGAATGCCACGTTGAAGGGTGATGTTGATTTCGTGACGTTCATGTGGGCTGCGCAAGTGGAGATGTTGATCTGTCAAATGGAAAGAGCTACCGGAACGGACAACGTGGGACAAAGGTTAGCGACACATTGGCGACCAGATTCGCATCACTGACAGGTGGGATTCTCAAAACGCATGATGCTGACTAGCGATGAAGATTATAAGTCTATCATGACCAGGCCATCACTATAGGCAGTACACTTGCATGCAACTGAGTCTTGAATATGATACCAGACGTTCCTTAGTCTCCAAACGCTTACAGATACAAGCCCTCGGGCTCACCCTCGGTCTTCGTCTTAAGAACACGTTCCCTAGCAGTCCTGAAGTCCTCCATATTGACCCGCATACGACGCTCACGGAGAGCCATGAGTCCGGCTTCAGAGCAGATGGCCTTGATGTCAGCACCAGAGAGATCGTCCTTTTGGTTGATGAACTCGTCGAGGTCGACATCCTCATTGAGGGACATCTTGGAAGTGTGGAGGGTAAAGATCTTCTTCTTGGTGGTTTCTATACGGTGGTCAGTATGGTCATTGTGGGGGGTTATGATTCAACTTACGGTCGGGGTTCTCGAAGAGAATCTTTCGATCGATACGTCCAGGACGAATAAGCGCGGGATCTAGTGTCTCGATCTTGTTGGTGGCCATGATAACCTTGACGTCACCACGATCGTCGAAACCATCCAGCTGGTTCAGAAGCTCCAACATGGTTCTCTGGATTTCACGTTCGCCTCCAGATTGCGATTCGTATCTCTTTGTTCCAATGGCGTCGATTTCGTCAATGAAGACGATGGAAGGAGCGTTCTCCGCAGCGGTCTGGAACAGCTGTCGTACTAGCCTGGGACCGTCTCCGAGATACTTCTGAATCAGCTCACTACCAACGATACGCAGGAAAGTTGCACTGGTCTGGTTGGCTACGGCCTTGGCTAAAAGTGTCTTTCCGGTACCGGGTGCACCGTAGAGAATGACACCCTTCGGTGGCTTGATACCCATCTCCTCGTATAGTTCAGGATGTAAGAGAGGCAGCTCGACCGCCTCCCGTACTTCCTGGATCTGTGATTCCAGACCACCAATGTCTCCGTACGACTCCGTGGGTGCCTTATCCAGCTTCATAACGGACACTGAAGGATCCGCATCGTCTGTGAGTACACCGACTACGGAAACAGACTTGTGGTGCAGGAGAATGCTCGCTCCAGGCTCTAGCAGATCCTTGTCAACGAAAGACATGATGGAGACGTAGTATTCGGGACCTGTAGCGCTGGAAACGATGGCGTGGTCGTCGTCGATGAGTTCCTCCAGATTTCCGACACCCATTGGACTGCCTCGCATGTCGTCGACACGAGAGCGCTCATCGGCGTTCCGGTCTTCGGCATCCTCTCCGGCCTGCGCAACGGGCGCGTTTCCTTCCTTGACAGCCTTTGCCTTGCGAAGACGCTCCTGGTTCTCGACGTACTCCTCTTCTAATAACAGATGGTCGTGGATGCGCTGCATTCGGAGGTATCGTAGCTTGCATCGCGCGGTCGGGTAGACGGTCGGGAGCTTCGCAGCGGCACTGGGTCCAGCCGCCTTCTTCTTCTTACGGCCGATGCGGGTTGTGGGTTGTGGTGGGGGCTCGTACTTTGGCTTCTCCTTCTAGAGGCCATTGTCAGTATCTGCGGTGAGGCAACACATGGCGGACTCCCGAGAGCTATCATTACGACCACCCTCAACAGCACATACCTTGTCTTTCTTGTTCTTGTCATCGCCGGGAGGCCCGCCACCTCCTGCACTCGACTGCTGATTACCCTGTTCATCATTAGCATGGTGTTGATGGTGCTGCGGGAGGGAGGCGACGTTACCATGGCACGCGTTCAGTCGAGGAAAGTGGGATCACGGGATTGCTTAGATGTATTGGGTAGGATAGAGAAGACCACGGCGAGCGTGGTGGCGAGGGCGATGGGAGCGAGTGAGGCGATGGTTGTTTGTAAGAGGTGTTGATGCGCTGATTCCGAAGCTCGTGGATGTCGGAGGATCGGGGTTAGTGCTCTGTGGCGTCACTGCACTCGAACCACGGGAAGCCTCACCCTTCTACTTCCATACAACGACAGACACGTAAGGCCGGCTCCGATAGACTTGTACTTTTGACTGAGCGCTCAAATTCACTCCGACTTCCTTTATTCTACCAAATATTCGGGGTATTGCCAGCCATATCATCACCCGACAAGCTTGAACCCCCGCCGGTGAGCCACTGCAAGCTCCCCACGCGGGTCCTTAGATACTCAACTCAGCTATCGCAATCGCAATCACGGTACTGGTGAGTTAAGTGCTTCGCCGGTTGCCTCACAGACCGGTCAGATTTCACAACTTGTTCTCGCATTTTCCAACAGCGTGAATCACGCTTTCCCCGCACTTGGTCTTGGTGGAGCTTGCATCACTTCGCGGGCCTCAGGCTGACTTCACGCCTAGAAATACCTTGATCGCACCCACCTGCTGCCTGGTTCTTCCAACCCTGCGCTCTGCATTCTCTCTCTTTGCCTTCTCAACCACATCCAACCAGCCGAAATACGCAACCATGGCCTCCAACCGAACCAGGCGCATTGCGAAGGAGATTGCCGACATCCACAATGACCAGCACTCCAAGATCGTCGTCGAGCCTTCGGGCAATGGGGAGGATCTCACACATCTGAGGGGCCAGTTCCTGGGGCCCCCTGACACGCCATACGAGGGGGCTACCTACTTTGTCGACATCAAGATCCCGAGCGAGTACCCCTTCCGCCCGCCCGTCATGAAGTTCGAGACCAAGATCTGGCACCCCAATGTCAGCTCGCAGACGGTAAGTCGCTATGTATTCTCAAGTAATCTCAGCAGGCTAATATAGATAGGGCGCCATCTGCTTAGACACACTATCGTCACAATGGTCACCAGTCCTCACCATCAAGTCCGCCCTCATCTCGCTCCAATCCCTCCTCAGCACACCCGAACCGAAGGATCCACAAGACGCAGAAGTAGCCGGAATGCTGATCCGTAATCCCGCTGAGTTTGAGCACAAGGCCCGCGAATGGGCCGTCAAGTTCGCCGGCGCACCGCAAAAGGAGATTGCCGAGGGAAGTGGCGGTGCCACAGCAGCGTCCATCAAGAAGAAGGCACAACAGGCGAAGCAAAACGAGGAGAAGTCCAAACTCGCCGCGTACAAGGGATACAACAAGGACCTAGTGGATCGCTTCGTGGCTATGGGCTTTGATGTCGAAGCCGTCGTTGCTGCATTCGAGTATGTCGGCATCGACCGGATGGGCGGCGAGGACTACGAATTGGAGGAGGCCTACATGGGCGATATTACCGCTCGTCTGTTTGGCGAAGCGTAACTTTCTCCCCAAACTTTCCTCATCATTCTTATCAGCGCGTTGCTGGACACGGAATCGTCAGTTTTCTAGTACAGCACCAAGACCGGTGCCTCCTCAACGGGTGCCTGGTATGCGTTCCAGAGTTTCTACGCTAGAACTGTCAAGCTTTCTAGACCAACATGGCCTTCGCAATAGGGTAAGGAGCACGGGCGTTCATTCTAAGCAGACTATGCAGTTATTTCATCATGGGCGAAGGCGTCGATCCACGGCACTGTTATGAGGCTACGGTGTTTCCCCAAGTAAACAAAGGCAAACACCTCACAAATCAGCAAGAAAGTGAGACATTGCAAATCGAAGAGATTATATTATATTACTTCTTGCTTTTGTCTAGTGATATGTATGTACAGTGAATTGTCGGTATGATTGCGAACAGCCCGGATTTGCAACACTTAAGCAATGGCGCTGGTAACGTCGAAGATGGCGTTACCCTTGAAGTGACGGCCAGCAGCGTCAGCACCGAGGAGCTGAAGAGGAGCCTCGCCGAAAACAGTGACACCAGGGTTGGGCTTGTTGATGTTCTGCTGGACCTTGAGGGCTGGAAGATGTATCGTTAGCATTCCATCGTCTCCAAAGGCAGGACTAGATAGGTAAAGGAAGGAGGTGACTTACTGGTGCCATCGTACTCGTAAGAGAAGTCAAGAGGGATGCAAGCATCGATGTTGGTGGAGGGGTCAACGGGGTTGTTGACGGTGGTGCAGTTGCTGAACAGGCCAGCAGGGTAGGAGTCAGACACAAACTGTGCGTTGACAGTCTGCATCGAATAGCCGTTGGCGTAGGCGTACTTCTCCAGGGTGACGTTCCAGGAGCCCATGGAGGCGCTGGCGGAAGCGACGAGAGCGAGGAGGGGGATGGTGAACTGCATGTTGAAAAGATTGGTTGGTTGATTAGTCGGTTTGGTTTGGTTTGGTTTGGTAGTGGTGTTGAGAGAGAATGGGTTGATGTGATTGATATTTTTAAGACGTGCTCCCGGGCTTACTCTTATATGAAGAATCAGCACCGCACATTAATCTCCCCCGCCATACCCATTATCATCATCACTCTTCGTATTCTCGCTGCTACCGCGTCCAACAAGCAAGGCGGTCTACCACCAAACGTCGCCCCCCTTCCCCTTCCCCACCGTAAACTCGTGTTTGCCCGCCCGCCCACGGCTATTCTACCCAGCTGGCACTGCAACCCAGCCACCACCCATCGTATCGTAGTGCGGCCGGCCGCAAAGGCTGGAAACTGCGCTTTGACAGACGAGCAGTGGCTAGTGGCGCACCCGAAAGGGGTGTCAGATGCCGATCCACATCCACACCAGGAAGTAGGTAAAGTCTGCCGGGGTCGTGCGCAGGAACACGGTGAAGAAAACTGGGCGAATGCAGGGACGACGGAGGTAGCTGCACGACTCGCGCACACACACACACACACACACACACACACACTTCGCGCTACACTTTCTGCCTTGCTAAGCTTACTAACAACATAGCCTTGGTCCGAACAAGCGTTCGAGGGGCGTGTTTTTCTCTTTTCACCGCTTTCTCCCTCTCCCTCTCCCTCTCTTTCGCTTTGTCCCCACACCATGCACATACACGCCTTGATCTGACCGCTGTTACCTAGTCCCTGAGCTCTATTCTCCTTTGCTAAAATAGTACATTGATAGTGCTCAAACCATGGTCTCCGCGGGTCCCGGGCGTTTCTTCCCCTCGTACGCGTGGCGGTGCATACACTGTGCATTGAAGTCGTCTTTGGGGGTGCGCACGTAAATCTCCGAGACTAGAGCGGATGTGGCGCCCGCTTCATGCCGTTGCTAAATGGAGCATCGGCGCGGCCTCTTATCCGGTTTATTTGTAGACCAGACTGTTTGTGCAGACGGTCACGTGGGGCGGTGGATAAGCTTTCAAGAGAGAGGCGGGTGGGGAGGGACCGGCTGGACCTGCTTTCTACCATGGCTTCTTCGTATTTTGTCCTTGATAATGTGCTCGTTTGGTGGGTGCTGCATGCTGCTCAAACCCAGTGCTACGAGCACGATGTAACACTTCGGTCTATCGTAAAAAAACCTCGCAACATGAATCGTTAGGCACGCACTGAATAGTAATCATGTCTATCATTCATCCGACGATCCGAGAATGTTTGATGGCCTGCCTCTTTCCTGAGCAGCTCACCGTCCAACAAGCACCCTCTGGCTCTTCCTGGTCTCGGTTACATAATTCCTCTTCTCACCAATTACGAGCAACTGCATGTGGCCCTTGGCGGTGGGTGCATACTTCACGCTCGCGCCCTGCTTAACGCTGAACGCCTCACACATGGGCTTGCTGTTCAAGATCCATTGCGCGATCAGCTTGACACCGGGATCCCAACGCCCAACACTCGCAGTCACTTCCTCGCCTACCTTGGCCTTTTGATAATCAATTTCTGGGTCTGCTTGACGCTCCACCGCAGCTTGACGGCCACCGTGCTTGATGATATCGTCCCAGACGTTGCCACGGGTAGACGGCGCAGTAGAAGATGCGGAAAGCGGTGTAGGGCCATCTGGAGCGTGATCTTGAACCCATTTCTCCACCAACTCGAGGTAATCCCAGGTCTCGCGGTCTTGGTAGTTTCCACCGTGCGGCTTTTCAGGCAGAATAGTAACGTTTGCCCATCCTGCACCCCCAACGGCATCAGTGCGCTTCTGGAACTCCATGACGCCCTCGTTGAGGAAGTAGTTATCCCATGTGCCGACGTAAACAAAGATACGACCGGCAAGTGCGGCGCCTAGGTTGCGAGTGGAGTTGAAGTTGGTAACGATGTAGTTGCTGAGATCAAACGGTTTCCAGTATTCCACTGCTTCAGGGTATATCTCACCAGTGACCTTGTCCCATGGCTCGAGAGGGTAGTTGTTGTAGCCCTGTACACCAAAGACAGCATTCCATACATCCCATTGGTTGAAGGAGCGTGATGATGTGCCAAATGTGAGCTCCCAGTGGTTTTCTTGTGCAACAGTCGCTTCAATAACTTCGCTACCATTCACATGAGTCCGGATGCTGGGAACAGAGCTGCCATTCGCACGCTGGTACGCATTTGCAGCACTGTATAGCTCAATGTCCTGGTGGCGATGGAAATCAAGAGAATCGGGGTATGAAGAGAAGCAGACGCCAAAGAGGTCGGGGCGGTAGATGACGTTGGCAATAGATTCCCATCCACCGGTGGATCCTCCGTCTTGGACACGTGCGTAGGGAGCGCGGATGGTGTTAAAAGTCTCCTCAAGGTGCGGAATGAGCTCCTCGTTGATGGCATCTCCGTAAGGACCAAGGTTTGCCGTGTTAACAGCATAGGAATCGTCGTAATATGGCGCCTCATGGCGGAAGGTTACCATGATGAACTTGGGTGCAGGACGCTCAGCGGTAGTATTGGTACCGGGAATGATACCTGCGTCCCATGCTGCTGTGAAGTTTTCATCACTGCCGTATTTGTATGCGCCTTGACCGGCCGGCCAATGTCCTTGGTGATAGATAACGGGGTACCGCGTCTTCGTGTCGTTCGCATCGTAACCAGCTGGCAACACGACGTTGGCACCAACATACATATCGCGGCCCCAGAATTCGCTCAGCTTTTCACTGCGGATCTTGACATACTTTAATGACTTTGTGTCCTCGTAGTTGCCTTGGTGGCATCCACCAATCTCATTTCCGTTAAAGTTCTCAACCTCTGTGATGTTGTTGAAGGTCAACTCGAGAGTTTGTGCACTGCCGGAGATGTTGAAATCTATGATAGGCGTGATCAGGCTTCCATATCCATTGACATTCGGCGCACCGTCACCACATGGAAATCGGAGGCTGACTTTGGATCCATCGCTGCGGGTCACCGTTTCGTATCTGGTGAGGAAAGCTTGCACGCTATAGGTACCTGGGTCGATATCGCCCATGCTAACGTTCGGCCAGCCGTAAACACCAGTCGCGGTACTGCCATTGCTTCCTCCAGAAAATACGGCGGCGTTCTTCGAACCAAATTCGTATACATTCTTTCCGAAGATCTTGTTGGGCGATGAGGTAACATCAGTGTCTTCGAGCGGATCGGTTCCATTGGGCGCAAATATCAAAATGATACGGCCATCCGTCGGGGCATCCAAAAGGCCATTCGCTACTGAGAGCTTGACATTGAGATTGGCGTAGTAGTCGCGCTTGGCAGAAGCCTTGGCAGTAGGTACGGCTGATGCGCCTATCGCGAGCGAAGCGAGGAAGAAAGACTTCAACATCTTATGGAGGCAGGTTATTGCCCAGCCCGGCCGATTGCGATTCAAACTTAAAGTCGTGCTAAAACAAGCTGACGGTGGGCATACAAGCCTTTTGATACCAATTGAAGCTTTGACTTGCCATGACAGTGAAGGCTTAGGCTAGTAAAAGGTCTAGCCAGATAAAGAAGGCGCAAAGTTTAGTCAACGCATATACGGGAACAAAAGATAGCTACCCGAAATTTGAGAGCGATTGCAAGAGATAGAAGCAAAATTTTGGTTAAAAATCCCTCTCGTTGGGTCCCCAGTTACAGTGTGGATATCTTGCAGCGCTAGCGTTGTCCCATCATAACGGTCTTCGGTGTCGCTTGCGCAGGAACAGCGACGTCCTAGGCATGAAGTTCAATGTAGGGCTAGACGAATCGACCCAATTTGGTATTGGTGTGACGGGTTCCATCACTGGAGAGCGTTATGCGAAGAATCGCTGAGCTGGTGCTGGTGACCTAAATCATGTCAGCTATCAGACTAACCACATTGGGTCGACAACAACGTGGCCGTGGATAAGCATGGCCAAAGGCAATTGATTTGTGGATACGTCCTGGCTTTCCAAAGGCGATATCCCTGGGGCAAATCTGGTGAAACTGCAATGGGGATATGTATGGTTGCACTCTAGCGGCAGACCAAGTTCTTTGACGTCACGACTTTACCAAACACCTAGGCAACTACATACCGTGCAGGTGCGTGCAGGGACCTAGGTATCCCCAAATCAATTTCCATGATCCTTCGACTACCAATTCGCGATGAATCACATTACTGTTGATCACGCAAGGCTCGGCGCTATAAGATGCCTCCATAAAGCTGACGACTCTTTCATTAAGATTCTGGGTCTACCTTATGGAAAGGTCCCCCAGCGCTTCGCGCGAGCAAAGCTGCTGCATAAGCTCTCAGATGCCAATAATAATAGATGCAAAGACGATGTGTTCGATGCGACAACAATAAGAGCTTCCAGTATCCAGCCATGGGGTAGTGTCAAATCCGATGCTGCCAACATTCCGCTTCCGACCTACAATTTACCTGAGGATGAAGAACAGTCAGAAGATTGCTTGAATCTATCGATACATCTACCTCGGACCTGTATTGTTGAGGACGGGAAGCTGCGATCTGAAGCAAAGCTGCCAGTTTTTGTCTTCATCCACGGTGGCGCGTATTTCCTTGGTTCAGCAAACAGACCCTACTATAACCCCGAGAACCTAATACGCCACGCTCTCCGATGCAACACACCGATTGTATTTGTAGGCCTCAACTACCGACTCGGTGCGCTCGGTTTCCTGCACTCCAATCACGCACGAGATCTGATACCAGAGAACAACGGGCTTCATGATCAAGTCCTCGCCTTCGAGTGGCTGCGCGAGAACATCGAGGGCTTTGGTGGCGACGTCAATAACATTACCGTCATCGGCCAAAGCGCAGGAGGCGAAAGCGTATCTGTCCAGACCATGCATAAACCACTGTTCAAGCGCGCAATTATGTTTTCCGGTACGCCAGTCACGATGCCCGCCATGACACCCGATGAACACCACGACAATTTCCTCTCGCAAGCCAAAAAGTTGGGTATCCGTACCGAGGTAGAAGACGGAAGTGAAAGAGACGCAAAAGCTATCGCGGAAGAGATGATCAATATCGATGTCTCTAAGATTAGAGACCTGGCCTGGGTCGGCTTACCATGCACAAAAACTACTTTCTTCCCCTTCGAGCAACCGACCATGGAGTTGGCAAGAAAAGGCAAACTAGCCCCACCCGGCTGGGTGAAGCCCGTTGAAGCGCAAATCATCGGCTCGACTACATATGATGGCGGCATATCCTACAACATGATGAGCAAAGACCCTGACCGAAAGAATCACGCCGAAGCTTTTGAACACATTGCAAATGATGTCCTGGGGCCGCAGATGAGCAACTCTTTGCTCGACCTCTACGGTATCAAATCCGCTACCGACGACGCACTTGCACTCCAACAAATCTGCCTTTTCGAAAGCGACATTGGTTTCTTCGCTGCGGCGCTTAGTATCGCCGAGGGCACTCCAATACGCGACACGTACTTTCACGTATTCGACCTCCCTAACCTCTTCTCAGGTCCGATACGGGATCAAGGTGCTTTCGCAACACACACCTTCGACATCGTTACGTTGCTCGGTGGGGTGCACGAAGATATGCTGCCAGCACACTACGCTTCTATCACATCGCGATGGCGTGACACGATTCTCGACTTTGTGTGCAAGGGAACTCCGCCTTGTGCGAGGTACATCGGAGAGAACGAAGGGGAAAGATATGGCCTGATGGTTAGCGAAAGAGGGGTTGAAGAGGTTAGCAGTTGGGTATGGTTGGGAAACGATAGCAAGAGAAGAAACAACCTGTTCAAGTTGGCTGAGCGCATCGATGCAGATAAAGGCTGCGATATACTCTGGTTTGATGTATGTAGGCGATTCCTAATGCGCGGGGAGTAAGATGGTATGCGTTTGGGTAATGAAAAGCGGCAGTGCAACGGAAAGAAATCGCCATCATCAGTATTCATATCGCAAATAAGTGCTATAGACGCTTGCGAGAAAACAGCATACACTTCGAACCTCAGAAGATAGCCAAAGCATTCGGCGGACTACCAACCAAACCGGGAATGTTCAAAGGCGCGCTCGTGAGCAGAAAGCTATATCTCCCTTTCTGCGCGCAATGCTTGCTGAGCTTCTTCAGGTCCCACAATTCACCGATCGTCATTCCAAACATTGCCAGCAGCCATGGGTGCAGCACCAAATCCTCAACTCCCTTTACCTCCCCTTCTTCACTCAAGGGCGGCAATGCTTCAAAGGCGAACGCATCTCCCGCGACGGCTGAGAACTTGTGGTTCCACAGCCAACGCGCCATTTCCATCGTGCCCTCAACGCCTGTGATCTGCATGTTGCCCATCTTGGCAAAGTCATCGGCGGTTGGATTCTCGAGGGTCTCCGTAGTGCCAGTACGGACAAGCAGTACATCACCGGGCTGGAAGGTTATGTTTTGCCACTCTGCGATAGCTTCGATTTCCGATATGCTGATGCGGTGGCCGTCGAACGGGTCAAATACCGCTTCTTCGCCTGTTTTGCCAGCCGTCACGGCTTTGGCCTCGAACCAGGCTTTGTAGTCGATGAGAATGCCGCGCGCAACGAGGGCGCCGGTGCTGTGCCAGTGATCTAGGGTGGGCAGCTCGTTCTCCTCAGTTGTGGGACGCAAGAGGCCGTCTTTTGTGACTTTGGCGCCGTTGTATCCCAGCCCAGTACTAGGATCCTGCCAATGGCACAATGAGTCCCATTGGCTTGACTTCTGCGTGTTGAAGTGGAGCTCGTCATCCCAGGCTTTTCCAGATCCCATGCCAGTTTCATCAAAGGGCATGACCTTATGGACAGGGTCAATACGTCCTGGTATGGGAAACTTGATGGCATTCAGTGGCCAACTGTGTGATGGCGGTCAGATCACTGCGGACGTGACATATCAGAGGCGTACTTCAGGGAGATGGAAACGCCGTCCCGCGCTTCCTTACAAGCCACCGCGACAACTTCAGGGGTGAGGAAATTCAACGTTCCGCGGACGTCTTTCTTCCCATCTTTGTCGAATATACCCCACGCGCAGCCTTGTGGCATGCCATCTACTTTTGGGAGAGCGTCAAATTTGGGTATAAAATACGTCATTGCGTGATTTTGGGGTGTGAAGGGACTGTGTGTAGAGGGGTATACAAAGGTTATAAGAGACAGCACTATTGAACGGAAGGCAGCTGCTCCGACCGTATACAGCGTATAGTCGACCCCACATACGACACATCCGTCATTAACCCCACACGTGCGTAGCTGCTGCTTACACCGCCGAGAGTTTAGACCCTACAGGGTACATCGGCAAGACGCCCTTCATTGGTGGAAAACATGGGGCTCCTTGCTCGTGTAGCGCAGTTGTCCCAATGTGGTGTGATGATCTCCGGAACACCAATGCTCGGGTGCGACGCCGATAAGTAGGCATTTCGTGGAGTGGGATGGTATTTGGAGAGGAAATGCGCTTATTAAGCGTGTTAAATCAAGGATGCCATAGGCTTGGGCGGTCTCGCAGTCATCTGCATGTTAAACTGCTTCCTGGTGCTAGGCAAACGCAGTCTCATGCTAGAAAAAGACAGCCGTAGCGATTGAAGTGCCGTGCATTGCGTCACCCAAAAGTAAACTTTTCTAAGCGACTGGCACCTGCCTGTCACGGCCGCTTGTGCCTCGGCGCGTACATTCAATCTCTTGTATTAAGGACCGGGAATCGTCTAAGTCGGTTGCGTGGCGCATACTCCAGCGGATTCAACAACATGGCAACTGTTAACGTTGTCGAATCGAACGAATCTGATATTCCAGCAGAGCAGAAGTACCTCCTTGAGGCAGCGAAGCGCAAAAGAGAAGAAGGGTCCAAACAGTTCGAACAGCTCCACTTCAGTGACAATGACCGCCTGCGCGGCCTTGCTGACGATGTATGGGCCGATCATGATGCACTCGATGCATTTCCCCTGCCCATCGAGAAAGATGGTAAAACCAAGTTTCTGGTCCTAGGGGCTGGCATGGGCGGTGTCGTGATGGCGGTCAAGCTGATCCAAAAGGGCTTCAGTGCTAAGGATATATTGTTGGTGGATACCGCGGGAGGTGTGGGAGGAACGTGGTACTGGAATCGCTATCCGGTAGGCCATCCATCTGCTGATTGAATGTCATTGGTGGGACTAATGATGACAATATTAGGGACTTCATTGCGATGTCGAATCGTACTGCTACCTTCCCCTTTTGGAAGAAACAGGATACATGCCAAAGCAGAAGTATTGTACTGGTGTCGAGATTCGTAACTATCTGGAGCAGGTTGTCGATCGGTTTGGATTGAATAGCCGGATATTGTTTCGCACACAGACTAACCAACTCAAATGGGACGATGACCAAAAGACCTGGAGCGTCGACGTGACTATGCGGCATGGCCCCCAAGGAAAGCAGGAGACGAGCCTCTCGTTCTTTGCTGATAACGTTACCGTCGCAAGCGGCCTATTTCCTTACCCGCAAGTGCCGAAGGTGCCTGGGTTGGCGCAGTTTAACGGAGCAATGTTCCATACAGCGCGTTGGAACTACGATGTCACGGGAGGCTCTTCCAATGAACCTTTCCCGGAGATGCACAAGCTCAAAGACAAAGTAGTCGGCATTGTCGGTACAGGCGCGACTGCAATCCAGGCCATTCCCCAGCTTGCCAAGTACGCAAAAGAGGTGTATGTGTTTCAGCGAACGCCGTCTCACGTATTTTCTCGAGGCCAGAGAGACACAGACCCGGAAGAATGGCGTCAAAAGATCGCCACAGGATCGGCATGGCAGCGGAATCGGATGGAAAACTTCGCAGAAGTCATATCTGGACATCTGTCGCCAGATGATGACCTTGTCGACGATGAATGGACAAAGCTGGAGGGTTACAAAGCCCTCGTCGGCAGTAGTCAGTTCGGCCTCATTGCGCCTCACAAAGCCCAGGGCCATATCGGTACAATGCTCGCGCTTGATTCGAAACATGCGGAAAAAGCTCGTGCCCGAATCTCGCAAATTGTCAAAGACAAGGAAACAGCCCGGAAGCTGACACCGTGGTATCCGGTTTGGTGCAAGCGCCCGACCTTTAGCGACACGTATCTGGAGACCTTCAACTGCGATAACGTTCAGTTAGTCGACACCGATGGCACTGGTATTGATAATTTCTCGACAAATGGCGTGGTCGCGAATCGCCAGGAATATCCACTGGATGTTTTGGTCTTGAGCACCGGTTACCGGTCGCCGATCGCTGGTGGGGACCCTGGCTCCCGTACTGGTACTGAGATTATTGGCCGTCGTGGGCGTCGCCTCGCAGACAAATGGGAACAAGAGGGCATGACCACTTTTCATGGCATCCTTACAAACGGGTACCCCAATCTCTTCGTTCTTAGCGCTGGGCAAGCTGCCGCAACAGCGAATTGGACTCATGTTGTCAAAGTGATGAGTGAGCATGTTGCCTCCATTATCGAGGCTACCCATCGTCGATCATCTCATGATCAAGGTGCTGTTTCAATTGAGCCTTCAGTCAAGGCGGAGGAGGCGTGGGGTATGACGATCGCGCAAGGCGCTGCTTACTTTAGCGGCGTCGCGGTCTGCACCCCTGGGTATCTGAACTTGGAAGGTGAGGCGCTGAAGATGCCGGCACCTGAAGACCACCTAGCCATGATGAAGAAGGCAAAGGCTTCGATGTGGTACAAGGGTTTGGTGGACTTTACTCGGGAATTGGAGAAATGGCGTAAGGACGGAAAGTTGGAGGGACTTGAGGTGAGCATCTGTTGAAGAAAGAAAAGCATCTATAACGACAGCGTAGCGCATTGGACCCCTAGTGAAAGATCAGAATGCCTCCAAGGAGAAAGCTGTTTGAATGAAATATACCCAGACGTCTCCGGACCTGTCCCTGAATCCGCGTGAGCCTTTCGTCTTGCAAGCTGCCAGCGGCTTGGTGGGCTTCCTTCCAATACCTGGGATCTGAGTCGAAGTCCCGCTAGCCGTGCTTGGAATAGGTGGCTCGGGTTCCTTAAGTTCAAGCTCCAGCCACCCAGCTCTGCGAGCTCTTCGAAAGTGTCTTGATAAAGTTGAGGGCTGGATACTTCATGCGCTTGGTCAGGTCAAGAACAAGCTGGTGGCGAGAAGATGTATTTTCCGTCATTATAGATGTTATCTTCATCTGAGTGTGATTATGGCTGGCAGTGGCCATAGCCATGTTCTCCTGCTCCAGCACTCTGCTATACCTATGATAACTGCAAGAAGCTCGATAGATACAGGATAATATCGAGGTGGGGAATGAAATTAGGAGAATTTATACATGGAAAGCAGCGACTAATGTTGTAGCATGGCGAGTGGGTGACACCTAGGTCAGCATAGATTCTACAAAGAAGAGAACACAAGAGCGTAAAACAGGGATAAATGATGCATTAGGCTCAACGATGGGCGCAATCGGAAATGTCGCGTCACAAAAGCTTGTGAGTGACTGTGAAGTTGTAGGGAAGACGCGGAAGCAGACCTGGAGAGGATGGAGAACGCGCATCACGCTAGTGAACGTCTTCACGCCATTGTGACGCTACGACAGGATCAGAAGCGACCATCTGCTCCTTGTAATCGACAACCACTCTTAAAGATGCATTCAAGTCTACAGCAGCTCCAGGACCGCACTCGGTGCAGCTACCTGCTCCTCGAGGAAGCTGCAGCAGAACGCAACCAAACGCAGCTTACCATCGAGGGATTCAAGAGAAGACAAGCCGAAGGCAGGCGACTGAACGAGACATATGGTCTGTACGTCAGTCCGGCCGAAGTGCAATCCTATGAAGCCCAAAGACGTGAAGAGCAGGAGTACGAGAGTGCGCGAGCTAAGCTAGAGAGCGACGAGGAGTATGTTGATTAGCGACGAGGAGTATGTTGATTAGCGACGAGGAGTATGTTGATTAGCGACGAGGAGTATGTTGATTAGCGACGAGGA